>JAFMOC010000537.1:80000-162500 GCA_019802505.1 Corydoras sp. C115 | reverse complement strand
GGAAGTTGAGATGCTGAAACTCGGGGTTTCGGTGATCCTCCTTTATCCTGAATCAGAGTTCCAATGAAAAGTTACTTTATTAAAACTGCACCCCGTCTCCTGCCCCCTGCCCCCTGTCCCCTGTACGTCTCATGTCCCCATCTCCTGTCCCTGTCTCATGTCCCCATCCTCTATACCTGTCCCTGCGTCTCCTGTTCCCTGCCTCCCGTTTCCGTCCCCGTCTTCAGCTCCTGTCCTGTATCTGTCTTCTGTCGCCTGTCCCCATCTCGTCATGTTTTTCCCATCCCTGTCTCCTTCCTCGTCTCCTGTTACCCTCCACATCTCCCATCCCTGTCTCCTGTTCCTGTCCCCCGTCCTCTGTTCCCATCCCTGTCTCCTGTTACTGTCTACCGTCCCCATCCCTATTTTCCCATCCCTAACTGCTGTCTCCTTCCTCATCTCCTGTTACCCATCCATGTCTTCTGTCCCTGTGTCCCTGAATCCAGCTGTTGTATTCAGTCCCATTCTCACTGCACTCTCACTGTTTGGGGAAGGCCCTTGACTGGTTACAGGTTTCGGGGGCCACACATTGGTGTTTGTGTGTGTGTTCAGTAGATAGGGATTAAAATATAAAGTGGTTCTATGGTCAAACCCTAACGCTCGTGTGGATTTCTGGGAAGTCTCCCCCTGCGATTTCATTATTTATTTATTTTTTTAAGTAGAAAAAAAATCTCTCTGGCTTGGGTTTCGTGGTACCACCATCGGAGGCGAATGCCACCTCCCATAACGCAGTCGGCCGTCCGAGGGTGCGTTCGGCTCCCGGACGTCTCCGAGAAATGAGACGGAGATGAATGGGTCGCGGGGAGCGCGGGCGCTCGGGAGGAAACCTCCAGCTGGGCGAGGGGAAGAGGGGCAGACGGAGGAAACCGGGGGAACCCGGGCATCAGGGCCGAGCGGGGCGAGCGAGGGCGACAGGGGGAGGAAGGGACCGCTGAGAAGGAACGCGGGCCGCCGCCATGATTCGCCGATGGCCTTTGATCGGGGGGCGGGGCTTCGACGGCCGTTTGAAGTGGCTCAGATGGAATTGACTTGGCGGCGGCTCCGTTACACAAAGTTTTTTTTGTTTTTTTTTTGTTGGTGCCGAAGGTCGAACCGTGCGCCCTGTGTGTGTGTGTGTGTGTGTGTGTGTGTGTGTGTTGGCTGTTCATTAGCTGCTCGAGCAGCAGGGAAATCTCAACCGTGAGAGGCTTTGAAGTCTCGCGGAGGTGGTCCTGTATTTCCTTTCTCCATAAACACGGAACGAAGCGTGAAAAACGACACAAACACTCGCCGAGCCGGCGATCGCCGCGGGGCGGCGGGGTGGCGGGGCGGCGTGGCGCAGGTATCGGGCGGCGAGCGAGTGATGAGACGACGCTGGCCCGGCGGAAACGGGCCGCGGGCCTTCGGGACGGGCGCCGGATTACATGCCATCGTTCTCGGCGCTCTGTGGGAGGGATGCCGCCGACTCCGGCCGCTGGATATTTGCGCCTCGTTCACCGAGACAGACCAGCGCGGCGGGTTTCGGTAACTGGCCGGAGGGGACGCCACGGAAAGGGGGTGGATGCTCTGCAGCGCAGCCGCGGAGATGGCGGTGCAGGGGAGCCGGCGCCGATCGATTCTTTCCGGCGTAAATAAAAGCGAGACGGCCGGGTTACGCGACTGAAACCAATCGGGGTGAAGATGCATCATCGGCCCTGGTTTCAGTTCTGCGCTCGGTTCCTGTTCTCTGAAGGGTTCTCGTTTGGCGTCTCTGTTGCCATGGTTCCCATCTTAAGAACTCTTTAAAGTAAATACAGCTTCATTCAGTTGAATCAGGGTGGCCTGCAGAAGCAGGGGGGGTGGGGGGGGTTTGGTGGGGTTCCCGGGTTCCTCATGCCCATCCAGGGGAGAAGGTTTCGGGTCGCTGGACAGGGCGCCCGGGGACAGGACACACATTCACTCACTCACACATACATACTATATGGGGCAATTTAAAGCAGCTGATTCACCTTGCATCCATGTATTTGGACTGTGGGAGGGGAAATCAAGAACCCAAGACCCAAATGAACACAGGGAGTACATGCCAACTCCACCCAGATTGGCACTCCAACCTGTATCCCCTGCACGGAGAGGAGAACATGCAAATCACTGCGCCATAGATTATATCTTATTCATTCATCCATTCATTATCTTCCGCTTAATCCTCCATTAGGGTCACATGGGCGGGGGGAGCGGGGGTGTGTTGGGGGGGGGGGTTCCCTATGCCCATCCAGGGGAGAACGTTTCCGTCTCTCAGTCCAATGCCAATCACTAGGCACCCACTCACACACACACACTATATAGGGGCAATTTTGAGCTTTCTAATCACCTTGAATCCATGTTTTTTGGAATGCGGGAGGAAACCCACACGGACACGGGGAGGACATGCAAACGACGCTCCCGAACTTAACCGAACCCGTCCGCCCGGGCCTTTCTGGGAAGCGTCAGAAAGAGAGAGCTGGCGAGGACGAGCGAGGACGGGCGAGCGAGGGCAGCGTGGACGTCCGAGTCGTATGTCACTCCTGATCGGACCTGACAAAGTGTTTTGGGAGGGATCACGCTGCGCCACCATGTTTGCTTTAGCGCCAACGCAGATCGGAAGTGCGCCACCGACGGGCCGGGCGAGAGAGCATGGGGGATTATGGGGAAGGATAACAGAGAGAGAGAGAGAGAGAGAGAGAGAGAGAGAGAGAGAAGGTATGGTAAACACGGCGACATATAAACGCGCTCTTCCTCATTGTGATTACAGATAAACACGGACGACGAGTGTGTGTGTGTGTGTGTGTGTGTGTGTGTGTGTGTGTAGTCTGATGTGTTTGTAGTTAATGGACAGTGTGTGTGTGTGTGTGTGTGTGTGTGTGTGTGTGTGTGTGTGTGTGTGTGGGGCTAGGATCCAGCTAACTGTATTGTGCTAACCTCAGCATGACCCTAAGCTTAAGCTCTCTGTCGGAGAGAGAAAGCCGTGTTCAGGGTTCACACAGTGTGTGTGTGTGTGTGTGTGTGTGTGTGTGTATGTATGTGTGTGTGTGTGTGTGTGTGTGTGTGTGTGTGTGTGTGATGTTTAGCTTGGCGGGCGCGTCAGCTCTGTGTTAAACGCTAATGCACTCAGCGTTCGTCAGAGTTCGCTCCGAAACCGTAAGATCAGCGGCGATTCTGCATCATAATAAACCTTTAATATTTGGGGGAACCCACACCACCTCCTCCAACACCACCACCTCCACCAACACCACCTCCACCACCAACATCACCACCTTCACCTCCACCAACACCTCCACCACCACCTCCACCAACACCACCACCATCTCCACCACCACCTCCACCACCTCCTCCACCACCAACACCACCACCACCTCCACCAACACCACCAACACCACCACCTCCACCACCACCTCCTCCACCTCCACCACCAACACCACCTCCACCACCACCACCACCTCCTCCACCTCCACCACCAACACCACCACCACCTCCACCAACACCTCCACCTCCACCTCCATCACCAACACCACCACCACCTCCACCAACACCTCCACCTCCACCTCCATCACCACCACTACCACCACCTCCACTACCACCATCTCCACCAATACCACCACCTCCTCCACCACCACCTCTACCACCTCCACTTCAGACTCACCCTTAATGACCTGGAGGAACGTTTGTTGGTCCGCTGCACAAACACACCACCATCACGACATCTCCACCGCCAACACACATGGGTTCTGTAGTTCTCGAACCGGGGACATTCAGTTATGGTTCCTTAACCTCAAGCCTACAAGCTCTTTTCTGGAACCAGGGACCTTCAGGTATGGTTCCTTAACCTCAAGCCTACAAGCTCTCAAACCGGGGACCTCTTGGGTATGGTTCCGTAACCTCAAGCCTACCAGCTCTTTTCTGGAACCAGGGACCTTCAGGTATGGTTCCTTAACCTCAAGCCTACAAGCTCTCAAACCGGGGACCTCTTGGGTATGGTTCCGTAACCTCAAGCCTACCAGCTCTTTTCTGGAACCAGGGACCTTCAGGTATGGTTCCTTAACCACAAGCCTACAAGCTCTCAAACCGGGGACCTCTTGGGTATGGTTCCTTAACCTCAGGCCTGCAAGCTCTTTTCTCAAACCGGGAACCTTCAGGTCTGGTTCCTTAACCTCAAGCCTACAAGCTCTCAAACCGGGGACATCTTGGGTATGGTTCCTTAACCTCAGGCCTACAAGCTCTTTTCTCAAACTGGGGACCTTCAGGTATGGTTCCTTAACCTCAGGCCTGCGAGCACTTTTCTGGAACCAGGGACCTTCAGGTCTGGTTCCTTAACCTCAAGCCTACAAGCTCTTTTCTGGAACCGGGAACCTTCAGGTCTGGTTCCTTAACCTCAAGCCTACATCCTCTTTTCTGGAACCAGGGAACCTTCAGGTATGGTTCCTTAATCTCAGGCCTACAAGCTCTCAAACCGGGGACCTCTTGGGTATGGTTCCTTAACCTCATGCCTACAAGCTCTTTTCTGGAACCGGGAACCTTCAGGTCTGGTTCCTTAACCTCAAGCCTACAAGCTCTCAAACCTGGAACCTCTTAGGTATGTTTCCTTAACCTCAGGCCTACCAGCTCTTTTCTCAAACCGGGGACCTTCAGGTCTGGTTCCATAACCTCAAGCCTACAAACGCTTTTCTCGAACCAGGGACCTTCAGGTATGGTTCCTTAACCTCAGGCCTGCGAGCACTTTTCTCGAACTGGGAACCTTCAGGTCTGGTTCCATAACCTCAAGCCTACAAGCTCTTTTCTGGAACCGGGAACCTTCAGGTCTGGTTCCTTAACCTCAAGCCTACAAGCTCTCAAACCTGGGACCTCTTAGGTATGGTTCCTTAACCTCAGGCCTACCAGCTCTTTTCTCAAACCGGGGACGTTCAGGTCTGGTTCCTTAACCTCAAGCCTACAAGCTCTCAAACCTGGGACCTCTTAGGTATGGTTCCTTAACCTCAGGCCTACCAGCTCTTTTCTCAAACCGGGAACCTTCAGGTTTGGTTCCATAACCTCAAGCCTACAAACTCTTTTCTGGAACCAGGGACCTTCAGGTATGGTTCCTTAATCTCAGGCCTGCGAGCACTTTTCTCGAACCGGGAACCTTCAGGACTGGTTAAATAACCTCAAGCCTACAAACGCTTTTCTCGAACCGGGGACCTTCAGGTATGTTTCCTTAACCTCAGGCCTGTGAGCACTTTTCTCGAACATGGGACCTTCAGGTCTGGTTCCTTAACCTCAAACCTACAAGCTCTTTTCTCGAACCTGGGACCTTCAGGTATGGTTCCTTAACCTCAGGCCTGCGAGCTCTTTTCTGGAACCAGGGACCTTCAGTAATGGTTCCTTAACCTCAAGCCTACAAGCTCTCGAACCGGGGACTTTCAGGTCTGGTTCCGTTACCTTAAGCCTATAAGCTCTTTTCTCGAACCGGGGACCTCTTGGGTCTGGTTCCGTAACCTCAAGCCTACGAGCTCTTTTCTCTGTGCACTCCATTACACACCACCACCTTACTGCTCCACCACGGACGTTCTCCGGGGGTTCTGTGCACCACACTAATAAAATAAAAGGTGTGATATTCTTCTGTGCAATCGAACCCGCGTTTTTTTTTTTTTAGAAAAACAGGATGTGAATGTGCGAGGGCGTGAGGCGAGAGGTGAGCGTTCTGCACAGCTAATGGAGCGCGGACGGTCGTGCCCCGGTGGCGTCCTCGCAGTTGGCGTGTGTCCTCTGAGATTTCGCCGCGTCGTCGTATGATGAATCTGGAACTGCTGGGTTTTCCTCGCTCGTTATATGAGTCACTAATTAAGTCACTGATTTAGTCATTTGAATAAACAGCCTGAAATAAATTGCTCTTCTTATTTCCAACGAAGCGGTTACGGGGCGCGGAATGAGTCAACCGCCGAACGGTCCCCTCGTCCAATCAGAGAGTCAGCATGATGCAGCAGCCCCAGAGCATCATGGGTTGTATAGTGAGGGGCGCAACGACCCCCCCTCCCCACCGGAACTCTCGGCTTGGGTTCGAACCCTCAGCCTTTGATCTACTCCCCTTATTAGACGTGTCCTTTGACCGAGACACAGCATTAAGATGGAGGTTTATAGTGGTCGGATGCTGAGGCTGCAGCTCACAAAAATGTGGAATTTGCATGTTCTCCCTCATATCTCCATAGGATTACTTACTCGAGTTTATTTAAGTACTTTGTGCTTATCGTTTTTTATCATCCAGATTATTAGAGACCACGGCTTTAAATCCGACTCAGCACTTATTTTACTATGGTAAAAATAAATAAAAATTATGGCTAAAAAAAATTTAATATGGTAAAATTTATTATTTTGGTTTTGCGTTGAAATAAAGGCAGAAACGAAGCGGAAATGTCTGAAACGTCTCGTTTCCTCACTGTCGTCACGCCGCAGGACGTAAACTTTCTCGGCCTGATAAACCGCTGCGTGATCAGATAGGGAATCACACCGACATTATTTCCATTGGCCAACAGAGCAGGTTATTTTATTTAAAAAATCCCCCACAAAATTAGGAAGACACCCGTCCGTGTCAGATTCTGATACGATAATAATCACCATTTTACGATTATTATACCATAATTAAAAAAAAAAAAGAGAGAGAGAACACAGGGCTTTGGCTGAATATTAACAATTGAAAAAATATTAAATTGTTTTGTAAAAATCAAAGTAAAAAAAAAAAAAAAAACGTGTCTTTAAAGTACGTTTTAATATCCATTTTTTTAATTTGTGAAGACAAAATAAACAGACAAGTGTTCTACGAGTTGAGCCATTTCTCTTTTGACGGTCGTCATGACGATTTTAATTCACCCTGGCGATAAATGAATTGCAAAAAACGATTAATCGTCTCATCCCTATCCTTATCGAGTCAGATGATGGATATGAATCGATTAAAAACTGTATGTCTTTTGTCATATCCCCTTCCACCGATTCACATGCTAAAGCCTATCCCGGCACTCGGGCAGCATCACCAGGTCACCAGCGCACACAGATATACACACACTGAGTGAAGTAAGCACATGTGCCCAGAGCGGTGGGCAGGGGCTAGGTGCCTTGCCCGAGGGCACTTCAGCCGGAGTACTTGTTGGGACTGGGAATCGAACCTGGGACCTTCAGGTTGCAATGCTGCATAATTCCTTCCCCGCAAACCATCAACGTTTCATGTCTCTGGTTCACCTACAGAGCCAGGTTTGGAATTCCTAAAAGGAAAATCCACCAGGCATGGGGAGAACCTACCAAACTCTCACACAGGGATTGCAAATGGGGACCGTTTAGCCGTCAGAGCACCGCCTATGGGTGAGATCCAGTCTAGTACCCAACGTCCAAGTATGGCATTTCGGATGTGGCTGAAGATAAAGTAGCGTAGCGGTCCTTTAAACGGCAGTCCCCGGCTGCTCCTCGCGTTAAACCAGTTAAAGTCTCGTTTCCTTTAAACGTCGCCGAGCTTAAAGTCGAGACGTCGGCTCCGAGCGCATGCAAACCGGGCCGCGCGGGCCCAAATGAAAAACTCCAGTCTTCCGCGCGGCTGAACCCGGCGCGGGCATGCTGTCATTTTGGCCGCGTCCCAATTGGCTGATGGATTATTTAAGGCAGTGTGTATTAGCACGTCATTATCCAATTTCAGTTTAAGAAATGTTTTCAACACTTCCCGTGTCGCTTTCCACAACGAGCGTCTTTGAGAAACTGAGAGGGTGTGTGTGTGTGTGTGTGTGTGTGTGTGTGTGTGTGTGTGTGTGTGTGTGTGTGTGTGTGTGTTCTCATGGCTGGAAAGTCGGGGTCAACTCGCATTTCCTAAAAGCCTTCCAAAGTGAAAAATGTCTAAATGTGGAATAAAGCCCAAGGCTGGTCGAGCGAGAGGGATGTGTTAATGACTTCACACACACACACACACACACACACACACACACACACGCACGCACACACACACACACGGCCGGACCGACACCTCGGCTCGGGACATGAAAGCGGCCACAATGCGCCGTTCACAGGAACCTTAGTGTAAATACGTAGACGCGGCTTCGGTAAACATCAGTCCATCAGGACGGCGTTCCGCGGCGCAGGCCTCTATCCAAACACAACTCCCGCCCCCCCCGCGCCGGCCAGAGAGGGCCGCAGCACGCCGTATCCATTACGACCCCTCCGCCTCGGACGGATGGAGCGGTCCAGATGATTAATGCCGAAAGAAGGAGGAACTGTTGCCCGACGTTCCGACGTCCCGAGGTGGCGCTGGCCGGGGGGGCCGCGTTAATGCAGACAAAATGTTATTGTATCATCGAAATTCAGAGCGCGTTCCTTCGCCAGGAGCGAGACGGCCGAGGAAACGGATCCTCCGACCGAGTCAGGACTCTCTGCGGTGGTTCTGATGTCTACTGGACATTTAAAAAAAAAAATTATTAAAAAATTTATATTTCCTTCCAAGGCACGGTGGCTTAGTGGTTTGGCATGTTCTCCTCTCAGCGCTAGGGATTCCTGGTTCGAGTCCACATCTGGGTGTTTCCATGTCCTCCCCGTGTCCACGTGGGTTTCCTCCGGGTCTCCGGTTTCCTCTCACAGTCCAAAAACATGGATCAAGGATCAATTGAATTCTCCAAATTGCCCCCATATAGAGTGTGTGTGTCTGAGTGAGTGAGTGTATGTCCTGCGATAGATTGGCGTCCTGTCCTGGGTGTATCTGCCCAGCTCCCGAAACATTCTCCCCTGGATGGGCATGGGGAACCCCCCCGCGACCCTAATATAGGATAAAGCGGAAGATAATGAATGAATGAATTAATGAATTTATATTTCCTTCCGGGGTGGCACGGTGGGTTAGTGGTTTGGCATGTTCTCCTCTCAGAGCTAGGGATTCCCGGTTCAAGTCCCCATCTGGGTGGAGTTTCCATGTCCTCCCCGCGTCCGCGTGGGTTCTCCGGTTTCCTCCCACAGTCCAAAAACATGGATCAAGGTCAATTGAATTCTCCCAATTGCCCCATATAGAGTGTGTCTGTGTGAGTGAGAGTGATAGATTGCCCCCCTGTCCTGGGTGTATCTGCCCAATGCCCCAAACGTTCTCCCCTGGATGGGCATGAGGAACCAACCATGAGACGGAACCCCACACGCCAAGTAGCAGTACTCATCGTAGTTCACAAATGCCCTTTAACGCCGCCGGCGTTTGCACCCCGCACTAAACGAATAAACAAATCTGTCGACTCCGCAGTCTGTAACCCACAAACACCACGATCCTGCTTCTAGACGGACGGGTCGTACCTCGTACCTTCGGCCCTCTGTCGTTCATCGGCCTGTCGACGGTCACGAGGTCAGACCTGGTCACCCGTGTTTTACGGTAAATAATCGTATCGGCCCGCTCCCCCGTCCAGACAGGAAGTGTGAATAACCTCCGACCTCATGTGAGCGCGGTCTCCGAGCTAACGGGGGTTATTTTTATTATCCGACGGGGACGATCTCTGCCCCCCCCCCGCCTTCCGGCCGTGACCTCGGCGGGGTGCGTGTGATTGTCACGATGTACGTCTTTTGAGATTTACGGAACGTTTCGTTATCATTTTAATGACGCAGGAGCCGTATTTTTTCCGACTCGGAACGTCGCCGGGACGTCTGCTTTTTATAGCACATGGTTTCCTTGGTGTTTTTTTATGTATTTATTAATTTATTTATTAGTGCAATCACCATTTTTCCGATTGTTACTATCACACCGTAGTTGTCCGGCGTTTTTCACCTGCAACTTTCGAGCTGACCGACACGGTTTTCCGCGGGACACGTCCAGATCATTGGCGAGACCTCTGTTTGTTTACGGCTAAGAAATCGGCCAAACCGTTCCCAGGATATTCCCGTTTTTCCGAGCCAAAATTCCCATTCGCTT
Source organism: Corydoras sp. C115 (assembly GCA_019802505.1). Classification (NCBI taxonomy): domain Eukaryota; kingdom Metazoa; phylum Chordata; class Actinopteri; order Siluriformes; family Callichthyidae; genus Corydoras; species Corydoras sp. C115. Next base: position 152,587 of record JAFMOC010000537.1, on the reverse strand, counting down.
TGCATTACGTTGAATCTTGCGCTCCCGTTACTCCCGTTAATTTTTGAGCTACAAGGACGGAAGTCGGGGACGCCAGACTGGTCCGGTGAAATGGCGGAAAAAAAACACCGTAACCTGGCCACACCCACTTTTTACCTCGTTATATGTGATGTACGTATCCCGGGGACCGACGGGGACGATCTCTGCCCCCTCCGTCTTCCGGCCGTGACCTCGGCGGGGTGCGTGTGATTGTCACGATGTACGTCTTTTGAGATTTATGGAACGTTTCGATATCGTTTTAATGACGCAGGAGCCGTATTTTTTCCGACTCGGAACGTCGCCGGGACATCTACTTTTTATAGCACATGGTTTCCTTGGTGTGTTTTTATTTATTTATTTATTTATTTATTAGTGCGATCGCCATTTTTCCGATTGTTACTATCACACCGTAGTTGTCCACCGTTTTTCACCTGCAACTTTCGAGCTGACCGACACGGTTTTCCGCGGGACACGTCTGGCTCATTGGCGAGACCTCTGCTTGTTTACGGCTAAGAAATCGCCCAAACCGTTCCCAGGATATTCCCGTTTTTCCGCGCCAAAATTCCCATTCGCGTTGCATTACGGTGAATCTTGCGCTCCCGTTACTCAGCCAATTTTTGAGCTACAAGGACGGAAGTCGGGGACGCCAGACTGGTCCTGTGAAATGGCGGAAAAAAAACACCGTAACCTGGCCACACCCACTTTTTACCTCGTTGTATGTGATCGCCACTGTGTCGCCTACCACCAAGCTGCAATCGCACCCGCATTTTCTTCACTAAGTGCACGGCCCGAGTTACATTTTGTCCTCCGATACATCACCCAACATCGCGAATGATCACATGACCTTAAATTACGGCACGTCGTCCCCTCGAATTCACATTTATCAACTTTAATAAAATTAAAACTTTAATTGACTTGTTGATCCCGCAGTGTCACCTGAGTATCATCCACCACCCTAATAATACCGGCTCTCTCCATGGTGCTGATCATCAGAGGACGGAGTGAATGGGACTAACGGAGTCTGCGGATGGACAGACAGACCGACCACAGAACGTAGAACTGTAGAACGACAAAGCCGTTGGGATGCACCTCTGCCGTTTCGACGTTTAATTTGGGAAAACAAAGCCGGAAAACGCGCCTCTGACCTTTTAGTTAACGGCGGTACGGATTTTAAGAGCGGCGTGGTCGTGGACATCTCGCCGGACGCTGTGTTTACCCTGGAACACGCCGCCGCTCCGTCCTGGGACTGATTTATTAGCAAATTTGTTTTTAGCTCCTTGGAAAAAAAAAAAAAGTCAATTATAAAAATACATCAAGCGACGAGTGCGTCAGAGCAGACGAAAATAAAAACAAGCTTAAAATCTCCTCCGCCGCAGATCGCTGACCTCCACCCCCCCAACCACCATCCATAACCAGCGTGGACGCACCGTGTTTACTCTGGCCACGTCCTCCTTCCTGTCATGTGACCGACTTTTATTATTATTCTTTACTTGTTTGAGTTTTTTTTGGTATATTGTAGAAACAGTGAGTTTGATGATGTCATCGCAGACGGGACTCTCACAGCGCCGGCGCGTTGGTTCTGTTCTTAATTAATCACATCTACAGGAGGACGCCGACGACCTCCGTGCCTTCGTCTCCAGAATAAAAGTTATGGAGGGTAAACTAGTCCTGTTGGAGACCTGACTCCTATTCGAGGTTCCTATTCATTCCTAAGAGGTCAGTGGGCCTGAGGACCACACCCACTTCCAGCACTCTACCCCTTATTTTATTTATTACTATTATTTAGTTAAGGCCTTCTAGATGATTTTGGGGTGTCTGTCTACCTAGAGCAGTTGTGAGGTGGAACTCTGATGTTGGTTGTGAGGGCATAGGTCAATCAGCATTCTAATTCATCTCAAAGCTCTGTGTGAAGTTTTTCTGCACCAAGCTCCCCAAACCATGCTTTTATGGACCTTTCTTTGGTGGTGGGGGTGTTGGCGGTGGTGTTGGAGGGGGGTTGGGGTTGGCATTGTTGGCGTCGGTGTTGTTGGTGGGGGTGTTAGAAGTGTTGGTGGTGGTGGTGTTGGTGGTGTTGCATTGGCAGTGTTGGCGGTGGTGTTGGTATTGATGGTGGTGTTGGCATTGGCGTTGGTGGTGGTGTCCACATGTCCAGCTGGTGTTGGTGTTGGCTTTTACGGTGGTGTTGGCTTTGGCGGTGGTGTTGGCTTTGGCGGTGGTGTTGGCGGTGGTGTTGGTGGTGGGGGTGTTGGTGTTGGTGTTGGCGGTGGTGTTGGCATTGGCGGTGGTGTTGGCGTTGGCGGTGGTGTTGGTGGTGGGGGTGTTGGTGTTGGCGATGGTGTTGGCATTGGTTTTGGTGGTGGGGTTGTTGGTGTTGGCATTGGTTTTGGTGGTGGTGGTGGTGGTGGTGGTGTTGGCGGTGGTGTTGGCGTTGGTGTTGGTTACTTGATCAGAACGTAAAAAATCAAGATTATTGGACAATAAGACAATAAAGACAGCTAACGCACCTACGGTTCCGTTGGGTCCCTGTGCTCGACACATCATGCCTCCGGTCCCGTAAGCAACGTCCTTAAATATCGAACCCCAAAACCATAACGTCAATGCCTTACAATGAGCCCGTGACCCCGCTGATACCATCGCTCAGCGTACTTACTCTGGCATCTTCCTCCTTCCTGTCCCGTGATTGGCGCCTGGGCTGTTATGAGAATGTCCCGCTCGTCCCTCGAGGACCGCGGGCTGTGCCCTCGTGGAATGTCCTGAAAAAGCCATTAGTAAATTACAGAACACTTCTGGACCTGACCCCGCAGCTCTCCCGGGTCAGGAAGCGTTAGTGTCCCGTTCGACGGACCGCCCCACCGCCCGCGTTGAGTCGAGCCAAAGAAAACGCTCTTTAAATAACCATCACGAGTAAACATGAACCCTGCCTCTCTCTTTCCATCTCTCGCGTCCTTTCTCTCTCTCATGCAGCGGAACTCGCGGCAACATCAGGACGAGCGTGTCCACATGTCCAGCTTCAGAAACCATTATTTCGTTTCTCAGGTTTTTCCTCCAGTTTGATTCGGTGGGATGTTGTAGTTGGCCAAGTGGAGGGTTCGTGTGTGTGTGTGTGTGTGTGTGTGTGTGTGTGTGTGTGTGTGTGTGTGTGTGTGTGGGGTGGAGGTTGTGTTTTTAGGAAGTCAAGCATATGCTTTGCATTAAGTGGGTGACATTAACATGCAGTCATTCAAAAAATGAGGGAACTAGAATAAAGGTGCTTCTAAAACATCCGCCTCAGAACTGCAGCTGGTTATATAGGATAAGCGTATGCGTCCAACTTCGAATTTAGGGAAGGCCCTGTTCGGTTCCAGCCTGACTCTGCCCCCCAGAGGAGTTGTTGTAGGTATGAGACTAAATCTTTTGGGGCAGTGATGTCACATCGGTGCCTCTCGTCCATCATCAGTGTCCGACCTCCCAATTGTTCCTCTGGAGAGCCAGGTAAAGATTCCCAAAATCTTGTAGAAAGCCTTTGCAGTAGGGGTGTTGGTGTTGGTGGTGTTGGAGGGGTGTTGGCGTTGATGTTGTTGGTGGTGCTGGTGTTATTGATGTTGGCAGAGTTGGTATTGGCGGTGGTGTTGGTGTTGGTATTGGCGGTGGTGTTGATGGTGGGGGTGTTGTCAGTGGTGTTTATTGTTGTGTGGCAGGTTGGTGTTGGTATTGGCGGTGTTGTGGTGGTGCTGTGTTGGATATTTGGCGTGTTGGAGGAGTGTTGAGTGTTGGGGTGTTGTCAGAGTGGTGGCGGTGGTGTTGGAGGCGGTTGTTTGAGTGTTGTTGTTAGTGTTGTTGGTGTTGGCGGTGGTGTTGGTATTGGTATTGGCATTGGTGTTGTTGGTGGTGCTGGTGTTGTTGATGTTGGGAGTGTTGGTGTTGGAGGAGTGTTGGTAGTGTTGGCATCGGTGTTGTTTGGTGGTGCTGGTGTTGTTGATGTTGGGAGTGTTGGTGTTGGAGGAGTGTTGGTAGTGTTGGCGTTGGTGTTGTTTGGTGGTGCTGGTGTTGTTGATGTTGGCAGAGTTGGTATTGGCGGTGGTGTTTGTGTTGGTATTGGTGGTGGTGTTGATGGTCGGGGTGTTGGCAGTGGTGTTGGAGGGTTGTTGGTGTTGGCGGTGGTGTTGGTATTGGTATTGGCATTGGTGGTGCTGGTGTTGTTGATGTTGGCAGTGTTGGTATTGGCGGTGTTGTGGTGTTGGTGTTGGTGTTGGCGGTGGTGTTGGTATTGGTATTGGCATTGGTGTTGTTGGTGGTGCTGGTGTTGTTGATGTTGGGAGTGTTGGTGTTGGAGGAGTGTTGGTAGTGTTGGCGTTGTGTTGTTTGGTGGTGTGTGTTTTGTGTTGGTATTGGCGGTGGTGTGATGGTCGGGGTTTGAGTGGTGTTGGGGGTGTGTTGGTGTTGGCGGTGGTGTTGGTATTGGTATTGGCATTGGTGGTGCTGGTGTTGTTGATGTTGGCAGTGTTGGTATTGGCGGTGTTGTGGTGTTGGTGTTGGTGTTGGCGGTGGTGTTGGTATTGGTATTGGCATTGGTGTTGTTGGTGGTGCTGGTGTTGTTGATGTTGGGAGTGTTGGTGTTGGAGGAGTGTTGGTAGTGTTGGCGTTGGTGTTGTTTGGTGGTGTGGTGTTTGTGTTGGTATTGGCGGTGGTGTTGATGGTCGGGGTGTTGGCAGTGGTGTTGGAGGGTTGTTGGTGTTGGCGGTGGTGTTGGTATTGGTATTGGCGTTGGTGGTGCTGGTGTTGTTGATGTTGGCAGTGTTGGTATTGGCGGTGTTGTGGTGTTGGTGTTGGTGTTGGTGGTGGTGGTGTTGGCGGTGGTGTTGGAGGGGTGTTAGTGTAATCAGTTTATATAATTAATTATGGGATGCCCTGCTGATTATATAGAATTATCATTATGAAGTCACCCGTTGTGAGGTGCCTGCGTCCTGGACGGGTCACGGTGCACGCCGTGCAGCGAGGTGGATGGAGGCTGAAGCATGCCGGCGGTGGAGGTGGAGGAAGGATGCGTTTCCTCCTCCGTGGTTGATTTGTTTTAACGATTCTGTCGTTGTTGCAGACGTCAGATCAGATGGTGATAACTGAGCGTGAACAGCAGCAGCGGCAAGTTCAGATTGGAAGATAACGAGATGACGAGAAACGAAATGAAACGTAGAGAGGCGTGGGTCTGGCAGCGAGCGATTAACCGGCTTTAATGATTTTAATTACGACAAACCGTTTAATAGGAGAAAATGACTCGTTGAATCCGTGCTTCGTTTAATTCGATTCACTTCAGTGAGTCACCGAGTCGTTTGGTCATAACCAGGATTGTGCTCTTTGCAGTTTCTCTCCCTCTGATTCATAAGATCTGAATTTAATTCACTGAATCGTTTGGTCCGATCATCCAATCTTTTAGATCCATTTCAGTTTCGATGATCAGATAACGAACAGGTGAATCGTTGGATCCCAATTAAGAATTGACTTAACGAATCACATGGACAGAAGCAACATTATGTATGTTTTTCTAAGAACTTGGTTGGTTTGGTGAGTCATTTGGTCACGACTCCGATCTCGTTTGTTGGGCCAGTATTTGAGTCCATGAATCAGAATTAGCTAACGAGGTGAATTGTTGATTACAATCAAGATTGGCTCGTGGTTTCTTTGATTATAATGTTTGAATTACTGTTCCTTCATTTGTTTACTGATTTTTTTTTTTTTTAGATCAGATTCAGTGAATCGTTTAGTCATGAACATGATCTCCATCTATCCCAGACAGTCAGCGTTTGATTCGGAACCTAACTGAATGAATCATTTGAGAACATGGAAACAGAAGTAATGCGTTAGTGTTTTCTGTTCATTGAAGTGGTTCAGTGTTGGTCAGTGACTCATGAATCACATCCTCATTAGAATCAGTGAATCTTCTGATTTGATTTAATGGATCTCAAACCAAAAGAACCTTTAGAATAAACACTGAAGCATTTTTGTACCAATGTTGGTCCCCTTCCCGGTTGAATCCCCATCTGGGTGGAGTTTCCATGTTCTCCCTGTGTCTGCGTGGGTTTCCTCCGGGTTCTCCGGTTTCCTCCCACAGTCCAAAAACATGGATCAAGTCAATTGAATTCTGCAAATTGCCCCATATAGAGTGTGTCTGTGTGTGTGAGTGTGTGCCCAGCGATGGATTGGCGCCCTGTCCTGGGTGTATCTGCCCAGCGCCCGAAACGTTCTCCCCCGTGACCCTAATAGAGGATAAAGCGGGAGATAATGAATGAATGAATGTTGGTCCCCTTATATTATAAGTGGAACCTTTTGTTCTTCAGTTTTTACCTTTGTAGTACAACTGGAACCTTTGGTTCCGCTGTTAATACAATTTAGTGACAAAGGGAACCTTTAACACATTTGCATTTTGAACTGGAGTATATATCTAAAGGTTTTTGGAACCTTTGGTACTACATCTGTATGTTTTTTTGGGGGGTTGGAACCTTTGGTACAATGGTTTGTACATTGTAAAGGAACTGGAACCTTTGGTTCTGCTGTTTCTTCAGTGGAGAAAAACCTTCTGTACCCCGTCACCCTCCTGTCATTGGAAAGAAAAACCTTCGATGCTGATGTTGAACCTTTGCAATGGGAACTGGAACCTTTAGTACTGCGGCTTGTATCTTCGAATTAATAATTAGAACCTCTGGTACTACTATTTTTTTTTTTAGATCTGGAACTGGTGTTGGTAAGTTTTTAAGAAACTGGAACCTTGGTTCTGCTGGATGGTTGTGTTCCTTTGTTGTTGAGGTGGAACCTTTCAAACACCTGTCTGCGTTGGAACCATTGGTTCCACAAACATCTCACGAGAACTATGCAAATCTTTTTTTCAGTGAACCCAGAACCCTCCTGCAACTCGAACCCGATTCGTCCTAAACCTGATGAATGGAGGTGTCTGTTGAACTGGAACCTTTGAGGGCAGGGGGGAGGGCAGTGGGGGGGGTTTGGGGTAACAGAGAGCACGGCTACCGTTCTGTGGAAGCGTTCTATGCCATTAGGAAGGAACCCTGCGTGCAGTCGACAGGTTGACGAAGTGAGCGGCGTGCGGGATTACGCCTCCGTCCGCGTGCTTGCGCCCCGCCGGAAGAACGATGGCGGGGCGTAATCCGCCCATCTCGCCTCCTCCATCACTCCCGTCCTGGTTCTCCTCACATCCAGCGGCGGGATAAACCTCCCCGCGCTCGGGCCCCGCCGTTTACACGCAGCTATCGCCAACTGCCTCGCGAGGTTTGAAAAATGAGAACGCGCCCTCGTCTTTTAAAGATGTCGTTACAATAAACACTTCCCCCCCCCCCCCCCCCGATTTCCTATGCAAATGATTATCGCTGACCGAGAACGTGGGTGTGTGTGGGGGGGGGGGGGGGGGGTAGCCACCTCGTCTTGTCTCCATTGTCCTCGACGTCGTCGGGAACGGCGGGGACGGCGTATCCGGAGTCAATAATCTCGCCTCGCGCCGCCGTCGAACGAAAGCAGTATTAAGTTCTAACTTTAAGTAGTTGCGAGTTACTTGCCTTACACTGGGTGGGTGGAGTGGGAGGGGGAGGGGGAGGGGGAGGGGGTTGGAGGTTTTGGGGTGGTGGAGGCCCAAAAGAGAACGGAGGCACGAAGAGCTGACGCGCCGCTTAGCTGACTTCCTCCCAAATTGCTGACATAATTACATGAATGTAATTTTTATGAGTCGCGTGGAGGGGAGCAGAGAGGGAGGGAGGGGAAAAAAAAAAAAAAAAAAAAAAAAAAAAAAAATCTCTGCATTTTCACTGAAGCAGATAATTAGACTCGGAATAAAGCGGGCGCCGGAATAATTAATACATCACGACTAGATGAACTTTTTTCTAATTATTTTTATTTAATCTCCATTCTAATTATTGGCAGAGTCGGCTGAGCGAGATTGCCTCTCATTCAGGGAGTGAAATGCACCCGCGCCACCGTACACTCGGAATCCACTGAAATATTAACTAAGCATGCAGAGAGGGGGATCAGAAAAAAAAAAAAAAAAAAAAAAAAACGCCCCTTCCTCCCGCTGCACCTCCACCTCCACCACCACCTCCTCCTCCTCACCTCCACCTCCTTCGTCGATTGAACTGTAATTTAAAATACTCTAATGCCTTAAACACACACACACACACACACACACACACACCTGCCAGGTTTTGACTGCGGGCCACTGCAGCGCCCTGATGATCAATATTTTCACAGTCCTAATTAAGAGCCATAATGAAAATATTGTGCTGATGCTGAGCTTCGTGTGTGTGTGTGTGTGTGTGTGTGTGTGTGTGTGTGTGTCACTGCTGACCACAGGGGAAATTTTTCACCCTTATCTCGTGTCTCTTCTTTTTTTTTTTTTTTTTTTTTTTTTTTTTTTTTTTTTTTTTTTTTGCTACCAGGAACTACTCCCACATCTGATCAGATATCATTTAATGCTGAAATCAGCATAATGAATGAACCTCGGCGCTCGTGTGTACGAATCACTACACACACACACACACACACACACACACACGCACAGACTGGGAATACACACATTACATTTCTGCTGTATTACGTAAAACTTGCGTGCAACAGCACCATAAGGATGTGCTTAGTGATTAACGCTGATTGGATTTTCCTCGTTATGTTCCTATGCCTTCGCTAACGTCGGCCACCTGAAGGTCTTCATGAGCACGTCGTAAAGTTACGGCCATTTTCCGACGATCTGGGTGAAATATATCTCATGGAAGAAGCGTGGACCTGCAGGGGCTTTAATGACGCCCCGTCCTCGGCCGTTTGCCCTCTGCAGCTACCACAGCTTCTGTTTTGCTCTGAAGGCTTTCTCCAAAAATTTTTGGGGGGGATGTGGGGTTTTGTTTAGGCGCATCCATCATGCTGGATAAAAGGGCCCTGGTTCTGAATCATTCATAAGACGCTTCATCGGCAAGAACCTGACATTTATTGGGTCACACGGGCACATTGACGCCTCAAACACACAGGGATGAGGAGAACATGCAAACTTACACCCAGCAATATGTCTGCAGTTGCGTGTCTGCAACTCAAACCCATAATATCATTGTTTTAATGTGACAGAAGCACATTTTATGGCTATATATATATATATATATATATATATATCATCAATATGTATAGAACGAAGAGAAAAATGAGATTGATGAGGAAAAAAAGATCATGATTCATAAAATCATTTGCATTCTGTCAGCAGTTTCCAAACTTTTGTCAGTGGAGGATAAAGAAAGGCACGTTTCTCGGCAAACAAACTAAAGGATTTTTATTTTACAGTTTTTAATAACAGGTCAGTAATTAAGAAATAGTGATTAAAGTAAAAAAAAATGTATTCTTGAAGATCCTCAGTGGTTTATTGAATATTTAATGTACCTTCTGTACCGTGTGCACTTTATATCCTTATATCATGTTCATACTATGTTTATATCATGTATATATTATGCTCATATTATATATGTTCATATTATGTATCTACATTTAAATACTTCACTGTTCCATGCATCAGTCACTGTCACTACTGCACTCCATGTAAATAATTATATATATATATATATATATATATATATATATATATATATATGTATATATATATATATATATATATATATTGCACTTCTATGGTTAGATCCTAACTACATTTCATTGGCCCTGTACAATGACAAAGTTGAATCTAATCTAATCTAATCTAATCTAATCCAATCCATTTTTAAGATGCATCACATAATAAAGCTTCTTTCTGTGTGACATTCTGTCTGTAATCGCAACTCATCATTTAATCTTTCCTGTTAAATTCATTTCTTTCTTATTAATTAATTAAAATGTAGTTTTATCTTCCCCATTGAAAGTTGAATCGTGGACCCAAACACTTTTTCCTGAGGTCGCCTAAAGGATTCTTTTAAGATGGAAATGTCCAGGTGAAAGGAGAACATAACAAACTCCACGCTGCGGTGAGAGGGGGGGGAGCTGGAGGTCGATGCTGCAGCAGCGTTCAGACATTTAAACGGAAAAAATGAATCCATCTTCATTTTCAACTGCAAACCAGAAAGAAATGCGTTTCTGCAGGTCGGTTCGGAGGAAGGCGGAGAGTTTTTAGTTTATTATTTTATTTAAAATGCTTTTTTTTTTATGAACAAATGAATCTAATTATTTTTATTTGTGGGATTACAGATGGGTCGTTTATTTCTTTTTATATCAGACAATTGTGATGTGTAATCTTTCCAACCTGAAATACAAGAGTGTGCGTGTGTGTGTGTGTGTGTGTGTGTGTGTGTGTGTGTGTGTGTGTGTGTGTGTGTGTGTGTGTTGTGTGTGTGACGCAAATCAGAAAAAGCAGCAGCATTTATGAGCATGAAATGAGCTGAGTCCCTTCCCGCTATCTCGCGTCGCTGGTTGCGGATCCACTAGATTAAAACCCGGCACTTAATTAATGTACAAAAACAAGATCAGATTTAATTAACATCTGATTTAATTGCGGCGCCACAATTGCCTTTCACACTATATGCTCCGATAAAGAACGATTGCGGAACGTTCTAATTATGACACGCAAACATAATGACGCGTCACTGCGCCCAAATCCGACAGGCGCACGTTTCAGCAGATTTACTTTGCTTTTTTTATTATTATTATTACAATTTTATTAATTATTCAGATTTAGTCAATAATTTCATTTAGAGCCGCTGATTACACGAAGGGAAACACACACACACACACACACACACACACACACACACACACACACACACATCTGCAGACGCGGCTGATGAAAAGACGCGCCGCCGCTCGGCCGCTTTATGACGTGAACGCCGCAGAATCAACCGAATTATAGAATCGAACCCCCGAGAAACATCCGGCGGCCCGCTTTTCCTCCCGAACCTGAAAACTTCATTCAGCTGAAAGAAAGACACGGCGCTGTAATTATAATTAATAATAATTAATCATGATCATCATCATATTAATACATTAATAAACAGGGGCAGATATTTAAATATATATTAAACATCAATTCTCCAAATCAAACCACACGACGTTTATTGTGACTGCGGTGTATTTTTAATTTCAAATCAATTAACAGCAATTATAATAAGTATTATTATTATTATGATAAATTGTGATCAGTATAGTTTACCTCATGTCTCATTCAGATGTTTAAAAATAAATGTCCACAAAATGTTACATAATGAATATGGAATTTTTTTTTTGCATTATTGGTAGTGGTTTTAAATAATAATAATAATAATATAATAATAATAATAATAATAATAATAATAATAATTTCACACATACACACATGTTCACATTCTACACCTAAATCATATAAACCAAATGCACTTACATTTGTTTAATGACCTTTAACAGATTTGTCAGAGATGACTGTATTAATTAAAATATCCACCGCACCCTCACTCTCATAAATAAAGGTTTATTGCATAGTTGTAAAAAAAAAAAAAAAAAAAAAAAAAAAAGTTTTACTCAGGAAATAAACTCAGCTGCACTGTATGAGTACATTTTAATTCCTCGAAGCACATTACACTAAAATACACAAACCCACGTTCTAGATTTAATTATTAGACCTTTAAATATCACTTTACTTTTTTTTTTTTAATGGCTTAAAGGTCACAACCTCGCAGTCACAATCTTTAAAGCGACAAGAATGCACTTTCTTCTCTCAGAGTGTGATTTCGAACCTCATTCCACCGGCAGTGGAGTGATTTGTGAATCTCTTCACACATGCAGTAAGAGTTTCTTCTGTACGCGCTGGGCGTTGGACGTTCACGTGAAGCCTAACATTTTCATTTCCATGTAGCTGAACCTTCAGGAGGCCAGACCCCGGACCTGAATAATGATGACCGCGGTGTGTTTTCTCAGCGTTCAGCGCGTTTGATTTTCTGGGAAACGGACAGCAGGGTGTGGGTTTTATGTTGAACGTGATAATAGTGCTGAAAGTTTCACAGCGTTCATTCCCTTCAGAAATAAAGATCTCCCCGCACCACACGAGCAAAGCTTTATGCGGCACCTTTTACACCTGAGGGAGTGGGTGGCTGCATCTGTGGCTTTATCGAGCCTCCATCAGCTCATAGCTGTTTAAAAATAGTTTAAATAGTGATTAAAAAAAAAAAAAGCCGGGTTTGAAATCCACACTGTGAAAATAAGAATGGAATTAGAGTCCATTTACATGGATCTACCACCTGAATTTGATTTTTTCTGGGACCGTATGTTCCCAGACTGTAAGGGTACCGTCCCAATGATGAGCATCATCAATCCTGAAGATGAAGGAACTGACTTTCTGTTCTGAGAAACACAAAAAGCATTTCATACTATTACAAACTTGGTAAGCAAAGAGTTGATGGTGTCACTTTAGAATGATTGATGACTGAGGTCTCCAGCTTCCCTCCACTGGTGACCCCCACTGCGGATATGACGTCCTTTTCAATTGAATTTCTTGACAGTGGGATTATTTTAATCTCTCTGATTTACACGCCACTGATTTGTCCGCAGTGTTGACTTTGGACATGCCAAAGGTCTGAAACCCAGCAGAATTACTTGGGTTGTCTTCTGGTTGGCGCAGCGTTTGTGATTTGTGCTGGTTATCATGTGGCCCATGACTCCCCCGCTGACGGGACATCATTTTGGGAACCCGGTTTGGGACTGATTGCTTGTGTCTTGGTTTGCCTCATAAATTCGGCGTTGCGTGAGTATATGGATGCACATGGTCGCCCGCTTCTCAGTTGTGCTCGCCGTGTTGACGCCGAGTTGTCAGCTCTGTGGAACACGCGCTGACGGTTCCTCGGCGGTTCCCTTGGGTCTGGGTGAGGCCAAACTTCATTTAAAGGGTATATTGTAACCCCACACGCGGTTCGGTGGACATGCGTAGATGTTACACCTTTACCAAGGCCTCCACTGGATCTTCTGAGAGGTACCAGTGTAATGGAACTTTTGGGAACCAATGAGGCAGACCTAAAGAGAACCTGCAGTGTGTTTTCAGATCTGTAGATCTGCACATGTTGTTATAAGATGCGGAACGCGATACACAGATGAGATTTTAGATTTAGGGAGAAGAAGAGGAGGAGGAGGAGGAGGAGGAGGAGGAGGAGATCCCATCCGTCCTCGTGTTGTCTCTGTGATCACGATCACGCGTGGAGCCGGAGGAACCGAGTCCGACGTCACTATCGGGATTAATATCGCTCCAGAGATTTATCTTGTTCTTATTATTTTCAATGGGACTATTTTTTGTATCGTCACTTTTATCAGGGGTATCTGTTTGTGTGTGTGTGTGTGTGTGTGTGTGTGTGTGTGTGTGTGTGTGTGTGTGTGTGTGTGTTAGTGAGCCATGTTCAGCTTTGTATTTATCTCCGTTTAGAAAATGCGGTCTCGTCGCGACGTCTTACGAATGGATTTACTGCCACCATGTGGTCGAGGGCTGCACTGCAATCGATCTAACGTTACTAAACGAACGTCACGGATGTAAGAAACACTCTATTTGATCTGTTTTAGTCTATTTTCAAGTTATTTATTTTAACTCTGTCTCTCTGCGACCTCAGTATTTAATTCATAAAACATTGTTCACGAAGCGACACGCCAACTGTAATCTAAACAGATTATAAACGGGATTATATCAATTTTATTAAGTTATTTTAGTTTAGTTGAGTTTTTTTTTCGGGGCAGAGGGCAGATGCCAATCTCAGCCTCTCGTACACGAAGGCTGCATGTGTTGTTTTAATCTCAGACCTCTCAGTGAAGTTAAAACCCAACTTAATCCCGGGATTTAATCCCACAGAGCCAATCCTGTTGAACCTGCGTTGAGGAGTGGACGCCGTGGCAAGAGCGAATAAAAGGCCAACTTGTTTACCCTCCCTGTTTAATCTTAATATTATTTATTATTATTTATTATAAAATTTTAGAAAATGGTACATACTAAGGGCGGCACGGTGGCTTAGTGGTTTAGCATGTTCTCCTCTCAGCACTAGGGATTCCTGGTTCGAATCCCCATCTGGGTGGAGTTTCCATGTTCTCCCCGTGTCTGCGTGGGTTTCCTCCAGGTTCTCCCTTTTCCTCCCACAGTCCAAAAACATGGATCAAGTCAATTGAGTTCTCCAAATTGCCCCATATAGAGTGTGTCTGTGTGAGTGAGTGTGTGCCCAGTGATAGATTGGCGCCCTGTCCTGGGTGTATCTGCCCAGCGCCTGAAACGTTCTCCCCTGGATGGGCATGGGGAACCCTCCCCCCCCCCGCGAACCTAATAGAGGATAAAGCAGAAGATAATGGATTGATGGATGGATGGTACATTCCAAATACCATATTTGCATGTTCTCCATAATGTGAGTGAACATCAGGTGATAGTGATGTCCTAATATCTCACTGTGGGGGGGGGGGGATGTTCTGGGACGCTGTGTCGCCTCAAAGCCCACTGTATGTACATGAACGCCGGCACTTCCTGTCACTTCAGCCACGTGGGAGAACGTTGAGAACCGATGGCCTGATAAGGTGGAACCCGAGTGAAACGGAATGAGGATGTGGAGGTAGTAAAATGAGGTCGGGCCCAGCGCACGGCCCGTCTGGCGCCAGCGAGGATAATCTGGTCACACTCGGGCAGAAACTGCAGATACGGGCAGCTGCCTCCCTCTCACCCTGTGTGGCGGCCCTGGGATTGGCCGGCGAGCGGGAAGTGGGTGGGCACCTCCAGGTGAACCGCTCACCTGCGCGTGACCCGGCTGGCGCGCGTGTCCGTCGCGCCGTTGGTAAGGAATGCTAACAAGCGCTCGGGCGCAGACAGGCCGGAGTCAGGAGAGAACCGGCCTGCATGGCCCCCGCGGGCCCGCCGCACACACTCGAGACGCTTGGCTTGGCGTGTGTGGGCGTGTTTGCGTGCGACGGGCGTTCGGCCGTGGCGGTGAACTCTTTGCTTTGACGGTGTGTGGCGGCGCTGCCCGAAAAAAAAAAAAAAAAACACACACACAGCACAATGCGCCGCCACGCCGCCCAACGGAATCTGACTCACGACTGCAGAGGTCGGCGGTGGGTTCTACGGAACCGGGCCGGGTTCTATGGAACCGGGCTGGGTTCTCCGTCCACGCTGCGGTGGTTCTATTACAGGAACCTTAATTACCCTTCATTGGAGGAACTGGAGTTAACTTGGTGGTTCCGAGTGGTTCCAATTCATGTCATCAATATGAGATTCCAAACCAAATCATGAAATTAAAAGTACTAACGGTTCAACGACACTACGGTCTGAAAGAGGACAGCGGGGGGGGTTACGGAACCGGGCTGGGTTCTCTGTCCACGCTGCGGTGGCTCTGTTACCAGAACCTTAATTACCCTTACTGTAAAGAACCAGATCAGCCGAACATACACCATGTGACCCGACATGACGAGAGATTGGAGAATCGTTGTCTTTGGGACGTGCTGGAGAGGAATTGGTGGTTCCAATTCATGTCATCAATATAAGCTTCCAAACCAAAACATGAAATTAAAAGTAATAACGGCTCAGCGACACTATGGTCTGAAAGAGGACGGGGGGGGGGGGGGGGGGTTACAAAACCGGGCAGGGTTCTCCTTCCACGCTGCGGTGGTTCTATTACAGGAACCTTAATTACCCTTACTGTAAAGAACCAGATCCAGAATGTACACCATGTGACCCGACATGACGAGAGATTGGAGAACCGTTGTCTTTGGGACGTGCTGGAAAGGACTTGGTGGTTCCGAGTGGTTCCAATTCATGTCATCAATATGAGATTCCAAACCAAATCATGAAATTAAAAGTACTAACGGTTCAACGACACTACGGTCTGAAAGAGGATAGGGGAGGGGGCGGGGTTACGGAACCGGGCCGGGTTCTCCGTCCACGCTGCGGTGGCTCTGTTACCAGAACCTTAATTACCCTTACTGTAAAGAACCAGATCCAGAACGTACACCATGTGACCCGACATGACGAGAGATTGGAGAACCGTTGTCTTTGGGACGTGCTGGAGAAGACTTGGTGGTTCCAATTCATGTCATCAATATAAGCTTCCAAACCAAAACATGAAATTAAAAGTAATAACGGTTCAGCGTCACTACGGTCTGAAAGAGGTTGCCGGGGGGGGGGATGGTTTACGGAACCGGGCTGGGTTCTCCGTCCATGCTGCGGTGGTTCTATTACAGGAACCTTATTTACCCTTACTGTAAAGATCCAGATCTGGAACGTACACCATATGACTCGACGTGACGACAGATTGGAGAACCATTGTCTTTGGGACGTGCTGAAGAGGACTTGGTGGTTCCAATTCATGTCATCAATATGAGATTCCAAACCAAAACATGAAATTACGGGGGGGGGGGGGCGGGGTTCTCCGTCCACGCTCCGGTGGTTCCGAACCTTAGCACTAACCAAATCTTTACTATAAACATCCAGATCCAGAACGTACACCATGTGACCCGACATGACGAGAGATTGGAGAACCGTTGTCTTTGGGATGTGCTGGAGAAGACTTGGTGGTTCAGAGTGGTTCCAATTGGTGTCATCAATACAAGATAAGAGTCCAAGCGAAAACTCGGCGACACTTCAGTCTGAAGTCAGCCGCGGTGGAGGTGACGTCCCTGGACCGTTGTGGTGGAGCGAGCACGGGTGGGAGTGCTGACACATGGGAAATGGAGAACCCTGAAAAAGGGAGAACCCTTCACTACAACCGGTTTGAATTACGTTATTAAATATTCATGATGTACGCTGGTTCACGGTTAGATCAGCACCGGGGACAGAGCAGCGATTATTAGGGTGGTGGATGATGCTCGGTCCAAGAGGACCAAGACAAACAGGGGGAAATATGGGGGTGGGGCCGGGAAGGGCATCAAGAGTAAAATGGTACCAATAAGGGCCTTCCCCAAACTGTTTTGGTAGTGTATGCTTGGCCAAGTGCTTCATGAGACCCAACTTGTCCAAATAATGTTCTCAACAAGAGGGCGGCACAGTGGCTCAGTGATTGGCATGTTCTCCTCTCATCGCTGGGGATTCCCGGTTCGAATCCCAATCTGGGTGGAGTTTGCATGTTCTCCCCGTGTCTGCGTGGGTTTCCTCTGGGTTCTCCGGTTTCCTGCCACAGTCCAAAAAACATGGATCAAGGTCAATTGAGTTCTCCAAAATTGCCCCATATAGAGTGTGTCTGTATGAGTGAGTGAGTGTGTGCCCACCCAGCGATAGATTGCCCCTCGACCTGAAACGTTCTCCCCATGGGCATGGGGAACCCCTAGTAGAGGATAAAGCTTAAGATGATGGATGGATGGATGTTCTAAACAAATCCAGGACCTAAAAGTTGAAAAAAAGTTTCCTCCCTGCGACTTTCTGAACTTCATTGGTATTAATTAAATCCGAGCGCAGGTTAACGAGCATCAAGTTTTAATTACATTAACGGACGCTTCCCAATCGGATGGACGAAACGCGCCTCATACGCCGATGTCCACCAGGTTCTGCTTGCGAAATCAGCTCCCGCCATCCAGAAAATTTACACCTGAATCGGGTTCTCCGGCCCACGAGTGGAGACGGACGCCGGTGGAGGACGGACGGACGGACGGACGGACGTCTCGAGTGGATTGCGTCCTCTGTCCTTTAAAGTCTTTTTGTTTACCTTCAGGTTTTTTTTTCTTTATGTTTGTTATATAAATTCGCCCTCCGCCAGAGACTCGCCACCTTCTCCTCCATCCCACCATCCACCTCGACCTTGTGGGGGTCACCTGTATTTGTCAGATGTAGCTTGGGGAGACTGCGTCTTCGTGTGTGTGTTGTGTGTGTGTGTGTGTGTGTGTGTGTGTGCACGCGTCTCGGCTCCGGGTCCGTTATCTCTCCGGGCTGCTGCCGTTTTAAATTATTCATCCCTACTGCTGCCGTCGCGCACACTCGCGCTCGCACATCTCCATCACCCGCATCCGCTCGCCCGAGAGGCGGTCGCCGTGGCAACCTTATCAGAGATCGCAGATTTCAGCTCCAGAAATGAAATAAAAGGGGAAATTGGCTGTATTAGCATAAGAGGAGGCAGGCCTCAAGTCGAATACACACATCAGCCCCGAAACGTGCCCCCACCCCACCTCACCCCACACCCTCCCCACCCACCCCCGTCCTCCTCCCTCGCTCCATCCTTATCTCGCCGGGCCGATCGCTTTTTCTCTCTTTCTGGATTTTTTTTTTTTTTTTTTTTTTTTTTTTTTTTTTTTTAATTCCACCCCACCCCCCCCCCCCCCCCCCCCCCCCCCCCCCCCTCCCCCCCTGGTTTGCTCTTTTTGTTCCTCCATCGCTTGTTGGGGAAAAGGAGAGAATAAAAAAAAAAAAAGGGAAATAGATGTGCTCTGGATGACCCCCCCCCCCTCCTGACCCCGCCCGGACAAGTAAACAATGCCCGGTAACCCGGGAGACGGGCCGGGGTGTTCGGGGGCGACAGGTTGTGAAGGGGTGCTTTGATTTCCCCTTTTTTTTTTTTCGACGCTTTTCCAGAAGGTTTATTTTGGCTCCATCAGGCCTGCGGAGACACAGACATGCAGATAGTCTCCACTCTGGCGCCCCCTATTGAAAACAAGCCACGAGAAGAAGAAGAAGTATGTTGAACCCTGAGAGTTGGGGGATCGGAAAGCCGTACAGTCGAGGTCCCGATTCATTCCGATAGGTTTCTGGTCTGCAGGTTTCGACATGGTTGTGTTTTCCCATGAGCCACCATTGAGTCGCGTTACGGAACCGCGTTATGGACCGTGTTGCGGAACTGTAACTGGACACAGAGCATCCTGACGTTCTCCTCATGAAAAGAACAGTTCCTGAATCGGGTTCTGACCCGCACACACCCAGCCGGGGTTGAACGCGACCAAACATGCAGATCTTCACCACTCTGGCGCCCCCTATTGAAAACAAGCCACGAGACGATGAAGAAGTATGTTGAACTCTGAGAGTTGGGTGATCAGAAAGCCCTACTGTCGAGGTCCCAATTCATCCCAGAAGGCTTCTGGTCTGCAGTTTTCGACGTGGTTGTGTTTTCCCATGAGCCACCAGCTCAGACGTAACGGAATGTGATGGCGGGGACGCCTCGGCTCCATCAGTAAATCAGAAAGGCGCGTTTGGCTCCACCGTCGACGGGCTTATCGGGCTTTGTGACTGCGGCGCGTTCGGGCGGCGGGTCCGTGATATTTGCACATTGTCGTCGGAGTAAACCTCGGCGTTCTGGCGCTTTAACTTGCCCGCCATTCAGACTCGGCGTGGCTTTGTGCGAGTGCGACGCCTCGACTGAGCGAGAGGAAGGAAACGTGTTGGTGTGCATGTAATGCATATTAAAGCAGGCTATTCATCACCAGGTTATCTCGCCTCTCCGAGCGCGGCATTAGGATTCAGACGCACATTAACGATCCACTACAAGCTTATCCCGCGCCCGATGAACAGACCAACACACAACACGCTCCGTATTATTACTGCCACTTTTTTAACTTCTGCTTTTATTAATGTCGCCACGGCGGCGCCGCCGAGTCGCTCTGCGCTTTCAGGTTTGTACATAAAACTTACTTTATTTTTTTTTTCCCCCCCAGAGCATTTAATCTCCATGGTGTGTCTGTATCATGGGGGCAAGTGTCCCCAAAAACATGCCAAGCGAAAGAGGGCGGAGCTAAAGGATGATGGAGAATTTTTATATGTATATATATACATATTTTTTATATATGTATATATATGTAAATATATGTGTGTATGTATATGTATATATATGTGTGTGTGTATATAATATATATATATATATATATATATATATATACACACACACACACACACACATTCACATACACATATATATACATATATATATATATGTGTGTGTGTGTGTGTGTGTGTGTGTGTGAATGTATATATGTGTATATATATATATATATATATATGAATGTATGAATGTGTGTATATATATATATATAAAAACAAACACACACACACACACATATATATATATATATAAATATATAAACAAACACACTCACACATATATATACATATACAGTATATATGTATGAGAATGTGTGTGTGTGTATATATATATATACGGGGGTGTATGTGTGTGTGTTCTCCGTGTTCTCTGCTCTGCTGTAGGTATGATACGGATGTTCAGAACCGTTTTGGGGAACCTCGGGTTCACTGTGGACTCTTTTGTTTCGCGTTGTCGTTCTGAATGAAGTGCTCGCGTCTTTGTCGTTGTCGTTGTGATGTTTGGTGTAAATGCTCTTATACAAATCGCTGTGCAGACGTTCACAATGGCGTGGCGTTCCACCACAGGGTTCTCGCCGATCATTATGACATCATCGTTTTCATTCCCCGCTGGTTAAGCTGTTCGGTGCAGTTGAATCGCTGCTCCGTTCTCTATGGTGCTTTAGAACCGCGTTCTAGCGGAAGGTAAGCCGTGATTGTCGTGTCCTTTGTTTCTCCGCCCACATGTGATTCCTTACAACGCAGTAATCACTGCCTGAGGCCTCGCAGGGCCCCGTCGTCTCCAGTCCCGTCCCCGTGCCCAATATAGCTACTTTAATAAGTTGTAGGACCTGCGTTACGTCATGGAGCTGTGATGGAGCTGCGTTACGGACCCGGGATGCCGAGCCGTGTTAGAGAGCATCGTTAAGGAACCGCGTTACAAAGTCATGTCACAGAGCCACGTTACGGAGCTGTGTTATAAATTTGCGTTACGGAGCTGTAGTAACAAATTCGCATTATGGAGCTGTGTTATGGAGCCGTATTAAGGAGCCGTGTAACAAAGTCGCATAACGGAACCGCATTACAAAGTCATGTTACAGAGCCACGTTACGGAGCTGTGTTACGGAGCTGTGTTATAAATTTGCGTTACGGAGCTGTAGTTGCAAATTCGCGTTACGGAGCTGTGTTACGGAGCCACATTAAGGAGCTGTGTAACAAAGTCGCATAACGGAACCGCATTACAAAGTCATGTTACAGAGCCACGTTACGGAGCTGTGTTATGGAGCTGTGTTATAAATTTGCGTTACGGAGCTGTGTTACGGCGCCGTGTTACGGAGCTGTGTAACGATGTCGCATAACGGAACCACATTACAAAATCATGTTACAGAGCCACGTTACGGAGCTGTGTTACGGAGCTGTGTTACGGAGCTGTGTTATAAAATTTGCGTTACGGAGCTGTGTTACAGCGCCGTGTTACGGAGCTGTGTAACGATGTCGCATAACGGAACCACATTACAAAATCATGTTACAGAGCCACGTTACGGAGCTGTGTTACGGAGCTGTGTTACGGAGCTGTTACAAATTCGCGTTACGGAGCTGTAGTAACAAATTCGCGTTACGGAGCGATGTTACGGAGCCGCGTTAAGGAGCCGTGTAACGAAGTCGCATAACGGAACCGCATTACAAAGTCATGTTACAGAGCCACGTTACGGATCTGTGTTACAAATTCGCGTTACGGAGCTGTGTTACAATGTCGCATAACGGAACCACATTATAAAATCATGTTATGGAGCTGTGTTACAAATTTGTGTTACAGAAATGCGTTAAAAAGTCACGTTACAGAGCTGTGTTACGGACCTGTGTTAGAGTCGCATTACGGAACTGCGTTACAAAGTTATGTTACAAAGTCACGTTACAGAGCAGTTTTGGAGTCGTATTACGGAACCGCATTACAAAGTCGCGTTACGGAACGTCCTTACGAAGTCGGGTTGCAGAGCCACATTACTGAGCCGCATTATAAAGTGGCGTTACGGAGCCACGTTACAGACCCATGTTATGGAACTGTGTTATGAAGTTGCTCTACAGAGCCGCATTGGGGAACCTGGTTCTGGAGCCTCGTTACAGAACCGTGCTGCAGAACCATGCTGCAGTTATTTGAGGGCATCCTGGCTCTCTGACGTCCTGCTCGTGAATGGAAGTGTTCCTGAAGCGGGTTCTAACCCGGACTCACTCTGAAAGTCGTCCCTGTGATGAGCTCTGATGATGACTGGCGTTGAGACCCGGGGACAGACGTGGTTCCCTCGCAGAGCCGCTGATGAAGGAACCGTGGAGGGGCTGATTACAGCAGCCGCCATGCCGACGCCCGCTGCTCCGGTCACCGTGGAGCGTGTGCAGAAGTGCTGATACCCCACTGCATCGTGGGTTGCTGGCCTTGAGCACTTTACAAGTTTGTGTGTGTGTGTGTGTGTGTGTGTGTGTGTGTGTGTGTGTGTGTGTGTGTGTTGTGTGTGTGTTATCCCAGTGCATGCGGCGAATGTTCTCTTTTTGTTTTGGTAGAAAACAGTTTGTGTAGACTGTGTGTGTGTGTGTGTGTGTGTGTGTGTGTGTGTGTGTGTGTGTGTTATCCCAGTGCATGCGGCGAATGTTCTCTTTTTATTTTGGTACAAAACAGTTTGCGGAAACTGATGGTAGACTTTAGACCTACAGGAGTGTGTGTGTGTGTGTGTGTGTGTGTGTGTGTGTGTGTGTGTGTGTTACACTGTGTGTGTATGTGTAAGTATGTGTATCTGTGTGTGTATGTGTAAGTGTGTTACTCTTTGTGTGTGTCTGTGTAAGTATGTTACACTGTGTGTGTATGTGTAAGTATGTGTATCTGTGTGTATATGTGTAAGTGTGTTACACTGTGTGTGTGTGTGTGTGTTACACTGTGTGTGAATATGTGTGTGTGTGTGTGTGTTACACTGTGTGTGTATGTTTAAGTATGTGTATCTGTGTGTGTATATGTGTGTGTGTAACTGTGTAAGTGTGTTACACTGTGTGTGTGTGTGTCTGTGTGTGTGTGTTACACTGTGTGTGTGTGTGTGTAAGTGTGTTACACTGTGTGTGTGCCTGTGTAAGTGTGTTACACTGTGTGTGTATGTGTAAGTATGTGTATCTGTGTGTGTATATATGTGTAAGTGTGTGTATCCGTGTAAGTGTGTTACAGTGTGTGTGTAAGTATGTGTATATGTGTGTGTGTATATGTGTAAGTGTGTGTATCCATGTAAGTGTGTGTGTATGTGTAGGTATGTGTATCTGTGTGTGTTACTCTGTGTGTGTATATGTGTGAGTGTGTGTGTCTGTGTAAGTGTGTTACTCTTTGTGTGTGTCTGTGTAAGTGTGTTACACTGTGTGTGTATATGTGTGTGTTACTCTGTGTGTATATGTGTGTGTTGCACTGTGTGTCTGTGTAGGTGTGTTACTCTGTGTGTGTGTATCTTTGTGTGTTAATCTATGTGTATCTGTGTTTGTATCTGTGTGTGTTCCTCTGTGTGTGTATTCCTCTGTGTGTGTGTTACTCAGTGTGTGTGTTACTCTGTGTGTGTGTTACTCTGTGTGTGTTACTCTGTGTGTGTATCTCAGTCTGTTAGTCTGTGCTACTCTGTGTGTGTATCTTTGTGTGTGAATCTTTGTGTGTTAATCTATGTGTATCTGTGTTACTCTGGGTGTGTGTTCCTCTGTGTATCTGTGTTCCTCTGTGTGTGTGTTCCTCTGTGTGTGTGTGTGTGTGTGTGTTACTGTGTGTGTATCTCATTGTGTTCATATCTTTGTATCTATCAGATGATTTAATGATTTAATTATTTTAATATCTGCTAAACGATGTGATCAGCTCGTTTGTGATCAGCAGACGGTTCCTCTCGGGTTCTCGGTGCTGCTGGCTCTGGTTCCGGACTCGCCGTTGTTGCTTCTTTAATGACGGGGTTCTAGAGGCAGAGCCGCGAATGCGACAGCAGCTTAATTCAGCGCGAGAGCGATGGGGTGAGGGAACCGGGCGGGGCCCTGGATCTCCGTCCGTCTCCGTTTATCTGCAGATCCCGAGGTCCGGAGGGCCTTTGTTTCGGAGAACTGTAACGTCTCGAACCCGTCTCCCCTCACTCACTCACTCAGAGGGATGGAGACAGAGAGCTGGACGGGGGATTAGAGGACAGAGATTACATACAGGGTTCATCATTGGGTTCTTTTTCTTTTGAAGAACCCTGAGTTCTAGATGAGGTTCCGGGGCTGATGCTGATAACGTCAGGAGCGTTGGGTGGAGATCATTTCTCTTCATACTGATGGAGCTGTGAACATGCACCGCACCGCCAAAAGTATGCGCCCGCCCGTCCAAATGATCTGAATCGGGGTTCCGATTCCTTCCCTGGTCACAGGTGTATCAAATCCAGCAGAATGTTTTTAGAACCGTTTGTGAAGGACGGGTCTCCATCAGGTGGCTTAGTGGTTTAGCATGTTCTCCTCTCAGCACTAGGGATTCCCGGTTTGAATCCCCATCTGGGTGGAGTTTCCATGTTCTCCCCGTGTCCGCATGGGTTTCCTCCGGGTTCTTCGGTTTCCTCCCACAGTCCAAAAAACATGGATCAAGTCAATTGAGTTCTCCAAATTGCCCCATATAGAGTGTGTCTGTGTGAGTGAGTGTGTGTCCAGTGATAGATTGCCGCCCTGTCCTGGGTGTATCTGCCCAGCGCCCAAAATGTTCTCCCCTGGATGGGCATGGGGAACCCCCTGCGACCCTAATAGAGGATAAAGCGGAAGATCAAGGATGGATGGACAGGTCTCCATCAGGAACTCTAATAGAACGTCACCTGGGCGATGGATCCAGTCGTGAAGTTTCCTCGTTCCGGAATGTTCTGTTATGATTATAAGAACGTGGAAGAGTTTGAGAACCACGGCGACCAGGCCGCCAAGTGGTAGAACCCTGGAACCTGACGGAGGGGGTTCAGCAGATCTGAAGAGGTCGCCAACGTTCTCACTACAGAACTCCAAACTTCACTAGGCCTTCATAGGAGCTCGAGAACCAAGTGCAGAGAGAGAACTTCATGGAACGTGTTCCGTGTTCCGAGTGCAATGAGGAGCGTTGGATGCGGCGGTGTAAAGTACTCCATCGCTGGACTCTAGAAAGGTGAAGACGCATTCTCCAGAGTGACGGATCGTTCTTCTCCATCTGGAGATCTGATGGATGAGTCTGGGTTTGGCGGTTCCAGGAGAACTGTACTTGTCTGACTGCCTTGTGTAAAGCTTGGTGGCTGGGGGGGGGGGTATTTTTCAGGAACTGGGCGTGGTTCCCCTTAGTTCCACTGAAAGGAACCCTGAATGCTTCAGCACACCGAGACATTTTGGACAGTCCCACGCTCCCAACATCGGGGGAACCGTTTGGAGCCGGTTCCGTCCTCTTCAACACAACGGTGCACCAGAACACAAAGCAAGGTCCAGAAAGACACGAGGACAGAGTCCTGACCTCAACCCCATAGAACGTCTTTGGGATGAATTAGAGCGCCGACTGAGAGCCAGGCCTTCTCGTCACAACATCATCCTTTGGAAGAACGGTCCGAAATTCCCATCAACACACTCCAGAACCTCGAGAACGGCCTGTCCCGGAAGAGTTGAGGCTGTTCTACCAGCAGAGGGTGGAACCACGTCATCTAGAACCAAACGGGACGTCACTTTAGATCATATATTAAATACGTTTGTATTGGTGTGGTATATGGAGCAGTGTTATTTGGGTGGTGGATGGTTCTTAGCACTGCAGTGACACTAACATGGTGTTGGTGTGTCGGTGTTCTGCGCACATTTCAGAACCTTGTCCCTGAACAGCTCCAGCTTTGGACTCCAATATGATTTTAAAAAACGGTGTTTATTTTATTTGATTTATTTCATGTTATTTTTTTTTACCCCTGGCCCCGACGCGGCGTCAATACGTAATACCAAACGGACTAAAGAGTTTCCCGCCAAGAGAGTGATGTGCGCGTGAGCGGCGGCGCGGGATTACCCGCTCGCACCGGCGGATCCCTTCAAAGCCGAGCTCAGATTAGCCCGAGCTCGCGGCTGGCCCGATACCGTTCCCATCACCGTCCGCGCACCGGGCCGACTCGCAGCCGGGCGCGCGTCGGCCGCCGGGCGCGCGAGTAAGCGCCGAGTCCTTCCTCGCCGCGTGCCGCGCATTGTGGGGCCCGGCGGCTCCCCCGTCTTGGCGCCGGCGGGCGTAGCGGCGCATTGTCGCCAGATGACACGCCTGTTGTGGGAGTTTGTGTATCGTCGCTCTTCACGTCGGCTTCAAAGCAGCCGAGCGCGTCTGGAGAAGTTGGGCCGAGCGTGGGTTCGTATCTGGGGCCGGCCGAGCGGCCACGCTTGCCTTTGTTGTGGAATCGCACGCGCACGCCGCCGTTTGGGGAGGCAGATTGCCGTTCCACCGCCGGTTTCCCCTAAACGCGTTTCCCTAAATGTCTTCTTAAGCCCTCTCTCTCAAGTTCTTACCCCATTCTCCACCCTCTCTGTTCGCACTCCTCCTCCTCCTCCTCCTCGTGTACCTCTCCTCCCGGGCTCTACTTTTCTCGTCCCTCCTACACCGCTACACTTATCCGGCGCTTTATCCTGTTCTCCGCCGCCGCCGCCTCGCTGGAGGAAAGTTTCCACGCGGCGAAGTGCAGAAAGTCCCGAATGCCTTTGCTTCGTTTATTTTAGGGTGTTGTTTAAAGGTCCAGTTTTACAAAATGCACACACACACACACACACACACACACACACACACTACGGGTGCGAATCTCTCAGTGTCTGGCGATTCGATTCCAATTTTTGAGGCTACGATTCCATTCAAAATCCATCCATCCATCCATTATCTTCAGCTTTATCCTCTATTAGGGTGGGGGGGGTTCCACATGCCCATCCAGGGGAGAACGTTTCGGGCGCTGGGCAGATACACCCAGGACAGGATGCCAATCTATCACTGGACACTCACTCACACAGGCACACTCTATATGGGGCAATTTGGAGAATTCAATTGACTCGATCCATGTTTTTGGACTGTGGGAGGAAACCGGAGAACCCGGAGGAAACCCACGCGGACACGGGGAGAACATGGAAACTCCACCCAGATTGGGATTCGAACCTGGAATGCCTAATGCCGAGAGGAGAACATGCTGAGCACTAAGCCACCGTGCCTCGATTCAGAATCGTGTTTAGATTTAGAATCGGTTCTTCAGTGCGAATGGTCGTTAAATTTGGTATAAATGACGTGATTAACGAGACGAAACGACGATGTAAAGAAATAGAACGTCTGTTTAAAACCATACTTTCAGGTTCCGTCCTGTATCAAATCTTTTTATATTTATACAAAAATAGGATTGCGCTAAATTAAAATGAGCATCTGTCAATGAACAAATAAATCAAAATATATTAATAACAAAGTTCCCCATCGTGCTTTAGCCTTTAATCGAAACTAAAATCCAGACTTTACAGTCAGAGTGACTTTATATTCTGCAAATCTTTAAAACTTAACCTTAAAAATAAAATCCATACGTCAGTCTTTTTAACTGTATTGCACCAACATTCGCTCCGTTTCCAAAACTTAACCTTAAATATTAAATATATTTTCATCTGAGGGTGATGTCACGCCAAACGGGCTCGCACATTTGTCATATTTCAACGTACCTCAATTTCATTTTACACTCCTTGCGCCCGTGTCAAGCTCTCTCTCTCTCTTTCCCGGACGCCGTGGAATCCGAAGTGTTCCCAAACGGGAGCGGGCGGCGAAAAATAAAACTTAAACGTATTTTTTTGAAAGATTTTGGGCATTTTGAATCGATTCAGAATCGCCAGGACTAGGAATCGCGATACTTTGAAGAATCGATTTTTTTTCCAGCACCCCTAACACTCACACACACACACACACACACACACACTCACACACACACACACACACGCCTCTTGTTGTAGCCCTGTGGCAGCGGCTCGGTATCTCGACACGACGCTGTGTAATCGGCAAAGTGAGACGCGATAAGGCTTATTCGCCGTTCGGGCTTTTGCCTGTCCCAGCATTCCCGAGCCTCATTCCCCGGAGATGGAGACACCAGATAGATGGTTCCAGGTTTGGTTCCCGTTTATTGCTTTAATTCTTCCCTTTCATACTCTCAGTGCGATGTGAGATGAGAAGCCCGTTGAAGGTTAAGTTCCATACGGATCCACTTATTCCCTTTGTGCGTTTGTGTTCTTCATTTGAGTCAGGTGAAGTTAATCCCCTGGATTGAGGGACGTCAACACACACACACACACACACACACACACACACACACACACACACACACACACACACACACTGCCTGAACATGTTATTGTACTGGTAGACACCTGCCATCATCACAAATAAGCTCAGCTTGCTGACAGAGCTCTTAATGTTCTTTGCTTGCGCAGTTGAACTCAATGTTGTGACATCATAACTCGACCCAATAGCGGCCACTGCTGGCCAGTCGAGGCATTAACACCGGTGGACAGGATGAGTATGGGAAGCAGAGTGCAGGGAACCAGGTTTCCTTTTAACTGCCAGAAATAACATACAATGGTCTGAAGAGGGATTTGGTGAGATCGGGAAACTCGAAATCACCATTCCAATTCATCCCACATTCACCGAAATGTCTTTATGGCTCTTGTGTAGTGCTAGAAGCGAAAAAAAACGTTCCCCAAACTGTTCTCCAACAGTTCTCACAACACTACAAGCATACATTTGGTGCTGTGGCTGTAGACCTGAATAATGCCATGTCAGCATCACTGCAGTACCGAGCATCATCCACCACCCTAATGACATGCGCTCTGTCCATGGTGCTGATCGCCAGTCAAGGAGAACCGACAGCGTCTGTACCGTCCTGTCTTTATGTAACGATCAATAAACTCCACGATTGGTCCGAGACACCCTCGCACATAACCTTAACCTCCGGTTTGGATGCGGCGTGTTCACCTTCAGCCGTTGGGATCGATACCCGAGCTCCGTTATCGCCGTGGCGCTCACTCGGGAGAACATCTCGCTGATAGTCGTGCGTCTGTACGACGCCGTGCGTTTAATCCACGCTGCGGTGGCGTCTTTGTGATGGACCCCGGGGCCGGGGCCGGCCCGATAAATCCTCCCATCAGGACACAATGGCTCACACACGCCCTCTTTGTGTTTGCGGAGAGATTACACGAGTGTGATTATTACTGACGATATACATTAGTCTCTGGGGTTAGACCATGACAATGACGATGACGATGATGATGAAGATGAAGATCAAGATCAGATCAGCATCAACAGGGAGCAGAACATCCTCTATTCTCTCTCTGTGTAGTTTCGACTTTGAAACAAACACTGTTTCCCGAGTCGGCCACTAGGGGAGCATAAGGACCTCACTGAGCCTCGGTCCTCACAAGGTTTATTCTTCAATTTTAGGAGTGTTGTCCTTCCACGGTCTCTCCAGCTTGGGTTCCAGGCTTAGAACGCCGTAAAGCTGCTGTGAGACGACGTCCTATTGGTGTGTTTTTGCTGCAGCCTATCCCGGTACTTACTGGGTGTGACTGTGAGTCAACTCAAATCATGGTGGGGGTGCACCGCGTTCCTTTCGAGTCCGTCGAGGCGTGAACATCTGGAAGACTAAACAGAGCACCGAGACAAAGACGTGAAGGCTGCAGAAGAAAGGCGCTCTCACGTGGTTAACACGTCCCTCATGAACAGTGTGGAGGGTGCCGCGAGGGTACCGCGAGAGTCATAATGTGTTCAATGCCCTGCGCACTGAGCTGGCCTTCCCCAAACTGTTCCCACTGAGAACGCCTACAGTCGTAGGTCAGGGAGTCATGTTCGTTAATGTAATTATTAGTTTAATTAATTGTTATTGAGGTTGGTAATTCGTTTTATTGTCTTACGAGCGGCACGGTAGCTTAGTGTTTGGCATGTTCTGGGAGCGCTGGGGATCCAGGTTCAAAAGCCGATCTGGGTGGAGTTTCCATGTTCTTCGACGTGTCCGCGCGGGTTTTCTTCCTCGTTCTCCGGTTTCCACCCAAAAACATGGATTAAAGGCGAACGGGCTGCTCCAAATTGCCCCTATCTTATATAAATACCC
The DNA here is from genome assembly GCA_019802505.1 of Corydoras sp. C115. Taxonomy (NCBI): domain Eukaryota; kingdom Metazoa; phylum Chordata; class Actinopteri; order Siluriformes; family Callichthyidae; genus Corydoras; species Corydoras sp. C115. The sequence goes on along the minus strand of JAFMOC010000537.1, from coordinate 122,767 downwards.
CTTATAAAATGTGTGCCACCCCCAATTCCCCTGCCATCCATTTCTACAAAGCGACTTATAAGAACCCAGGATTTAATTCCCGAAACAGTGCCGGGATTTAATTCCACGCTATGAGTTCTAGTCCGTGCAGGTGTTTGGTAGGTTCTCCCCATGTATGAGTGTGTTTTCCTTTGGGAAACGGAGACATGAAACGGGACAGTCGTAGTCTTGTGGTTAAGAAAACGGCCCTGCGACCTGAAGGTCCCCTGTTTGATTTTTTGTTCCCAGTAGGTTCTACGGGTGAAGTACCCTTGGGCAAGTCACCTACCCCCAATTGCTCCCCAAGCCCCACCCACTCGGGGCACGAGGGCTGACTTTTGGAACCGGGGCTTAAACTTGTCCTTGATTCCGTGCCATCGATTCAAAGAGGAAGTGAACGGGTTAAACGACGCTCTCTCTCTCTCTCTCTCTCTCTGGTCAGAGCGTCGGATCTCACCCCCCCCCCATCCTCCCCCCCATCCCCCCCCCCCTGTCCTCATCCATTCACTCCTGTCACCCAGGTTTTATTTAAAGCTTATCTATCCGGTGCACAGCGCGTGTATTTGTCACGCGGTGGCACGCCGTGCGCCCCACTCCCAACGCCCCCCCCCCCCACTCCCAATGCCCCCCCCCACTCCCCCCCTATTGGCCAGAGCCTCACGAGAAAATTCGGCCGATGACTTTGTCCGATAGGGCCGCGCCGAGGCCTCGTGATGGGAGAGAGACTGGTTATCGTCGCCGTGGCGTCGATTGGGTCGGCGAAGCGACCCGGCGGCGCCGACGTACGTACCGTCTGATGATTAATAATCTGACGGACGGACGGACGGACGGACGGACGGACGAGCGCTGGAAACGTACGGGTCGTGATTCCGATCGAGGTCCACGCACCTGGGGGGGGGGGGGGGGTCTCTGTGTGTTGGAGCTTGTCGTCGTGGTAACGGAGGATCAGACGCTGCAGTGCTGCTGGAGTTCAAACCAAGACGGAGAACAAACGGTGACCTACCGTCGCTGATTCCACATCCACAAGGGGGCGCCGTGAGGTGGAGGTGTTTAAACTCCAGCAGCACATCACACTAACAGAATTCTATTCTGGAGTATACGAGTTTGGTAGGTTCTCTCCATGCCTGGGTGGATTTTTATTTTAGACAGTCAACGGGGCAGTCGTAGTCTTGTTTGTTAAGAAGCCAGCCCTGCGACCTAAAGGTCCCCGGTTCGATTTTTAGGTCCCACTAAGTGCTACGGCTGAAGTTCCTTGCCTACAGAACGGAACTGTAGAACCTCAAACCCCGCCTGTACAGTAGGTGGAGCTGTGCTGTGGACACAGGACCTAACGGAGAGGCTGATGTGCATGTTCGTATATGCGAATAGTGTCATGCACTAAAGGGAAGGACGACGTGACGTTGTAAATCATCCGTCTTCGCGGCTCTTTAATTACCTCCATTAAAGTCATGTGACCTTCTCGCCAATGCATTACGACTGCGAGAGCGGATCCGTCTTGGCGTTTGGTGGAAAATACAAACTAAAAAAAAAAAAAAAAAAAAAAAACTCTTCTGTGGAAAAGACAATTAAGCGAAATTGTCCGTCGTGTTTTTAATTTATTTATTAATTTATTTATTTTTTCCCTCCGGCTCTGTATCAGCCACGGACATGAAGCTCATTAAACTGTAATTATGATCGCAAACGAGGCCCCGTCAGCCGCGAGCGTGACATCAGAGGAAATGGCCATGACGGGGGGGGGAAAAAAAATAATACACCGGCGATCAGATAACGAGGGCCGCGCCGTGATTCCGCCGAAATGACGTTATTATCGCGGACTAATGACGACGCGCCGAGAGGTAGTTCTGGAGCAAACCGATTACGGCGCCGGGGCCCGTTTGTGCGCTCGGTTTCCCGCTCGTTCTCCGTCTTTTATAGTCCCGCGGTTCCCTCGCCCCGCCGTTCCTTCCCCGTCGTACAAATGGGCGCGAGCCCCGCGGCGTATTTGACTTCGCCTCCCCATTTCTCTCGCCATCAGCCGGCGGAAGGCGGAATCCGTCCCCTCCGTTATCAGCCTCCAACATCTGGCTGCGTGTCAGGTGATGAGGGAGGGGGATAGAGAGCGAGGTGGGGGGGGGGGGGGGGGGGGGGGGGGGGGGTGCTGGATGAGAGAGGCCGCGCGAGTGCCTGTGTGTTCTTTAATACGGGGCAGGAGGCGCGAGAGGAGCGAGAGCGAGGATGGCTGGTGTGCAAACAAACAGTGGCTGATATGGTCTATGCTTGTCACAATCGCTCAGGACGCCCATATATCTTCCCCTCTGTCGCCTCGGCAGCCCCTTCCTCTCTCCCTCCCTTTTTTAATCTTGTTCCCCCCCCCCCACCACCCTACCCTTCCATCGCTCCTGCTCTCGCGCCTTCCTCCATCGCCGGCTGGCGCTCTCGCGGGCGCCCGTTCTCCTCCTGTCATCTATTTTCTCTCTGCCGAAGCTCTCCTTTTGTTTATTTCCTGCATCCCGGATGCCGTTCATAATGCGGCACATCTTCACAGGTATTAGAGGAGGCGGCGGCAGCGGCGGTGGCGGCGGGCCGGGCCGGGCCGGCCTCGTATTCGCCGCGCTTCGGTACCCCGCCAGATCCGTGTCCAATCAGACGGATAAGAGGTTTACATGCCTCCGAACACGATGGGCCAATATAGCAGGGCTTTGCAGTCGCGTTGATATCAGACCGAGCCACCTCACAGCAAGAGGGTTCTGGGTTCGAGTCCCCCCACCCCACCCCACCCCACCCCACCCCACCCCCGGTTCTCCGGTTTTACTTTGGAGGCTAAAAGCCCTTTCACGTTCCCAAATACACGCTCACAGATCATTCATTTGTTCATTACCGTCCACCTTATCCTCCACCTGTGTTGGGGTGGGGTGGGGGGGTAGTTGGATGGGGCGCGTTCCCCATCCCCATCCAGGGCCGAAGACAATCGCCGCAATCGCCGGGCACATTTGCTCACCCAGACTCTATATGGGGCAATTTGGAGCCTTCAATTCACCTTAAATCCCTGTCTTTGGACTGTGGGAGAAAACCGGAGGAACCCAAAAGAAAACCCATACGGACACGGGGAGAACATGCAAACTCCACCCGGATCGGGATTGGAACCAGGATTCCACGGCGCCGAGAGGAGAACATGCCAAACACTGGGCCGCCGTGCCGCCGTCTCATAGATGAATTCAAGATAATAGAAGACGCTCTAATGAGCTGCTTTATATTTATTTCGTTACGCGGTTTTGAAATAAGACAGGTCATGTGACTTCTTTTAGTTTGCATAGCGACGCGTGGTCGTTGGCGGGGAGGCGGGAGGCGGGAGGCGTACCTTCGACGCGAGCGTTGCGGCCCCTCCGGCGCGTCGTCCTGATTATAACCTCGTTATATTTCTGTAAGAGGAACGAAGGGGTCTGAGGTGAATCGATACGCCGCGCCCCCCGCGTTTTGAGCCCGCCCCCGCGCCCGCCACGCAGCTTAAATATCCACTAATGGACGCGTGTGTAGATCTAATCGCGGCTGTAACTGAAGTTTGGAGCTCTGCGTCCCGAGGAATATTTAAAGACAGTGACTTGAAACCCAATATAGAGCTGCGAAGACCCCGCGCTCTCCTCTCCCCAAATTAATAATAGATGAAGCTGCAGCGTTTCGTTTATTGCCCCGAGTTCTTCCAGTTTCTTGCCGTGACGTCGCGACGGTGGTGGTGTTCGCGCCGTGTGGCGTGTACAGGAGCCTTGGGAACATGAGTGGAGAGTCATTTAGCAAACGTGTTTTACTTAAAAAAAGTCTTGTTTATGCATTTAGACATGTTTGAAGCCAGTGGGTACTATCCCGGCACTTACGGCAAAAGGCTAGGGTTAGGGTTAGGGTTAGGGTTAGGCTAAAAACCCGGGACAGGTTGCCAGGTATTTTTGGACAGCAGTTCAGGTGCATTTCTTTACTTTTCCCTTGTTTTTTTGGATTGTAAGAGGATGGGGAGAACATGCAAACTCCCAACAATAATTATAAATATTTTTTTTTATTTTTTTTTATAAAAGTACCGGCTTAATGACCAAATGTAATGTAACGCAATGAGGCGTAGTCTTGCTGAAAGAAGCGGTGCTCGTCTTTGGATTTTACTGGAAGCAAAAAGTGGAACCCTGATGATTAACGAGTGTGTACATATTTATGGCTTTACGGTATTTTCTGACATCAATTGAGGTGCGTTTCTTTACTTTGCCCTTGTTTTTTTGAATTGTAAGAGAACGGGGAGAACATGCAAACTCCTCACAAAAAAGTTGCTTAGGATAAAAGTGTTGGCTTAATGACCTAACGTAACGTAATGAGGCGTAGTCTTGCTTAAAGAAGCAGAACTTGTCTTTGGGTTTACTTGTCTTCCAGTTACCAATGTGGCTCCTTCAGCAAGACCCTTAACCCTTGTTGAACCAGGGGGCGCTGTACCAACCCTGTGCTCTGACCCCAAACCTGTTGGGATACTTGCAAGTCGCTTTGGATAAAAGCGTCAGCGTATTGACTGAATGTAATGTAACGTAATGAGGCGTAGTCTTGCTGAAAGAAGCGAGGCTTGTCTTTGGATTTTACCGGAAACAAAAAAGTGGAACCCTGTGGAATCATTGAGTGTGTACATATTTACGGAGTCGTGCTTCCGACATCGTCACGCCGACACGGGCGGAGCCCGGACACCATGAGTCTCACCGGCGGCGTGTGATTGATGGTGGAGGCCACGGTGCGAGTCGTAGAACCTCCCGAGTGTGAGAGAGATGCTCCGAGATCTCCGGGGTGTCAGATCCTGATAAGGTTCCGTGGGATTTATGGGTTCTTACGAACGACTGCCGGACCTCCGTCAGCACCACCCGCCTCGTCTCCGGAACTCCTGAAGGGAAGGAGACGGCGCTGAGAGGCGGGGAACCGGGCGGCTCGCGGCGTGGTCCGTGAAGATGGGTGACCGATGGTCTGGGTTCTGTTTCGGAGGGAGGGGCGTCCCGCGGCCGGGTTAATGAGCGTTTAGTGGCGATGCAGGACAGACGGACCCCACCCCGCTCCGGACTCCACCCGCTCCGGTCTCCGGTTTCAGCTCCACGTCGATGAGTTATCCCCCTCCATAACGCTCGGTTCCCTTATCAGCGTTTCATCTTCCTCCTCCTCCTCCTCCTCCTCCTCGGTTTATCAGCCCATTTCATCGGGTGCCGCCCCTCCCTCTCTCCCCGCCGTGATGTCATGGGACGGCGTGTCGCCGGCTGTCCGCTGTCCCCTCGTCCCCTCGCCGGCCTTCAGTCACCGAGCGGGATGCCATTGTCGGTCCTGAAGGGTCCGACCCGTCAGCCCCGCAGAACCTGACGCAAATATGCGGAACGCCGCCGTCACCGCCGCCATTAATCATCGCGTCCGCGCGGCACGTCCTGCACATTCCAATCGGGCCTGAAGGATCGGCGGACGCTGCCGTACAATTCCACACGTTACACTCATGCCTGGAATTCCCCCCCCCCACACACACACACACACACACACACACACACACACACACACACACACACTGTTCACGACCTCCACTCAGCCACGCCCTCATTAGACGCTCGCGTGTCATTCGGCGGTCTACATGTCACGTACGTAAGCTCGTCACCCTTTACCTTGTACACACACACACACACACACACACACACACACACACACACACACACACACACACACACACACACACACACACACACACAATAAGGGACCTGTACACAATTAATAACGTATTAAATTCAGCAAAATATAATCGATAAACGGACGGCACGTGGCGCTCAGTGGAGTTTGCATGTCCTCCCCGTGTCCGCATGGGTTCTCCGGTTTCCTCCCACAGTCCAAAAACACTGATTCAAGGTGAATTGAATGCTCTAAATCACCCCATATAGAGTGTGTGTGTCTGTGTGAGGGAGTGTGTGCCCAGTGATAGATTGGCGTCCTGTCCTGGATGTATCTGCCCAGCGCCCGAGACGTTCTCCGCTGGATGGGCATGGGGAACCCCCCCCCCCCCCCCCCTCCCGTAAACCTAATAGAGGATAAAGGGTGGCATGTTGGCTTAGAACCACAGAACTGACCCGCTTTGAACCGTCAGCCCAGTCCAGAGTCCGGAACCCTCGCAGTTTTGAGGTTCTCTCTCTCTCTCCCCGTCTGGACGAGCATCTATCGGTTCTCAAGTCTGAAGGGGGGGGGACGGACGATGTTTAGGCTTCATCGTAAAACAAACGAGTTGAAGCATCGTTGCTCAGGGTCATCACCATGACGACCAGCTGAGGCGGTCACATACTAAAGACTTTTTATTTGGTTTACGTTCTACAGAACATTCATTCATTTATTCATCATCTCCCGCTTCATCCTCTATTAGGGTCACGGGGGGGGGGTTCCCCATGCCCATCCAGGGGAGAACGTTTCGGGTGCTGGGCAGATACACCCAGGACAGGGGGGCAATCTATCAGTGGGCACACACTCACTCACACAAACAAACACACACTATATGGGGCAATTTTGGAGAACTCAATTGACTTGATCCATGTTTTTGGACTGTGGGAGGAAACCGGAGAACCCGGAGGAAACCCACGCGGACACAGGGAGGACATGGAAACTCCACCCAGATGGGGATTCGAACCGGGAATCCCTAGTGCTGAGAGGAGAACATGCTAAACCACTAAGCCGCCGTGCCGTCATACGTTCTACAGAACAGTTCTACAAAAAAGAATACGGCGGAACGAATCCGTAAACGGGCGCAGGCTCCGTAAAACCTCGTACTTTCATCGTCCGTGCCGACCGCTCGACCTTTACGCTACTGAACACTTGGGCCCGTTGGGGGCGCCGCTGTCAATCACTCAGCGGTGGCGCTTGGCATCGATCAGACCCCAAATCCACTTAGTCCCGGCCTCCTGAAGACGCTCTAATTGACATAACGAATCGGATTATCTAATCGCTGGAATCGGGACGGATCCCCCACCCAGCCGTTATCTTTAACCAGCTTCCTGAACCGCTCGCTCGCATCGGCTGCGGTGCATCACGGGACGCGACGGGGCCGACGTTCTAATATGACAGATGACCCGCTCGGGCCCCGCTCTTTCAATTCGGAGTGGAAATGAGCTCATTAGAAGATTAGGGCCGCCTCATTCATCATCTGACGCGCACGCAACCGGGTCATGTGACCTCACGTGGACCTCGTCGGTTCTGCCGAGCGGGTCCTGTTTACAAAGTGAGGACGACTCAGGACTGTGATCGCTTGGCTTAGAACTTTAGAACTTTACGCCTAGTCCTCTACTAGGGTCGCATGGGGTGGGGGGGTCCCATGGGGAGAACATTTCAAGCGCTGGGCAGATACATCCAGGACCCGGGCGCCAATCCATCGCTGGGCACACACTATATGGGGCAATGTAAAGCATCCAATTCACCTTGGATCCATGTTTTTTGGACTGTGGGTGGGCACCGGAGAACCTGCAAGAAACCTATACGGTCTCGGCAAGAACATGCAAGCTCCACCTGGATCGGGATTGGAACCCCCCCTCCCACATCGCTAAGAGGAGAACATGCCAACCAATACGCCACCATGCCAAACATAACAGAACCTTAATGTTATTAAATGTGAACAGAACAATGGAGATGGAACTGGCAACCACCACCTGCTCCATTTGGGTCAGTGGAGACGTGGATGCCCCCTCTTCAGCTGGCATGCAGCCGTGTGTTGCCAGTTGGCACCACTCTGCCGTTGTAAGCAGGCGGGGGGTGGTGGTGGTGGTGGTGGTGGTGGTGGTGGTGGTGATGGTGGTGATGGGTTCCCCGTAGCTTCAGTTTCTCCAACTCATCACCTCATGCCCCCCGTTTGATTCATTACCTCTTGTTTTTGGAATCGTCGTGGTGCTTGCCCTCTGAGGTGCATTGGCGCAGTTGGCGCGTCGATGAGATTCGCACTTCCCCGTAAGAATGTAGCAAGTTGTGGCTGCAATAACACCTTTAATTCATGCCTCACGTTGGTATTGGGATCTGCCCGGACTGCGGCTCCACCCTTTATCTCCATTAAAGCCTTTAATCACCGTGTCATCTGGTTCCTGGAGAACCCGAGCTAAATATTTGGCTCTGTCTGCTGACAGACTGCAGCCTCGTTAATAATTGACAGAGTATAAAAAACCCAAAACCGCAGAAAGGTAACGCTGTCCGCACGCCGCCAGGGTTCGCTCTTATTACAACTCTTATAAGAAAGCGTGGCGCCGCAGCCGCTGCGCTGTACTTTAAGCAACATTGCCACCCAGTGGACAAAGCGGAGATAACACGATCCACAGTGCCCTGAACACTTCTGCTAAACCAAAGAACTTTAACACCATCAGAGGACCGAGGACTTCACAACATCAAACACAGCGGCACACGAAGCGATTTATAAAACTTTAACTGGAAATAAATTAATTTTAAAATATTCGTTATTAATTTATTGGGAATTTTATGACTTAATATTTTGCTAGCGTGTCATTCTGCACAACAGCAGCAGGTTAAAACATAAGTTTCGATTTTTAAAAAGTTCAATGGAATTAAATAACATTTTATAAATACGATAAACCAGCCTTAAGTGAGTATATGCAGATAACGTTGTCCTATACTGCCTCCCTGTGGTGAATTTTGATATTACACAGAAACGTGGAATAAAACGTAAAGAAATAATGGTTTAAATGATGATTTTATTTAGTAAATCCTGATAAAATGTCAAACTGTTGTTATTTTGATTCCGAACACGTGCTGATGAGGCCCGATTCCATCACTTACAATTCACAAGTAACATAAATAACATCAAATTAATAAAACTAGGGGCGGCACGGTGGCTTAGTGGTTTAGCACGTTCTCCTCTCAGCACTAGGGATTCCCGGTTCGAATCCCCATCTGGGTGGAGTTTCCATGTTCTTCCCGTGTCTGCGTGGGTTTCCTCCGGGTTCTCCGGTTTCCTCCCACAGTCCAAAAACATGGATCAAGTCAATTGAGATCAAGTCAAGTCAAATTGCCCCATATAGAGTGTGTGTGAATGAGTGGGTGTGTGCCCAGCGATAGATTGGCGCCCTGTCCTGGGTGTATCTGCCCAGCGCCTGAGACGTTCTCCCCTGGATGGGGATCTGTGCACTGTGCATCATGCTGAAACGGGGTTTTTGAGTTTGAGCAGAGCACACTGGAAGCTGGGGATCCAGGTTCGAATCCCAGTCTGGTGGAGTTTGCATGTTCTCCTCGTGTCCGTGTGGGTTTTCTCCGGTTTTCCCCGCGGTACAATGGATTTAAGGTGAATTGGTTGCTCAAAAGTGCCCCATATAGTGTGAGTGTGTGTGAGTGAGTGAGTGTGTGCCCAGTGATGGATTGGCGCCCTGGATGGGCATGGAGAACATCCCAAATCCCCCCACCACTCCGCCGTGACTCTAGTAGGGTTTTACAAGAAGATAAAGAGATGAGAGCCTGTTATTACGCTATGAACAAAAGTATTGGCGCACCTTAAATATTATACCTTTAAGTGCTTTTATATATTATTATATACAGTTAGTTTTTGCTCTCGTCACAAAAAAAAAGCTTCTACTTTTCTGAAAAGTCATTCTAAAAAATATTTTCTAAATTAATTCTGATAATTCGGAGGACGATGGACGTGAGGGCTCTGACCCAAACATTTAAACTGTTTACACCACTCCGTCTTTTAATATTTATTATTTATTAAATATTTGTTATTCATTCATTCATTATTTCCCGCTTTATCCTCTATTAGGGTCGCGGGGCGGGGGGGGGGTTTCCCCATGCCCATCCAGGGGAGAACGTCTCGGGCGCTGGGCAGTTAGACCCAGGACAGGGCGCCAATCCATCGCTGGGCACACACTTACTCATGCATACACACTCTATATGAGAACTCAATCGACTTGATCCATGTTTTTGGACTGTGGGAGGAAACCGGAGAACCCGGAGGAAACCCACGCAGACACGGGGAGAACATGGAAACTCCACCCAGATGGGGATTCGAACCGGGAATCCCTAGTGCTGAGAGGAGAATGTGCTAAACCACTAAGCCACCGTGCCGCCCTTTTAATATTTATTATTTATTATTTTTTATTTGTTATGTATTTAGTGAATAATACATTCCACCAAAGTCAAAGATCGGAATGCGTTTCCGGCTCGAGGCAAGACGTTTTGTGTTTGTCGTCGCTGATTATTGTCCTTTATACGCACCGCATTGGACGGGGATAATCTGCTGTAAGGATCTGATCTCCCGGCGTCTCCGAGTTAACTTCTGGAGTGGCAGTTGTGGAGTGATTTCGGACTCCATCCCTCCGAGGCCTCGTGGAAAAGCTGCCGCCGCTCGGCGTTCTGCGCTCTGCAAACGATGCCATTTTCACAAAAAGCCCCTGTGTTTGGGAAGCTCAGTCGGAAACGAAGTGGCCAGCTGGAGGATTTGCTGGAAATGCCATTGTAATGAAGGTTTGGAATTGGGGTCATTTCGCACAGGCTGTCGCTGCCCAGGAGGAGGATATTTAACTCGGAGCTGCATCGAGGGGAGCGGCTGCTCCTCCGCAGAAGGGCCTTCCAAATGAAAACGCCTCCTTAATGCACTTTGCTCTGATTTTTCCATTACTTTTTACGTCCAGCGCGATTACGGCCGCCGTCCTGTGATTGCGAGTCTGATACGGTCCGGGAAACGCCGCCCGGCCGCTCGGGAGCATGAGAACCCCGCCGAGCCTCGGCCCTCCCGAGGTTTCTTCCTTAAAATAACGTCATAACGGGGAGTTTTGTCTTGCCGCTGTCTCTTCGGCTCGCTCTTCGGAGGTTTAAAGGCTTATAACGCTGCAAAGCTGCTTTGTGACCATGTGCTATTTAAAAAAAAAAACGCTCTATAAATAAATTAAACTTGAAAACTGAAGTGAGTTGAGAAAAACAAACCTGCGTAGGAAGGATCGGGGCGAGCGGGGGGGGGGGGGGGTTAAACCAGGAGGGCTGAGGTTCAATGCTCGGCGTTTCCACTTATAACCCAGTGGTCTGCCAAAATGTCATTGATATATACTAACAGCACATCATTTAACGTTAAAATACAGTTTATGAACATGAGGTACTTAGTTTTTCGGAATGCGGGGGTCGTGCCAACCATTTAACGAGTGATCTAAGGGCGGCAAGAAGCAACATCAGCATTATGACATCACAAACCACCCTGTCGTTCAGAGCATCCAACGTTGGACAGGAGAACAAAGAAAAATTATATTGCGTTCTGTGGATATTTATTCCCGTAGAACATTCATCCATCCATTATCTTCTGCTTTATATTAGGGTCGCGGGGGGGTTCCCCATGCCCATCTAGGGGAGAACGTTTCGGGCGCTGGGCAGATACACCCAGGACAGGGTGGCAATCTATCACTGGACACACACCCACTCACTCACACAGACACACTCTAAATGGGGCAATTTGGGGAACTCAGTTGACTTGATCCATGTTTTTGGACTGTGGGAGGAAACTGGAGAACCTGGAGGAAACCCACGCGGACACAGGGAGAACATGCACTCAGATGGGGATTCGAACCAGGAATCCCTTGCACTGAGAGGAGAACATGCCAACCACTAAGCCACCGTGCCGCCCCTGTAGAACATGATGAAGGCAATTTTTTTGCAGTAAAACAAAGCCATATATGGTCATGACTGAGTGAATGTTCTATGAATGTTGTTGTGATGAAAACAACCCTCCCAAAATATACAGGGTCACTGATGGGTGTCGTCCAAGCGTCCAGTCTCGGGTCAGAAGTCGAACACACAACGCGCCTTTAAAATCGATATTAAAACACATAATTAATTTACTGTGAAAAATCCATGGTGTGAGTTCCTGTGCGTTCTAAAGTTTTTCTCCGGGTTTTTTTGTTGGTTGTCTATTCATGTCCTCTCGGTTGTGTATTTGTGCAACGCTGTCTGTCTGTCTCGTGTCATTTAAACATCGTATAAAGCGCTGGCAACTTAATTTCAAGTCCGTTTGATCTTTAAACCCACGGCTGGCAACTGCGTCCCCTCAGCGGCCTCTGGCGGTGGAGGCCGGTATGACATCCTGATTAGCTCCTAATTGCGTTTTCATGTTCTTCTATCACAGGGGAACAGCAGAGGGGGTCGGGGGGCGGGGGGGGACTGCGTGTGTGTGGGGGGGGGGGGAACAGTGGGTGTTCTTGGAGGACTTTAATTGTAGAATAAATGCAATAAATATATATATATATATTTTTTTTTTCTTTCTGTTATTGCATTGAAGAAGAGAGAGGGAGCCGGGAGCTTATTTCTTTTATCTTCCATTTGTTTTAATGTGCTCCTCCAGGCAGCAGTGGAATTCTGGGTAAAGTTTCATTTGTACGATTTCCTGCCGCCGCTTACATTACCACGTCTCAGATATGAGCCGGATAAAAGACAAATTTGCGAATAATGTCATGATGCAATAATTTCGGCTTTACAGAGATGTGAGCTTTATAGGAGTGTGTGTGTGTGTGTGTGTGTGTGGCAGCTACAGGCAGCTTCAGCTGCATCTGAGTCACTGCCAGCTGAGCCGAACTCATATTTCGTGGCCCGCTGTGGCGCTTCTGTTAAATGCCAGTGGCTGATGGGAGTTTGTTTTCGGGCGGATTTGCTCCTGAGCCGGGGATAAACCGCGGCCCCGCCGTCGCCCCGTTTAAAGAGCTTTCCTTTTCACTGCCGTCTCGCAGAGAAAAGTGTTTTATTGCACCGTTTTATCGCCGATACACCCAATCACGTTTTTAGTGCGGTTTGCATGTTCTCCCCAATGACCGGACATTTGAAATAGATCGTATGTCAATAATCAGATAAGATAAGATGGACCTTTATTTGTCCCACAATGGGGGGACATTCACATTGTCAGCAGCAGTTACATTAGAAGAAAGGTGAAAAGGGTATTTAGTCATTGGATAGAAATTAAATTTAATTCATTCATTCATTATCTTCAGCTTTATTCTCTATTAGGGTCACTGTGGGGTTCCCCATTGGGAACAATTGGGGCAATTTGGAGAACTCAATTGACTTGATCCATGTTTTTGGGCTGTGGGAGGAAACCATAGAACCCGGAGGAAACCCACGCGGACACGGGGAGAACATGGAAACTCCACCCAGATGGGGACTCAAACAGGGAATCCCTAGTGCTGATAGGAGAACGTGCTAAAGCACTAAGCCACCAGAAATTAAATTAGAAAATAAAATTAAAAAATTTTTTTTTTTTTAAATTCCTCATGCCCATCCAGGGGAGTTCCCCATGCCCATCCAGGGGAGAACATTTCGGGCGCTGGGCAGATAGACCCAGGACAGGGCGCCAATCCATCGCTGGGCACACACTCACTCATACAGACACACTCTATATGGGGCAATTTGGAGAATTCAATTGACTTGATCCATGTTTTTGGACTGTGGGAGGAAACCGGAGAACCCGGAGGAAACCCACGCGGACACGGGGAGAACATGGAAACTCCACCCAGATGGGGATTCGAACCGGGAATCCCTAGTGCTGAGAGGAGAACGTGCTAAACCACTAAGCCACCCCATATATATATATATACAATAAATTCAAATTTTCAGTTATGTACAGATATATAATAGAGGAATAAAATGACGCAATCAGGTTCGGAGGCGGTTCCTCCACCCTTCATACTGGGATAGGCCACAGCGCCCCTTATGAATCATTAGAAGTACATTATAGAATTAAAAAGGAGGATGGAGAAGACGAACGGCACGTCTGCACACGATCCACTAAATCTGACTCGATTCTACAGCCACTAGGTGGCGCGATCGACAGAATAGAACGCACCACCATGCTGAGCATCATCCACCACCCCTAACAACACCTGCTCCATCCATGGTGCTGATCATCCGAGAACCGAGTATGGGAGAACCGACAGAGTGTGTAGAGAAACAGATGGACTACAGAACGTGTTCTCGTGGGGTGGGATTGGGGGGGGGGGGCTGGGGATGCTCATCGTTTTGGCATAGAGAACCTCCCCCCTCTGTAAAAATCGATGAGAGGGAACGTTTGGCCGCCCCTCATCAACACAGTGGAGATCTTCAGGGTTCCTCCTCTCGATCCAGCTGCACATCCCGGCCTTCACCTCTAGATGTCAGTGCCGCGCCGGGGACCGCGCGGGACCCTTTAATGAGGCAGGTTCTCCTCATTAGCGGCTCTCTGATGGCATGAACCCACGTCGGATTTGAAATTCAAATCAGTCATCAGAAATTCGGGGAAACTGTAACAGGCGAGACGCACTAATGGATCTGACGTGTTTAATAAGCGCTTATTTCCTTAAACCCAGTAGTGATTTTTAACGAGCAAACTGTGTGCTAATGAGGACATTCTCAGAGCCCCGCGCTCCAGCCGGAGAAAGAAAGGGAAATTCTTTTTTTTTTTTTTTTTTTTTTTTTACCTCCGAAAAGAAAAGAAAACACCCCTCAGGTTTTGACCTGAACGCCTCTGAGGCCGTCTGAAGAGATCTGCCCTCGTGGGGGTATTGATTCAGCCGTTATTGATTCTGCAGTCCGCGCCGAAAAAAGGCCCGGCACAAAAGAGCGTTCAGCCGACAGACGGGCCGTGTCCGACACGTCAGCCGGGGTGGACGACGAGAACGTGGAGGGAGACGAGGAGGACGAGGAGGAGGGGGTGGAGACCGAGTGAAACAAGACGTCCGGCTGATGTCTCGATTTCAGCCGGGTGATGGTGTCGGAGGACGATGATGGGGTGTTGTGTACCAATGGGGAACCCTCTGGAACCTGGCGCTCCATGGAGGTAACCCGGGGAGGAGAAGAGAAAAACTAACGACTGCCAACGTGGTGGCGCCACCACCATCATCATCATCATCACTGCAGAACTGCGCGTCATCCACCACCTTAATAACAGGATTTAAGGGTTCTTGTCCAGTTTTCGTCACGCAGCAGCATCCTCGTCTCTCATTGGACGCTTTCCCAGGATATCCCGCGTCCCGGCCGTCTCCCACGCCATGGCCCCCTCATTACCGAGGATACCGCGGGCAAATTGGAACATCGGGTGACACGAGGCGACCCCGCCGACCGCCGGCTCACACGCTCGTTCCTATTAAATTGAGAAGTGCTTATTGACAGTGGGGTGCAATCAGGCCGCCCGCCCGCCGCCATTACCGCGCGGCCACCGAGCCGAGAGGAGCTGCCATCCCATTAAAAGTGGCGAGGCCGAGCGGCTCGGCGGCCCCGCGCTCGCTCTTCCAGCCGCCGGCTCCGTAATTGCCTGCCGTCCAATCGCAGCTCATTAGAGGGTTCGGGTTCTTAATTGGCGGCCGGATCAATGGCTCGCTTATTAAAGACGCGTCTCCCGTCGGCCGCCGCCGCCGCCGCCGTCTCACCGGAACGTCCGCTTTACGGGAGAATAAATAAGAGAGCGCGCCGCCTCATTAACGCAGCCTCCTTGGGCCTTTCGGTTTCTTTGCCGCCTTCACGTCTCCGTCGTCTTCCGTCCGTCTCCGGCGACTCGTCCTCTCCCCCTCCCCCTTCCCGCCGTCTCCTTATTTCGACTAATGGAGAACGTTAACGGAACATTCAGCGGAACTGTGGATTCTACATGCTATCATCAGGACCAGGGTGTTATTATTAGGGTGGTGGAGGATGCCGGGTACTGCCGTGACGCCGACATGGTGGAGCCTGAACCCCGTATCCACTCACCTCACTGCGCCACCTTGTGGATGTAGAATCAGTGACAGGGACTCTTCGGATTGGTGGATGGTTCTCAGCACCGCCTCGACCCGATCCAACGCACAACACACCATCCACCACCTAAACACTCGGTACGTGGAGGTCACATGTTCAGATCCACGACCAACCAATTTTAATTGTACCTCAACGGTTTCCAATGGCCAACCTCTGATGTCCGGAATGAAGGGGGACGAACGCTCCGGGTTTTAGTGATCAGACGTTTACGGAGGGTTTACGCGCGCCGAGGTTCCACGCGCCGGCTGCGTACGGTTCCCCGCGTGGGGCCGTTAATCTGTCCTCGTCTGGATCACCGTGTTCTCCTCGTTTTAAGCAGATTGTACAGCGAAAGCTTACGAATGCCTAGCAACAGTGTCGGCACAGTAACACGGCGCCGGCCGCAAATATCCGCCCTCGCTTCGTTACTGAAACCAAGGTTCGGATGCTCAGAAGCTAGATCAATATTATTATTACTATTATTATTATTATTATTATTATCATCCATTCACCCATTATCTTCAGCTTGATCCTCTACTAGGGTCGTGAGGGGGGGGGGGGGGGGTTCCTCAATCCCATCCAGGGGAGAAAGTTTCAGGTGGTGGTCAGGGTTCCAATCTATGGCTGAGCACTCACTCACTCACACTATATGGGGGGCAATTTGAAGTTTGAAATGACCTTTTTCAATCCATCTTTGGACTGCGGGAGGAAACTGGAGAACCCACACAGACATGAGGAGAACCCACCCTTATTGGGATTCCAACCTGGAATCCCCAGCGCTGAGAGGAGAACATGCCAACCACTAAGGCACCATGCTGCCCTATTATTATTATTATTATTATTATTATTGTATAGTATGTTCTCTGATGGGGCGGCACGGTGGCTTAGTGGTTTAGCACGTTCTCCTCTCAGCACTAGGGATTCCCGGTTTGAATCCCCATCTGGGTGGAGTTTCCATGTCCTCCCTGTGTCCGCGTGGGTTTCCTCCGGGTTCTCCGGTTTCCTCCCACAGTCCAAAAACATGGATCAAGTCAATGGAGTTCTCCAAATTGCCCCATATAGAGTGTGTCTGTGTGAGTGAGTGAGTGAGTGTGTGCCCAACGATAGATTGCCCTCCTGTCCTGGGTGTATCTGCCCAGCGCCCGAAACCTTCTCCCCTGGAGGCCATGGGGAACCCCCCCCCCCCCACGACCCTAATAGAGGATAAAGTGGAAGATAATGAATGAATGAATGAATGTTCTCTGATGATCAGCACCATGGACAGAGCAGGTGTTATTAGGCTGGTGGATGATGTTCAGCAGTAAACACCTTGATGTTATTGCCGCAATGGAGTATAATCCACCACCCAACGCCATCCAGCCTCCATCCGCAGCATCCGGTGATCACTGATGGAGGATGAGAGGATGAGGAACACACACACCTACAAGGTGGCGCAGTGAGGTAGAGGTAACCGGTGAGGGTATACAAGGTTAAAACCCCAGCAGCACTGCCGTGTCCGATCCACCGGAACCATCGCCTCCATTTTAAATGCAGGGCTTTGGGACGTCTCAAAAAAGGAGAACGTCTGGAGGACACCTGTGGACGCTTCTTGCTTCTTGCGGTCAGCAGAGACATGTTTCCAGCTTGGCTTTCTGCTGCCAGAACTGTTACAGGGCTGCCCTCTTTAAGAGCCCGACTTGTTCGTTCTACCGAAAGTGCAATACCGGTTTCCGCCAGCAGGTCGCAGTGATGCACCGCCTCGCGGCGCGTTCTATACGCTCGTCTGTCCTGCCGGCTGTCTCGCTCCTATACATCTCACTTGCGGAGGTGTTAATGAGATAAATGAAGATCTGGAGGAGCTGAAAATACACCTCAGATGGCCAAGAGCAACTTCAGAATCGGCGGAACCTCAGACTGCAGCGTCGCTCCACTCGGGTGGGAGCTCTGTGTTGGGGTTCTCAACCTCCTCCATGCTCAGTCTGTTGTGGTGGTGGTGCATGTGAACCCCCGAACCCACGTGACCTCACTGAAGCATCCCAGAGGTACAGTTAGATTGGACCTCCATGCGGAATATTAAAGAAAACGCGGCGTTGTGGCCTGTTCATCCCAAAAACTCGGATGGTAGAGCACGGGGGGGGGTTCTCGCGTTCTTCATTCCAGTTTATCCAAATAAGAACAAGCTAAATATATTTTTTTTAAAAACAATTTTTCTTAAAAAACCACCTCTATATCGTGTTAAATTACTTATTTAATTAATTGATTCTGCTTGTGAACTCTAAAATTTAGTAGAAAATTTAGTAGAAAACAAAATTAATTAATTACCACTAATTAGTTAATGGCAGCACAGTGGCTTAGTGGTTTAGCATGTTCTCCTCTCAGCGCTGGGGATTCCCGGTTCGAATCCCAATCTGGATGGAGTTTGCATGTTCTCCCCGTGTCCGTGTAGGTTTTCTCCGGGTTTTCCGGTTTCTTCCCACAGTCCAAAAACAGGGATCAAGTCCATTGAGTTCTCCAAATTGCCCCATAAAGAGTGTGTGTGTGTGTGAGTGAGTGTGTGCCCAGTGATAGATTGGCGCCATGTCCTGGGTGTATCTGCCCAGCACCCGAAACGTTCTCCCCTGGATGGACATGGGGAGATAGCAGAGGATAAAGCAGAAGATAATGGATGGATGGATAGTTAATTAATTGGTAATTTTTATTGATTTATGTGATGTCATGGACTATGAACATTTGTACAAAGATTCAGCTTAATTGGATAACGGAAAATAGCATTTGCAAACTTTTTACCAGACAAACAGATGAAGCTGATATAGGGGAGGTAATAATAATAATAATAATAATAATAATAATAATAATAATAATAAAAATCCATCAAATTTCATTGATGGAACCTTGCACCGTGCATAGCAGTGAAACAGGACCTTCCCGCAGCTGTTGTACATTGATGGATATCATAGGTGGCGCTATAATCTGAATCCCGCTCTATCACTGACCTCACGCATCCCACGCGCGAACTGAACTCATTTCTATTAAAAAAAAAAAGTCTATATAACATTCTCAGAACGAAGTGTAGGTGATGGCAGCCGCTCATATTCAACCCAAAGTCTGCTTTTTTTATTTTAGAAATGTCAGGAATTCGTCTCCGAGTCCGGGTCCGGGTCCGAGGCGGCTCGAATTCGACATGCGATAACTAAATCCACTGCGAAGCCCCAGAAGCAACACAAATCAATCAATACGGAGGTCAGGCAACAGCGAGCAAACCTTTTTAAACTCGTGTTTTCCACTTTTTCGCTCTATTCATGGATGAAACGGGTTACGCCGTTATTCGCCTTCTCCGAAATCGAAGGCCGCCCGGACCGAGCCCGCAGTAAAGGATTGGGTTCGTCCAAGGCTGACCGATGATTATACCCCCGCGGCCTGATATTCACACAATAAGCAGCGCGTTTAGAAAGTCCTCATACCCCGGCAGTTTGTCGGGCGAAAGTCGCAAGCGTTTTGATGATCACGATGATGTGGGAATGGGAGGCGGAGCCTGGGAAGCGGGTGAGGTGATGGGTCTCACCTGGGACGTGTCTGTGCTGCTTGTCTGAGAATTCAAACTTAATGAAACTTAATTAATAATTAGACTTCCTTCATTTTCTATAGTGTACAAACACCTTAACCGTAAACATCACCACCCTAATATAATCATAACCTAACCCTAATATAACCCTAACATAATCATAACCTAACCTTAACCTAACCCTAATAAAATCCTAACATAACCTTAACCTAACCCTAATATATTTATAACCTAACCTTAACCTAACCCTAATATATTTATAACCTAACCTTAACCTAACCCTAACATAACCATAACCTAACCTTAACCTAACCCTAATAAAATCCTAACATAACCTTAACCTAACCCTAATATATTTATAACCTAACCTTAACTTAACCCTAATATATTTATAACCTAACCTTAACCTAACCCTAATATATTTATAACTTAACCTTAACCTAACCCTAATATAACCCTAACATAACCATAACCTAACCTTGACCTAACCCTAATATAACCCTAATATAACCATAACCATACCTTAACCTAACCCTAATATAACCCTAACATAACCTTAACCTAACCGTAATATAACCATAACCTAACCTTAACCTAACCCTAACCCAACCCTAAAATAACCTAACCTTAACCTAACCCAAATATAATCATAACCTAACCTTAACCTAACCCTAACCTAACCCTAATATAACCATAACATAACCTAACCTTAACCTAACCCTAACATACCTCTCAGCACTAGGGATTCCCGGTTCGAATCCCCATCTGGGTGGAGTTTCCATGTCCTCCCCGTGTCTGCGTGGGCTTCCTCCAGGTTCTCCGGTTTCCTCCCACAGTCCAAAAACATGGATCAAGTCAATTGAATTCTGCAAATTGCCCCATTTAGAGTGTGTCTGTGTGAGTGAGTGTGTGCCCAGCGATGGATTGGCGCCCTGTCCTGCCCCCCCGCGACCCTAATAGAGGATAAAGCTGAAGATAATGAATGAATGAAAGGATGTAATTAGGGATTTGGGCCTTCCCCAAACTGTTCCCACAAAGCTGTTATCCTGAATCCATATCCAGAGTCTTATTGAATTATTATTGTATGATATGGTTCCGTTCTATAGGTCCGGGTTTGATTGACAGGTGACCGATTTGCATATTTTGGTGTATTTCGTCTCATCAGCTCGCCTCTTAAGCAGCGCCCCATCGGTGGCGTTCCGGGTGTTTTATAGGACACGCTGTCCCCTCAGCCCCGTCCCTGACAGATCTGGGATGAATGGAGCGTTATTTATAGCCCCCCCCCCCCCCCCCCCCCCCCCACCCACCCCCGATTGCTAAGACAATGGATCCGGTGCGAGGTGCGTCTTCGCAGGTGCTGTGTGTATTTCGGGAGGCCGCAGCATGGGGGCGGTAATTACGAGGCACCGCCGAGAACCGAAATAGGCCTCAGGAACGCCTCCTGGAATTTCCCCATAAGCACCTCCAGGAGGTGCTTTCGATTGGGGGGCCCGAATGGAGGCGCGGTTCTACGAATGGGAGGGAGGGAGGGAGGGAACCCCCGAGCTGCAGGGGTTAAATTCTCACCCCTCTCAAAGGAACGAATGAAAGAGTCATTAGAGTTCACGTTCTAATAGGTTTTTTTTTGCCTTATATTAAAAAAATAATAAAAAAATAAGGGCACGGTGGCTTAGTGGTTTGGCATGTTCTCCTCTCAGCGCTAGGGAATCCCGGTTCGCATCCCCATCTGGGTGGAGTTTCCATGCCCTCCCCGTGTCCGCGTGGGTTTCCTCCGGGTTCTCCGGTTTCCTCCCACAGTACAAAAAACATGGATCAAGGTCAATTGAGTTCTCCAAATTGCCCCATATAAAGTGTGTGTGTGTGTGAGTGAGTGTGTGTCCAGCGATGGATTGGCGTCCTGTCCTGGGTGTATCTGCCCAGTGCCCGAAATGTTCTCCCCTTGATGGGCATGGGGAACCCCCCCCCCCCCCCACACACACACACACACACACACACACACACGACCCTAATAGAGGATAAAGCGAAAGATAATGGATGGATGGATTTTTATTTAAGGGTAGCATGGTGGCTTAATGGTTTGGACTGTTCTCCTCAAAGCGTTAGAGACAACCCCCCCCCCCCCCCCACACGGCCCTAATATAGGATAAAGCGGAAGATAATGAATGAATGACTAAATAATAAAATAAATAAGTAAATAAATAATAATAATAATAATAAAGTCGCTAATCCGAACCATCCAGAGGAACGTTCCGGCGTAAAAAATAGCCAGAGGGCCCCGTCCCCACAGACGGTGGGTTCTGCGCGCGGCAGGTCGCGGCGCTCACTCCTGCCACCTATGTGAACTTAATTATGGGATGAATAATTAATGTTTGATTGTGCTCTTTCGCGCGGCTGTCAACAGCAGATCGTTTATCATAGGAATATAATTCATTAGTAATTGGTCTGGCATGAGGGCTTTTCATTTAAATCGTTTGCTTATTTAAATGAGAAAATCCGGTAAGCTGGACACACACACACACACACACACACACACACACACACACACACACACACACACACAAATATACAGTACACACACTCGAGGTCACGCCGAGTGGACGGAAATGTGCATGCATTAATAAATAATAATAATAATTTTAAAAAAAGTAATTTAATCTGAATAAATCGCAGTTTAACTGGATTGACTTGGTGCAGATTAATAGGTGGTGGATTAGCCAATCGATCACATGGTCACGCCGTGTGACCTCACTAAACCCCGGATTGTTCGGGTTCTCCTGCGTGGAACAAACGTCTTCTGCTGTTGGTCAATCTCCGTTCCTTCATCATCTTCAGCTTCATCCTCTACTAGGGTCGCAGTGGGGCGTGGGGTGGTGGGGTGGTTCCTCTTTTAGTTTTATTGTAAGATTGATGGCGTTTTTTGGTTCTGAGATCTTCTCGGAACGTGCCTTCAATTGACGTCCGAGCAGAATGCGGCCTTCCCCAAACTGTTTTACGCCGGTTTAAGTCCAAATGCACGGCCATGTCAACCGTATTCGCGGTGAAGTTCTCTCCGGACCCACGTTGGTAACAGTGTTTGATCTCCATCTCTGTTTATCTTCTGATACAGCATGACCAGGAACTCCATCTTCAACCCGAAAGAACAGGGAGACCTGCAGCGGGGGAGTCGGTCTGCAGAGGACGCTTCGGTCCAGGTTTTCAAGACGGTGTGGAACAACCTGGCACGTGAGTACATTAAAACCTACATATCGGCGAGCCGCGGAGAACCCATGGTGTGCGTCGTAAATTACGGGTCACGCCAAACATCCACGACTTTTAGTTTATTGTAAGATTGATGGCGTTTTTTTATTATAATGAGCTTCTGAGATGCTGCGGAACGCGTTCTTTGCGTCCGATGGTGATTTTGACGTCATTGAGCGCCGCGATTTACGTACAAACACGCAAAATATGAACCGTATTCGTAGGTGAAGGGTCTCCGGGACCCACGTTGGTAACGCCAGGACGTGATTTGAACCGCTGAATAAAGGCTACCCCACACACACTCACCGCTGTCCTGAAAGTTTCAAGGGCCATGGTTCTATGGGAGGGAACTTGTCCACCCACATTTGGGACGTTGAGGTCCAGCGTGGTGTTTTCATGCTCTGTGAGGACTCTTGCGTTTGTTTTGAGGAACTTTTAACCAAACGGTACCAAAGTCCCACCGTGACTCCGATCGTAACCTCACTCTGAACTGAAACCACGTACCCCACGATCTAGTGATGAATGTCATGCGGGGGTGGGGGGGGGGGGAGTGTCCACCTCACCGAGGTTCTAATTCTGCGTTCTCCACTGCAAAACGGTGGAACCATCTTCCCAACTCTGTCCATAAGGTCACTTGAGATCTTTAAGAACCAACACATGATCTTCACAAACACCCGATGTAATCCCACTTCGCTCCGGCGATGATCGCCCCCTGGTGGTTCCACCTCACCGAGGAGCTAATTCACCACTGCAACATGATAGTACGATCTTCCCAACTCTGTCCGTAAGGCAGAATTAATAAACAAGCTTTAAGAAACTACTGAAGACGCATCTCTTTAACAAATACCTGTTGTGGAGAAAAAAATTAAATAAAATTAAAAAAATGGGGGGGGGGGGGTGCAGCATCAAATACCAATCAGGTTTGATGAATTTACAGTGGAGTTGGTTTTCTGCAGAACTTCTGACTGTTCTGAATGTTCTCATTTGTAAGTCGCTTTGGATAAAAGCATCTGCTGAATGACCAAATGTATTTCATTTTTATTTTTATTTTACTCTTTTATTCTATTTCTCTTATCCTCTTAAATTTAAACTTTATGTGGAGAAGTCAGGAAAGAATTTCACTGCTGGCTGTACAATGCATATATCTACGTATGTGACAAATGAACCTGATTCTGACACACACACACACACACACACACACACACACACACACACACCACACGCGCGCAGACGGCAGTGATACTAACAGAATGCTATAACGGTGCAGACAGACAGCGGAAAATCGATAGCTGCTGTTGTAGACCGCTATTGAGGGATCCTCTATTATCAGCAGCAGACATCACAACCTTCACTCTCTCACTGTGTGTGTGTGTGTGTGTGTGTGTGTGTGTGTGGGTGTGTGTGCGCGCTGAAGATTACTGAGGCAGTCAGTGTATTGAGGTCTGGACGGAACTTTGGGGACGCTTTTCCCGGACGTGATTTCTGTCGATGATGCTGATAAAGTCCGACGGCACGAGGGAGTCGAAAGTTTCAGCTGGCCATGCGTTTCACTCCGGGAGGGAACGGGGCCACCCGGATCGGGGCCGCCCGCCCATCTGCTGCCCCAGTGTGTGTTGGGTTGCTTGAGTGTGGTGTGTGTGTGTGTGTGTGTGTGAAGGTATGTGCATGTTGGTCGATATGGCATGGTCCGCGAAAATAATTGGTGTTAAGAAGCATGTATGAAAACGGGGTGTGTGTGTGTGTGTGTTGGGATGCATGAGTGTGGTGTGTGTGTGTGTGTGTGTACTGTGTGTGTGTGTGGTGATGGTATGTGCTTGTTGTTCGATATGGCATGGTCCGTGAAAATGAGTGGTGTTAAGAAGCAAGTATGAAAACGGGGTGTGTGTGTGTGTGTGTGTGTGTGTGTGTGTGTGTGTGTGTGTGTGGCGCATGCATGTGTGCGTGTGTGAATGTGTGTGTGTGTGTATGCATATGTGTGAATGTCTGTGTGAAGGTATGTGCATGTTTGTAGACATGGCATGGTCCGCAAAAATAACTGGTGTTAAAAATGTATGTGTTTGTGCGCTCACATATGTGTGTGTGTGTGTGTGTGTGTGTGTGTGTATGTGTGTGTGTGTGTGTGTGTGTGTGTGTGTGTGTGTGTGTGTGTGGTGACAAGGTATGTGCATGTTAATACACATGACATGGTCCAAAAAAATAAGTGGTGTTAAGAAGCATGTATGAAAATGTGTGTGTGTGTGTGTGTGTGTGTGTGTGTGAATGTGTGTGTGAAGGTATGTGCATGTTTGTAGACATGGCATGGTCCGCAAAAATAACTGGTGTTAAAAATGTATGTATGCATGTATGAAAACAGTGTGTGTGTGTGTGTGTGTGTGTGTGTGTGTTTGTGCGCTCACATATGTGGTGTGTGTGTGTGTGTGTGTGTGTGTGTGTGTGTGTGGTGTCAAGGTATGTGCATGTTAGTACACATGACATGGTCCAAAAAAACAAGTGGTGTTAAGAAGCATGTATTAAATAGGATGTGTGTGTGTGTGTGTGTGTGTGTGTGTGTGTGTGTATGTGTTGTTGGGGGGGGGGGGGTGGTAAGCGGTGTTTCCATTCTATTAAAGTTTGTTTTTGACATTTATATTGTCGCATTGCGTTCGCAGTTAAATCAGATCAAATTAAATCACCTTCGTCACGGCAGTCTGCTAATTAAACATAAAGTAAATAAATGCAGTTTAAAGCTTTGGAAGTCGACGTTTTAAGCCGCCGTGCTCACTTATAATTTAATTTTACAAACTCGTTAAAATGGACCGAAGTCAAATTTGAATGTAAATTATTTTCTGCGAGCGTTAAACAGTCTGCAAAATATTAAAAATATAGAATAAAAGCTTGAAAGTCGGCTGAAGCGCTACGAACGGCGCCGAGTCCGAACGGTGAAGCTGACGTGATGATTAAAAAAACCTTAATTCACGGATTCACAGAGAATGTTTTGACGTTTACGTGACGTGTGGTGAATGAAATGTAAACGGAATTACGTTTAAAAAATTCTTATTTATATATTATGTTAGAATAAAAATTACATAAGTAAATAGCAATATATACATTCATTCATTCATCCATTATCTTCTGCTATATCCTCTGTTAGGGTCGGGGGGGGGGGTGTGAACCCGGAGGAAACCCACGCGGACACGGGGAGAACATGGAAACTCCACCCAGATGGGGATTCGAACCGGGAAAACCGGACGAACCCTAGCGCCGAGAGGAGAACATGCAAAACCCGGGAATCCCTAAGCCGACATGTGCCACTAAGGGCCACCGCCCCCCACATTTTTATATTTATTCTTTCATTCATTATCTCCCGCTTTATCCTCTATTAGGGTCACGGGGGGTTCCCCATGCCCATCCAGGGGAGAACGTTTCGGGCGCTGGACAGATACACCCAGGACAGGGCGCCAACCCATCACTGGGCACACACTCACTCACACACACACACTCTATATGGGGCAATTTGGAGAACTCAATTGACTTGATCCATGTTTTTGGACTGTGGGAGGAAACCGGAGAACCCGGAGGAAACCCACGCGGACACGGGGAGAAGATGGAAACTCCGCCCAGATGGGGATTCGAACCAGGAATCCCTAGCGCAGAGAGGAGAACATGCAAAACCACTAAGCCGCCGTGCCGCCCTAGCAATATATATATATTCTAATTAATAAAATTAAACAGCTTCAAATAACAAGCTAGACTCCAATACTGTCTAAGAAGCAGGGATACCCTTCTTGTGGGATTGGTATGTTCTCCTTGCTTCTACATCATGCCTGTAATAATCGGTGACCATCAGTGTGTGTGTGTGTGTGTGTGTGTGTGTGTGTGTGTGTATGGATTCGGTGTTAAGTCCAGACCGCATCCATCCTCTGCGAACGAGGCCCGGCGACGTGGGCCGAGCGGAGGAGTGGAGGATGATGGGAGTTGATGGCGTGAGACGGCGATGTGGAAACCGTATATTTAATGTAACGTAATTAAATCCGTCTGTGCAGAGCGTCGTAAAGTCATTCTGCTGCGATTATCACATTCCATCGTCATCTATTAATCTGATTCCGCTCCGTAATGACCGCCCCCATCCCCCCCACCCACACACCCCCCCTTCCCCCCGCTCAGAAACAGGTAGCTCGTTCCGTACGGTCAGATCGGCGGAGGAAAGGGGGGAAGCGTCTCCTCCATTGACTTTGCGAGACGGCAGGCCTTGAGCGCGCTCCGTAAGCGCCGATGGACGGAGCGCTGAGTAAACGGACGGCGGTGAAAACATTCCGCCCTCGGAGCGCCCGCCAAAAGCCTCTTCAAGGTCCCTCGCCTTGGAACTAAATATATTATGACGCTTCTCGCGTCCGACGTGCCGGAGGGTCCTCGGCGTCCTCCTGAATGAGGACAGATGTATGAAGACCCGGCGTTCGGTTAATGCACGGCGTTTCATTGGGTTCCGTCGTTTAAAATTCTGGACCGTTGGATGCTTCTAACACTGCTGCAACACTTTGGGGAAGGCCCCTGGTTGAAGAAGATACAGAACCCTAGTCCTCCGTCATCCCTTTGGCTCTTAATGTGTCGGAGGTTAATGCCGGCGTGGACGCGGTCACCCTGGGACTCTGCAGATGGTTTATGGCACTACAACAGCTTTTACACGTTCAGTAAACAGGCCATTCGGGAGTTCGGGCCCCCGAACACGTCTCGCACTCATCAATTACCGAGGCTTTCACCCACACGACGTGAGAATCGATGCTACACATCAGTAATGGGGTGCAGGGACGACTCGGAGAGACGGGGACGGGAAATAAAGACGGGAAACGACCGGCACTGCGACAGGAAATAAAGTGTGGGAATTAATAAATAACACTAAATTGGATTTCTCATTTATTTTACAGGTTTTCTTCCTATTTTTAATTGTTTCAATGTATAAAACGGGTCGATCCGCTCCTTAAATCTGATTGGCTGAGCCCTTGGTCCAGCTGTGACATCATTAACAATAACACGCCCCTCTGAGCGCTTCATATTCGTATCCGTGCGTACATGTATATTTTTTAAAAATGAATAAAATACAAATTAATGTAAATGATAAACACTCAACCTGCTACACTGTTTTCATAAACTGCGTTCTGTAATTTGGCCACTAGATATTCGGAGCTTCGGAGTAACAAAAATACGCAATATAATATAATTATAATTGTATATTTAATTATACATTTGTATATTTGTATATTGTATATTGTATATTATACAATTGTATATTTAATATATAATTGTATATAATTGGGCAATATAATTGTTAGAGAAACTGGAATCCTGTTACTCAGCGGTCAGCGTTCACTTTAAAAACCGGACTAGATTAACATCGTGGACGTAAATTACGGGAAAAATCGACACACATTGCTTTAATACGTAACTACACTAATATTTTGCTTTAGGTTAACAGATGGACAGACCTATCATAGACTTTATCAGAAAGATCTTTACTGTACACGTTAGTCTGTTGTGTACAAGTTAATTTTTAATTCCTTTGTGTCAATAATTCTGCAAATTATTATAAAAAAAAAAAAAAAAAAACACCCGCCCGCCTGGCATCAGCAAACACGCCAAGTTCCGGCCTCCGTCGCATCGTGCATGTGAACGCTGCTGCGCCGTGACGTGCGTTGATTGAGCCTCGTATTAAAATGGAGACGTCCTGCGTCCGTAAGTGCTTTTCGAGTGCGCGTCTGAAGTCTGAAGCGCGTCGTTGGAAGTTTGCGCGCATTCTTTGAGTGCGGCGCATTGACGAGATGATCCCGGCGGGCGTTTGTCGGCGGACCTCGGGTCAGGGTTTCGAGACCGGTGTAAGGAAATCTTCACAACGAACTTAAAATCGCGTGTTTTTGTTACTCCGAAGCTCGGCGGCGGCGGCGGCGCGCCGGAGGGGGACAAAAGGTTTAAAATGAAAAATGTATTGTGAGGACGCGGCGCGGCATCGGCATCGCGCCGTCGAGTTTAGATTCATTCATATAGCGCTCGAAAAATGTAGCTCTGAGCCACGGCGGCTTTACAAAGCGCCGAAACCAAGGTGAGCGGCAAGAGGATGAGGCTCCCAAGTTTAGAGGGTGACCTTGAGAGGACCGGGGTTGTATTGGGAGGCCGATCCACTTTGGGTTGTAACGGGTGATTGCTTTACTCTTCAGTGTTGATCATACAGTTCTATAAAATTATTCTGAATTATAACAGCTGACCCTCACAGGGGTCAGTCTAACGCCCCCGCCCCCCCGCCACCCATCTCCCGGTTCTCAGAAAAGCGTCCGGTAATCAGAAACTGCTGGACTGAAAGAATCGCGGCGTTCCTTCTAATCTGGTTCTCCTTCTGCCTCCACGCTTCGCTAATTAAAATCCATTAAGGCTGACATTAGTGTCCAGGAGCTTCCTCCCACCACGGCGCAGGTAAAAATAACCCAATTAAGGGGGACGTCGGTCACGCACGACGGCGCCGTGAGGGTTTGAGACGCTGCCGACGTCGTAGAAACACGCCGGAGAACTTGGCCGGAGCTCGTCGCTGGAGAAGGTGGATAAAGAGCGGCGGCGCGGGGAACGGCGCGGGGTGAAGGTGTGGGATACACCCGGGCGGACGCCGTGCCAATGTGCTCATTAAGATAGGTGCGGCTTTTTGGACGGGGTTCTCGCTTCCTGGATGTTTTTTTGGTTTGTTTGGAACATCGAGACGGGATTACTTTGGGTGGAGGTCTGGGGAATGTGGGAGGAACCCGGAGAACACTGAGTACAGGGAGGACATGACATTGAGTATTGTGGGTGTGTGTGGGTGTGTGGGTGAGGGTGTGCCCGTGTGCATGCATGGTTGTGTGGGTGTGGGCATGGAGGTGTGTGTGGGCATGGATGTGTAGGTGGGTGTGTAGGTGTTTGGGGTTATGGGCGTGGGTGGGTGTGGGCATGGATGTGTGTGTGGATGTATAGGTGTGTGTGTATGGATGTGTGTCTGGGTGGGTGTGTATGTGTTTAGGGGGTGTGGGCATGGGTGTGTGTGCGTCTGTGTGCATGCATGGTTGTGTGAGTGTGTGTGTGTGTGGGTGGGTGTGGGCATGGAGGTGTGTGTGGGCATGGGTGTGTAGGTGGGTGTGCAGGTGTTTGGGAGTTATGGGCATGGGTGGGTGTGGGCGTGGATGTGTGTGTGGATGTATAGGTGTGTGTGTAGGTGTTTAGGGGGTGTGGGCATGGGTGTGTGTGTGTGTGTGTGTGTGTGTGTGTGTGTGTGTGAAGGGGTTCCAGGTTATTAACCTCATAAGAAAGTAGACTTCACCGGGCATCAACTAACTAGTAGGTGTGTGTGTGAGTGTGTGTGTGTGTGTGTGTGTGTGTGTGTGTGTGTGACCGCCATTCGTTATGCCCCCGTTAAATGTCACCTGGCACATTAGCATTTAGCTGCACTAGCGGCATGTCAGTCTGGTTTTATCTGGCCCGCCCCCCCCCCCTCCCTCCCCCCGACTTTTCATCCCTGACCCTCAGATAAGCCGGAGAGAATGAGTGCTTTATCGCCCGCCGGCCTCTTCGGCTGATGAGTAATTACTCATCTTTAGCCCAACGCACGCCACACACACTAATTACCACCAGCGACAGCCCCGTGTCACTCATCTGCCCCGCTGATATTACAGGGAGATTTACTGCCTTTAAACCACCAAATCGCTCCCCGACTGCTGGACTTTAGATGAGCAGCGTGAGGAGGCCTCGCCTTATAAAATCCAATCAAATTAAATTAATTAAATAAAATAAGTAAATTACAATTAAAGGCTTCGTTTTGCAACTGAACGAACCATCAAGCTGTGATGGGTATGATGGGTATAATTGATATGATGGGTATAATTACTATGATGGTTATGATGGATGTAATTGGTATGATGGGTATAATTAGTATGATGGTTATGATGGATGTAATTGGTATGATGGGTATAATGGGTGTAATGGGTATGATGGATGCAATGGGTATGATGGGTGTAATGGGTATGATGCGTATAATTGGTGTAATGGGTTTGATGGGTATTATGGGTGTAATAAGTGTAATGGTTATGATAGGTGTAATGATGGGTATGATGGGTATAATTGTTGTAATGGGTATAATGGGTGTAATGGGTATGATGGGTGTATTGGGTATGATGGATGTGATGGGTGTAATGATGGGTATGTTGGGAATGATAGGTGTAATGGGTATAATAGGTGTAATGTAAAGTATATGATGGGTGTAATGGGTATGATGGGTATGATGGGTGTAATGATGGGTATGTTGGGTGTGATGGGTTTAATGGGTATAATAGGTCTAATGTATATGATGAGTATAATGGGTGTAATGGGTATGATGGGTGTAATGGGTGTGTTGGGTATGATGGGTATAATGGGTGTAATGGGTATGATGGGTGTAATGGGTGTGTTGGGTATGATGGGTATAATGGGTGTAATGATGGGTATAATAGGTGTAATGGATATGATGGGTGTAATGGGTATAATTGGTGTAATAGGTGTAATGATGGGTATGTCGGGTTTGATGGGTGTAATGGTGGGTATGTTGGGTTTGATGGGTGTACTGGTATGATGGGTGTGATGGCTGTAATGATGGGTATGTTGGGTATGATGGGTATGTTGGGTTTGATGGGTATGTTAGGTTTGATGGGTATGTTGGGTTTGATGGGTGTAATGGGTATGTTGGGTATGATGGGTATGTTGGGTTTGATGTGTGTAATGGGTATGATGGGTGTAATGATGGGTGTAATGTGTATGATGGGTGTAATGGGTATGTTGGGTTTGATGGGTATGTTGGGTTTGATGGGTGTAATGGGTATGATGGGTGTAATGATGGGTGTAATGATGGGTGTAATGGGTATGTTGGGTTTGATGGGTGTAATGGGTATGATGGGTATGATGAGTATGTTGGGTTTGATGGGTGTAATGTGTATGATGGCTAATCAAACTCCACCGTTCCAGTGAATCACACTTGAGGTTGCACTAACACCACCATGTTGTTGTTCTTATAGAACACTTCACTTTATTCCTCCAGCGAGTGCACAGCCCAGTGTATAAACAATGCCGCTGAGCTGCGGCTATTTGCATTCATAAGTATAATTACGCGTGGAGTACCGCGCCGGCCATGTGAAAGAGCAGAGCAACGAAATAAATGCAATGCGAGCGCGCCGAGTGAATAACCGATCCCTTTCCCTGTAATTGCATGTGTAAATGGCTCATTCTCCCAAATAGCGTGTTTGAAGTTGGTAATTAAACCTTCAACCATCTGGTATCTGGTGGCTCAATTGATTTACAAGCGAGGATCGTACTAATGAGAAAGATTGCTAGAATGATTGCACGAATAAATAAACAATTATATGAGCAAATGAACGGCGCCGACGCATAGCCACGATAAATTCCTTTGCTTTTGGGAACGCCGAACACGCACTCTTATTGAGCTCATTTTCCCGGCCCCGTCCCCGCGGAGCGGCGAGCGCGCGCCGCAAATTTAGTTAGCTAACTGCGGAAGATCGTTCCCGTATTTATTTAATCGGCGGCGAAGCGGAGGGCCGGACCGTCTGACGTTCATCCGGTGACATTTCGGAGACGTGCATCATGTAGCCCGAAGTAACGCGAGCGTTCTAATACACGCCCCGGCCCCGGCGTGTGTATTAATTATGTTCTGTTTTATTTATAGGGCCCCCCCCCCTCCCTTTATTGCGGGAGCTGAGTAAGTAAATAAGATTTAACCTCGCATGAATATTCAAGAGATCCCACTCAGGCAAATTTGATTTGGTTTAATACCCACGCCGTGTGTATCTGTGTGTTCATTAAATAGAACCAGGACAGGGATGTGAGCGCGATCAGAGCGAGGCTGTTAATATGGCAGTGGAAATCCCAGGAAAATGCACCGAGTCGGGGAAATTGAGGTTGAATGGTCGTACGTGGCTCGTGTCTGCATGTGTGTGTGTGTGTGTGTGTGTGTGTGTGTGCGGGTGCTTTCTTTTTATCTCATCCTTCAAATGTAAAAAGATCAAACAGCTCTCAAAGGCCCCTCGATAAACACTTTAATCTTTATGTGACATGTCAGCCATCACATTACACGCTGCCGCCAGAACGCCGAATAAAAAACCAAAGTGCGTTCCTGTTTTAGCGCCTCAGCCTGGCATCCGCCGCGCCGCTCTTTCAAAGTGTGTGCTGTGTTGTGTTGTGTTGTAACGACGGAGGACGAGGAGGAGGAGGACGAGCACGAGGAGGAGGCGGCCCACCGTGTCCGTGTAACGTCCGTGTTATGGGGGAGAACGTCCAAATCAGATTCCATAAACGAAAAATAAAAGCCCCATTTTAAACCCTTCTTTAAAGATTCTGGAACTTTAGACGTCCGCTCGACGTCCCTTTCGCCGTACAGATGGACGTTGTGGTCCTACAGACGCTTCTCTAGAGACTTCGTTAGTCCCCCGATAATCAGCAACATGGACATGACATGGTGGTGTTCTGCAGACACTGCAGGGAATATAATAATAATAATAATAATAATAATAATAATAATAATAATAATAAAAAGCTGTATGATGCGAGGCGGCACGGTGGCTTAGTGGTTTGGCATGTTCTCCTCTCAGCGCTAGGGATTCCCGGTTCGAATCCCCATCTGGGTGGAGTTTCCATGTTCTCCCCGTGTCCGCGTGGGTTTCCTCCAGGTTCTCCGGTTTCCTCCCACAGTCCAAAAACATGGATCAAGTCAATTGAGTTGTCCAAATTGCCCCATATAGAGTGTGTCTGTGTGAGTGAGTGTGTGTACAGTGATAGATTGCCCCCTGTCCTGGGTGTATCTGCCCAGCGCCCGAAACGTTCTCCCCTGGATGGGCATGGGGAACCCCCCCCCCCCAACCTCGAGTGACTTATTGCTTTAATAAAACACTTACAAACACAATATAATAAAAAACAAGGTTCGATTCATTAATGCGTTTATTAAAAGCGAAATCGTTAATAATCTGCTCATAATCTAGTCCGTCTTTTAAACGCTGATCACTGAGTAACAGGATTCCAGTCTCTCCAACAATCATATTGCCCTCTAGTGGCCAAATTACAGAATTCAGTTGATAAAACTGCAACAGGTTGCGTGCTGATCGTTTATATTAATTTGTATTTTATGATTTCAAATAATGTATTGTATATCACGCATTGATACCGATGTGAAGCGCTCAGAGGGGTGTGTTATTACCAACGGATGAGCCAATCAGATTTAAGGAACGGAAATTGCCGTTTAATACAATGAAACAATAAAAATATGAGAAAACCTGTAATAAAAACTATAACACACTATAATAACAAAAACAAGGTTTGATTCTTTAATGCGTTTATTAAAAATCTGATCTACCGCGACGTAATCTAGTCTGCTGATCGCTGAGTAACAGGATTCCGGTTTCTCTATCCATGAAATATTGCCATCTAGTGGCCACACTACAAAACGTGAAACATCGGGAAAATAATGTATTGTACATCACGCATCGATATAAATGTGACACGCTCATAGGGGTGTGTTATTGGTAGTGATATATATGTTAATGATATATACTTTATAAATATATATATACAGGTGGAGAGATTAATATAATGCAGATGAAGTTCTTAATTAATTAATAAAGGTAAGAATTAGATCCGTCACGTTAACGATGCGCCCGCGTCGATGATCTCGCGCATCCGCTCTGTTTTTGTCGTGGCTTTCAGCAACATCCCTTTGATTCCTCGTCCTTTATTGAGGATCCATCCCACGCGCTTCCACCCACTCACGAAACACACATTCATCCACCCACATGCACAAGAACACGGAACCCCCCCCTCCTTCCCCCCCCCACACACACTTTTTCAGTGGAACCACTCGCGCCAGTCTGTAAGTCCTGCAAATGGTTTTCTCTCGTTTGAGGGCTTGAGTCTTCGCTCCGGTTCTGTTCTAGAGTGTGTTGGGGTCGAATCGGAATGCCGACTGGAGAAAAACGGCGTGCTTGGACGATCTATAGGTTCCATGTGTTTCTTTTTTTGCCGAAAGAATGAGAATAAAAGTCTGACGCTCTGACTCTGCTCATGCGCAAAAGTGGTTGATCACGCGCACCACCACCACCACCACGCCGTTTACACTCTCCGTCTTCCCTCTCGCACGCGGCTCTCGCGCCTCCCCCCCCCCCTTTCTCCTAGCCGCCTGTTTTGATCCCAGCCGTGTGTTTCCACCTGCAGACGCCGCTCCTTTCTTCTCGCCCGGCTGCCGGTGCCGCGTGCGTCGCGACGCGCATTGTTCGCCTTCATCGAGAACGACGGAGAACCGCGCTCCCCGTCGTCTCGCCTCGGATCCGAGTCGGAGACGCTCGAGAGAGGAAACGGAGACGCTTCCGCGCGCCAATCGATTCCTTCTCCACATGAAAGGCGCGAAAGTTTGCCAGGGTCTTCGGCGAAGTGGGCTGTTTGTTTCGTATCTCGGGGGCCTGGGCCGAGAACACACGGCGCCGTGTGGGCCGTGAACGGAACCCGATCGCGCCGTGGAACCGCAGCCAGCAACGTGACGCAACACGTGATGTGTACTCATCGTATAGACCTCACGTTCTCACGTGGAATCCACATCCATCTTTATAAAGAAAGCACAGAGAGAGAGAGAGAGAGAGAGAGAGAGCATCAGAGGTGTTGTTGGGTCCGACGCGAAGCGGTGTGCCGCTATACATTTTTCCCGTGATTTATTATTTTTTTTCCACAATAATACACAACCTCGCTTTTAATAAACGGTGACACTCTATAATAATGTAAGACTGGGCGCCTTCACGGGTGTCTTTCTTTTTCTCGGGACCTGCGAAGGCGCCGTGTGGGCCGTGAACGGAACCCGATCGCACCGTGGAACCGCAGCCGGCAACGTGATATGAACGTCGTGGAATCTACATCCATCTTTATAAAGAAAGCAGAGAGAGAGAGAGAGAGAGAGAGAGAGAGAGAGGGCATCAGAGGTGTTGTTGGGTCCGACGCGAAGTGGTGTGCCGCTATTAGGGCTGTCTTCAACTAAGGATTTTCATAGTCGAATCTGATTCGTCAGATTTTCTCTATAGTCGACTCATAGTCGAATCAGTTAAAATTTCACCACAAGATGGCGCTATAAGCGCGGTTTTTAAAAAATATATTTTTTTATATTTTACTTGTTTTTCTAGAGCACCGTAAATGGGTTAAAGCGCACACATCATTTTAAAAAAAATATTAACAGAAATTAGGATGATTTTATTTGACAAAAGGCTATATATATAACGAAAACAAAGACATTTCATGTAAAAACTAATGCTTAGCAGCAGCCATGGGCACCCCCATGTGGTCAAAATGGTACATTCGACTATGAGGTTCATAGTCGACTACGGTTCTCCGAATCGAATCGTCGAATCAGCGAATATTGCAGCTCACCCCTAGCCGCTATACATTTTTCCTGTGATTTTCAATTTTTTTTTCCCACAATAATACACAACCTCGCTTTTAATAAACGTTTACACACAATAATAAACTAAATATAATGGAACCCAATCACACCGTGGAACCGCAGCCGGCAACATGATGCAACACGTGATGTGTACTCATCGTATAGACCTCACATTCTCACGTGGAATCTACATCCATCTTTATAAAGCAAGCAGAGAGCGAGAGAGAGAGAGAGAGAGAGAGAGAGAGAGAGGGCATCAGAGGTGTTGTTGGGTCCGACGCGAAGCGGTGTGCCGCTATACATTTTCCCCGTGATTTTATTTTGATTTTTTCCCCAACAATACACAACCTAATTTTTAATAAAAGGTTACACACTATAATAAATTAAGACTGGGCGCCCTCACGGTTGTGATTTTTTTATATCTCAGGACCTGCGAGGTTGCCGTGTGGCTCAGAGTCGTGGAATCTACATCCATCTTTATAAAGAAAGCAGAGAGAGAGAGAGAGAGAGAGAGAGAGAGAGAGAGCATCAGAGGTGTTGTTCAGTCCGACGTGAAGTGGTGTGCCGCTATACATTTTTCCCGTGATTTTTTTTTTCCCCCCAATAATAATGCACAACCTTGCTTTTAATAAACAATTACACACTATAATAAATTAAAAACGTGGCAACGTGATGCAACACGTGATGTATACTCATCGTATATACCTCACATCCTCAGAGTCGTGGAAGCTACATTCATCTTTATAAAGAAAGCAGACAGAGAGAGAGAGAGAGAGAGAGAGAGCAGAGGTGTTGTTGGGTCCGACGCGAAGCGGTGTGCCGCTATACATTTTTCCTGTGATTTTTTTTTTTTTTTTACATTTTTTAAATTTTTTTTCACAATAATACACAACCTTGCTTTTAAACAGGGTTACACACTATAATAAACAAAAAAAAAAAAACTGGACGACTTTGTGGTTGTTTCATATCTCGGGGGCCAAGAACACACGGCGTGGACGAGCGAAGGCGCCGTGTGGGCCGTGAACGGAACGCGATCGCACCGTAGAACCGCAGCCGGCAACGTGATGCAACACGTGATGTGTACTCATCGTATATACCTCACATTCTCAGAGTCGTAGAAGCTACATCCATCTTTATAAAGAAAGCTGAGAGAGAGAGAGAGAGAGAGAGAGAGAGAGAGAGAGAGAGAGAGCATCAGAGGTGTTGTTGCCGTTATACATTTTTCCTGTGATTTTTTTATTTTATTTTAAATATATATATTTTTTCACAATAATACACAACCTCGCTTTTAATAAACAGTTACACACTGTAATAAAAAAAAAAGGACTGGGCGCCTTAAAAGAAGGAGAGAGCGAGCGAGAGAGCGAGCGAGAGAGCATCAGTTCTATCTCAGAAGTTAATAAGTGGCTACGTGATTGCAGGCAGGATGTAGAAGAAGTGCCTTTGTGAAGAGCTTTAGTGAGTAGTGTGTAAATCAGCTTTTTTTTTTTTTTTTATTGAAATGGCTATCGGCTGCGGATGGAGGTGCCATTAGCCGCCATTAGCTCCCCGCTAAGAGAGCTCTTTACCTTCGCACAATTACCGCGTGGAGGGAGAAAAGGCAGCGCTCACCGGCGGCGCCGCTCATCCACGCCGGCCGCGGATCGAATGAAACAAAGCCCTCGGAAAGTTTGCCTTGGCGCGTAGGAAAAGGTCGGCGTCAGGAGAGCCAACATGGCGGCGGTGGCGGCGCGATGAACGAGGGCCTTAATAAACGCTGGAGTGTCGCGGGTGTGCGAAGTGTGCAGAGTGCCGCGTGAAGAGCGCGGCCTACGAGGCCGATTTTCGGTGCCGTGCTCATAATGGGAGCGACTCGTCGGCCCTGCTGGGCTTTTAACCGAGGGGGCACGTGTGGGCGGGGCCCAAGCCCAAACGCCGCAGGATAAAACGTGGAATTTAATTCACGTTGTTTGTGGGTTAATGTCATGTCGTCATGTCGCCACGAGAGGGCGTGGCATCGTCGTAAATAATGGCATTGTCACGGGAAAGAGGGTCGTTAGGTCCGACGCGAAGCGGAGTGCCGGTGTACAATTTTCCCGTGATTTTTTTTCACAATGATACGCAATTACGAACTAATTAACTAATTTAAAAAAAACTACATGATGGTTTATAAAAAACAAGGTTTCATTCGTAAATTCGTTTTATTTTCGCAAAATTGTTAATAATCTGCCGAAAGCGAACGCTGATCGCTGAGTAACAGGATTCTGTTTTTTCTAACTGTTAAATACTGCCAACTAGTGGAGAAATTAAAGAACGCAGTTTATAAAACAGTGTAAAAGGTTGAGGGCTGATCTCTGTTTATATTAATCTGTATTTTATGATCGTAATTAATGTATCGTATATCACGCATTGATACGAATGTGAAGTGCTGGACAAAACGACTCAGCCAATCAGATTTAAGCAGCGCATTATATATATTATATATTAGCATATATAATAAGGGCCGACTCCGTACGTGACTCCGGTTTATGAGTTCCGTCTGTAAGTCGCATGACAAACGTTTTTTTGTCGCCGCGTCTGTCGCCGTGTGTAGGAGCCGCGGCGCCGTCGTCGTCGTTGTCATCTCAATCTATTTTAAGATGTGACATTTAAAAGGAACACGACGCTTTCAGCTGCATGAAGGCGCGGCGGCGGCGGCGGCGGCGGCAGGAGAGACTCGGTAACTAAACAGCATGCCGTCGCAGGTCTAAATGGTCTGTGAAGCTCCTGAGTTGCTTTTTTAGTTTTATTTATTAATTTCTTTCCTTCTTTCCGGCGGCGGCTTTTTCGTTAACCGTCGTGCTTAACGACACGAAGCGTGGTTAGCGCGTGAGACGGAAGGAAACAGGTTTGTCTCGGAGCGGGCGTCGGTGATGGATGAGGGAGTCGGCGTGAGGAGAGGAAGTTCATGGTGGAGGTGCAACCTGTCGTTGTCGACATCGTTGTCCTCGTTTTCCTCATTGTTGTCGTCGTCGTAGTTGCTGTCGTTGTCGTTGTTGTTGTTGTCGTCATTGTTATTGTCATTGTTATTGTCATTGTCCTTGTTGTTGTCGTCATTCTCGTCGCCATCGTCCTTGTTGTTGTCGTCATTCTCGTCGCCATCGTCCTTGTTGTTGTCGTCATTGTTATTGTCATCGTCCTTGTTGTTGTCGTCATTCTCATCGCCATCGTCCTTGTCGTTGTCGTCATTCTCGTCGCCATCGTCCTTGTCGTTGTCGTCATTCTCGTCGCCATCGTCCTTGTTGTTGTCGTCATTCTCGTCGCCATCGACCTTGTCGTTGTTGTCATTCTCGTCGCCATCGTCCTTGTTGTTGTCGTCATTCTCGACGCCATAGTCCTTGTTGTTGTCGTCATTCTCGTCGCCATCGTCCTTGTCGTTGTCGTCATTCTCGTCGCCATCGTCCTTGTCGTTGTCGTCATTCTCGACGCCATCGTCCTTGTCGTGGTCGTCATTCTCGTCGCCATCGTCCTTGTCGTTGTCGTCATTCTCGTCGCCATCGTCCTTGTCGTTGTCGTCATTCTCGTCGCCTTCGTCCTTGTCGTTGTCGTCATTCTCGTCGCCATCGTCCTTGTCGTTGTCGTCATTCTCGTCGCCATCGTCCTTGTCGTTGTCGTCATTCTTGTCGCCATCGTCCTTGTCGTTGTCGTCATTCTGGTCGCCATCATCCTTGTCGTTGTCGTCATTCTTGTCGCCATCGTCCTTGTCGTCATTCTCATCGCCATCGTCCTTGTTGTTGTCGTCCTCGTCGTTGTCATTGTCGTCGTCAACGTTGTTGTCATCACCGTCGGCCTCGTTGTTGTCTCATTGTCATCGTCGTTGTCTTCATTGTTGTTGTCGTCGCCATTGTCCTTGTCATTGTTATTGTACTTGTCATCATCATCATCGTTGTTGTTGTCGTCATTGTCATCGTCATCGTCGTCATCCTCGTCATTGTCGTCGTCATTGTGGGACGTCTGAAGAGGCACATCGTATGGAATCGTAGTTGCTGTCATTGTCGTCGGTGTTGTCATTGTTATTGTCATCGTCCTTGTTGTTGTCGTCATTCTCGTCGCCATCGTCCTTGTTGTTGTCGTCCTCGTCGTTGTCATTGTCGTCGTCGTCAACGTTGTTGTCGTCACCATCAGCCTCGTTGTTGTCTCATTGTCATCGTTGTTGTCTTCATTGTTGTTGTCGTCGCCATTGTCCTTGTCATTGTTATTGTACTTGTCGTCATCATCATCGTTGTTGTTGTCGTCATTGTCATCGTCTTCTTTGTCGTTGTCATCGTGGAACGTCTGAAGAGGCACATCGTATGGAATCGTAGTTGCTGTCATTGTCGTCGTCGTTGTTGTCGTCATCGTTATTGTCTTCGTCCTTGTTTTCGTCGTCGTTCTCGTTGCCATCTTCCTTGTCGTTGTTGTCGTCCTAGCTGTTGTCATTGTCGTCGTCACCATTGTTCTCGTCGCCGTCGGCCTCGTTGTTGTCATTGTCATCGCCGTTGTCGTCATCGTTGTTGTTGTCGTCATTGTCATCCTCGTCTTCGTTGTCGTTGTCTTCGTCGTGGGGCGTCTGAAGAGGCCCATCGTATGGAGGGCGCCAGATCCATTACGTTTTCCATTTCGTTTCCGCGGTCCTCCTCCTCCTCTTCCTCTCGTTCCTCTTCATGTCGTGGGGAGGTCTGTACCCCTTGTTCTCGGCGCTGCAGGGAAATGAAGCACAATGTTCCCCTGAATTAATCACTCGGGGCTGAAGGACTCGGCTGGCAGGAAGCTGCAGGCTGCGGGGACGAAGCTTTAAAGGTGAATGTGAGATTAACGCCAGCGAATTACAGAGAATCGTCAAATAATTAACTTATTAATTCGTAACTCTTATTAAAAAAAGACCGGCGGGGGGGGGGGGGGGGGTGGTAATCTTGAGAGTTGACGCTGTGGGCCATTGAGCAAGACCCATAACCCCCCACCCTGACCTCTGACCCCACCCAAAATGTAAAATAACTTCATGCTTTGTATTAATTAAGCAAAAACAATTTAAAAAATAGTTTTACGCCAATTAGGAAATCAGAGAGTGCGATCACTCTGATGATGGCTCGAAAATTTGCTACCAACAGACGACTTGCGACAAATCCAGCGACTTTTTATTCTTATAATGTAACTATTGAACTACAATATCCATTTATATGATCCGTGGGCGGAGCTAACGGACAGTGTCTCTAATTAAATGCCGTCTCCTGTGATTAATCGGTCTCTATATTAAACAACTTTTTTTTTTTTTTTTTTTTTAAAAACAGCAACTTGCAACAAATCCAGTGACTTTTTATTTTTATAATCGAACTACGAACTACGATATCCATCTATATGATCCGTCTGCAGAGCTAATGGACAGTGTCTCTAATTAATTGGCGTCTCCTGTGTTTGACACTATAGCAAACAACTTTTGCTTATTTAAAAAAAAAAAAAACGACTTTTTATTTTTGTAGTGTAACTATAGAACTACTTTATCATTCTATATGATCTAACGGACGGCGTCTCTAATTAAACGATGGTTGAGGGTCAGATTCTGTATTATTAATTTCTGTTGGTGTCGAGAACTCTGTACGTTTCTCTTCTTTATTATTTATTATTTCTCTCTTTTAACGCCTTTCGCTTTGTTCTGATGCGGAATATAATTCGTCCTCTTGTCTGAGCCGCCGCCGCCGTTCTTTTCCGTCTCTTATCTGCTCTGATCTCATATTTTCATCTCTATTGTTTTATTTGTTTTTTGTTTTTTTTTCCCGCCGTTATTTTCTCTCACGACGTTTTCCTCCGATCTCATCTCCGTTCGTCTCTTATTTTCCGTCTTCTGTATTTTTCGCGTCCACGTTCGTCTCCTCTCACGCGCGGTGCACGCCGAAAGGACGGAAGTATTGGGACGCCGACCGAAAATGTAATAAAATGAAATCTGCGAAGGTTTTTCCACGTTGTGTTTGTGTTTTATTTCCACTTTGGAAACCTTGGTGGAGGAACACACTGATGCTGGAGAAGCAGGTGGCTCTAAATCTCTGTTCTAATTCATCCCAGACGTGCCCAAATATAAACCAGTCGGGGTATTTCTACACCTTCTAACACCACCATGACTGTACTCGTCTATAAACTTGTTACACCTGAGCAAACGGGCTCAGATCGACCACCTGAATGCAATATAGTGAACTGTCCTGATTATTGAATGCCCTACAGAAGTGTGTGTGATGGCCGTATGTTCTAAAACCCTGGTTCCGCGCGCTAACGCACTAAAAGCGCCGTGTTATGGAGTTCTTTCATCCCGCGTCTCCTCAAGGGCTTTATTCTTAACGATCAAATGGCTTTGCTGGTTCGGAAATTCTTTTAGCGTTTATTGTTTCAAGGGCTTTTGATTCGAGGCGGCAGCGGCGGGGCAGGGCGGCTAACGTCGGCAACATGACAACGAAAACAATGCTGAGTGAGGACGTAAAAACGCAACGTTGTTAATGAACGAGGCACGGCGGTCGATGCGACCACCTCACTGCATTTAGGAGGCCGGCCACGTTTGACGACCGGGACAGGCTCTAACCTCGGGAGCGGAGGCGCATGATTCAGAAATGCGTTTATTGAAAGCAAACTCGTTAATAATCTGGTCTTCTGTGACGGAATCTAGTCCATATTTTTAAAGCGAACGCTGATCGCTGAGTAACAGGATCCCAGTTTCTCTAACAATAAAATACAAAAATCTGAAACACGACGTTTTTAATGAACGAGGCACGGCGGCTGATGCAGCCACCTTAGGAGGCCGGCCACGTTTGACGACCGGGACAGGCTCCAACCTCGGGAGCG
>JAFMOC010000537.1:70000-75000 GCA_019802505.1 Corydoras sp. C115 | reverse complement strand
AGAACCAGGCTTATATCACTTGCCCTGTCCATGGTCCTGAACATCAGCGAACGGAGTGTATAACTAAACAGGTTCAAATCCAGATTATCTTTATAATTTGTATATAAACCGGTTTCTTTGAGCAGATCGTGGTCGGTGATGGAGGAGTTTATGGGAATAAAGTTGTGCTTCTTGAGGAAGTTGGTATTTATTGTTGCTGCCAGCAGAGCTTTAGGAACCGGGGCGGCCTGTCTGCAATCTGCCGAGGGATCTTAAACCCGTCCATGAATCATTACAGCGATATCAACTAAACTCAATCCAGAAAAGCATCGAGTGTAATGGATGTTATTTCTCGGTAATCCAGCGCCGCATTCTCTTCCCCGCTCTCCCACGCCAACGTTCCCCCCGGACGAATTTGTGATTGAGGGATGGACAGAGTTTTATAGCCGCGTGCTTAATAGCCACCGAGGGACCCGAGATCGAGGGCAAGCAGCGAGGACGGTTCTCATCCTGATGGAGAATTTAAGATTCCGTCGTGGCGAACTGGAAACGGGGAAAAAAAAAAAAAAAAAAAAAAGAGAGAAAACCGCGAGGATGCCTAACGCAATATCGCGGCTCGGAAGAGAGAGGAGCTCCGTTTAATGAACTTCTGCCTTTGTTTCGCAGCTCCAGACAGAAAAGGAAAATCGATTTAGTTGTGATTAAAACCCGCGGCGTGGACCTCGGACCACCAGAAATGAGTGAGGGGAAGGCGAGATGGAAGGCGTCTTCGGTTGATTCGGCGTCTCGCTGGGTCCTTACGCTCGAATTGTCGAATTGCATGATGCAAGTCGGGGCCTAACTCACTTACGGTCCAATCACACCGGCTTTTTGTCAGCAGAACATCGAGAATCAAATTGCATTTGCTTTGATCAATGGGCCGGAGGCGCCGCCGTCTGGATGCGACGGTGCGGTGGATGTAAACCGACGTTCGCGAACGCAAACAGCTGGCGAAAAGTCCCGAGTCTGGGTACGGACAAGCGCCCGATTAACGACGGTCGTCCAAATCGATTTGGATGTTAATTAAATACGTGTGATTTATCTCTGGGTCAGGGGTGAGATCTGGGTATCTCAGGGTCTTGTTCGCAGTGATGCTAAGCCGTAAGGCAAGG
Organism: Corydoras sp. C115; assembly: GCA_019802505.1. Taxonomy (NCBI): domain Eukaryota; kingdom Metazoa; phylum Chordata; class Actinopteri; order Siluriformes; family Callichthyidae; genus Corydoras; species Corydoras sp. C115. The sequence goes on along the minus strand of JAFMOC010000537.1, from coordinate 73,870 downwards.
CTCTCGAGTTGCCAGTGGACCTACGTGAGGTGGTTCCCAGAGCAAAGCACCAGGGAGGCGTTTCAGTTCCGAGTCCGACTGGGAGGAGACCCAGGACATACTGGAGGGGATTAGATCTTCCAGCCGGTCTGGGTCTTTCCTGGGGTCTACAAGTGACCGAAATGGGCTTCTTCTGCAGGGTGTCTGGGCTCTCTTAGAGATAGGGTGAGAAGCTAGGTCATCTGGGAGCAACTCGGAGTAGACTTACCACTCCTTTTACATCTAAAGGAGCTAGTTGAGGTGGTTCGGGCATCTTCAGCTTCAGGCAAGACAAGAGACCCCGGGGAGACCCAGGACACTCTGTAGGAATTGTATCTCCCAGCTGGCCTGGGTCTTTCCAGGAGTCTACAAGTGACCGAAATGGGCTTCCTCTGCAGGGTGTCTGGGCTCCCTTAGAGATAGGGTGAGAAGCTCGGTCATCCGGGAGCGACTCAGAGTAGAGTCACCACTCCTAAAGGAGCCAGTTGAGGTGGTTCAGGCATCTGGTAAGGATTCCTCCTAAGCGAATCGCCAGGGAGGCCTTTCAGGCAAGTCCGACTGGGAGGAGATCCCGGGGAGACCCAGGACACGATGGAGGGATTAGATCTTCTAGCTGGTCTGGGTCTTTCCTGGGGTCTACAAGTGTCTGAAATGGGTTTCCTCTGCAGGGTGTCTGGGGCCTCCCTCAGAGATAAGGTTAGAATCTTGGAGAGACTTGAAGTAGAGTCGCTACTCCTCCACATCAAAAGGAGCCAGTTGATGTGGTTTGGGCATCTGGTATGGATTCCTCCCGAGGAGGTGCTTTAGGCAAGTCCGACTGGAAGGAGACACAGGGGAGACCCAGGACACTCTGTAGGGATAGAGACAAGGTTTATCTTCATGTCTGTGTAGCTGCCGTAGACTCTCGGTTATGTTCCCATCGTCAAGCCGATGAATAAACTTGCAGAGCTTCAGTCAGACGTTGGGACGTTACGATATCACAGGTTGCGTCGCAGGAACGCTTCCCTCATTACAGGGCTTGCCTGTAAACTCGGCGAGCACTCGGCACCCCGTGATCCTGGGTGGCCGTCAGTGGTACCACGCCATGGTACCTGGCCCTGGCGCCGTCACGTCGTAGCGGGTGCTGATGAAGGGATAGGGAGAGTGAACCACCTGAATCTGAAGTGGGCGGTGCCCAGTCTTCTGTAAGTTTAATGTCGCGATGTCCCGACGCTGTAAACGCTTTTCGCTCGCGTCACGGTTTTTAATGTCGACGGAGGAACGGCGGAGGACGGCGGAACCGCTTCCTGTCCCGGTTCTAATCTGGCATGCGCGTTCACATACGGTATCAGCGGCGTTGACGGCGTGTTGAGAGAGCGATAGCGCCGCGGCTGTCTCGCTGGCAGTTCCGCTTGTTAGGTTGCTTGAAGGCGGAATGAGCGGCGCTTCACTCCATCCTGCATGGATCCGTCGCTTATCGAAAGCAGCCTGAAGGCTTCCGCCTAATCCAATCCATCACACAGTGTGCGCAAGAGAGTGTGTGTGTGTGTGTGTGTGTGTGTGTGTGTGTGTGTGTAGGGGCATCAGATGCACAATAGGAGGTAATTGTGAGGGTGCAGATGTAGTCATGAATCAAAGTCATAGTCTGGATTGAGAGCGAGAGTGTGTCGGGATGACGGATCTCACACTCCTCTGTCTCAATCTCACTTAGAACCACGATCTGATCGTCCACGCTGACGGAACAACAACAACGACAACAACAACGACAACAACAACGACAACAACACCATGGTGACGGAGTGACGACGGGCTCGGTCGTGCTGTTCCGTCCTCGGGTTTTCCAGTTTTTTGTGGGTTCTGGGGTCAGGGAACACGCTTGGAATGAGGACGCAGCTGTGGGTTCTTCCTTAGTTCTGATTCCAGGTGCATGTCCTCCCCGTGCCCTGTGTGGGTTTACTTCATGGACCCACATTCCAAAAAAAATGGTAGATATTAGGGGCGTAGGTCTCGAACCCAGAGTGAATAGGGAGGTTGTGTCTGGAGGCGCATCCTCTTTTCCGTTGTGGCGCCCCCTAATGGGAACAAGCAGAAAGAAGATGAATAACATTTACGGTTGATCATGGAAAGATCATCCAATGGCATGCCGATAACTGGGGTGATGGTCCTTCTCTGCTATGGCGCCCCCTAATGGTAAGAAAAGCAAAGAGGATGAATGACATTTACATTGGATCATGTACAGATCATTCGAAGGCAGGCCAATAGCTGGGGTGAAGGGCTCGAAGGTCTCAAACCCGCATGAATAGTGGGGTTGGGTCAGGGGGCGCATCCTCTTTTGCAATGTGGCGCCCCTTAATGGTAACAAACCCAAAGAAGATAAATAACATTTACATTTGATCATGTAAAGATCAATTAAATAAATGCTGAAGGTGGAGTGAAGGTCTCGAAGGTCTCAAACCTGAATAAATATTGGGGTTGCCTGAGATAAATAGCCCCCCTCTCTGCTATGGCGCCCCCTAATGGGAACAAATTCAAAGATGATAAATAATTAAAAAAATAAAAAAACAAAAACGTAACATCCTTGATGGTGGTGTTTTTGAGCCGCGTCCATGTTTTCAGAAGATGAAAAATCCTTTGCTTGTTCTCCACCTGTGTACGTTCCATTTGCGAAATTTATTGCACGTTTATAGCACATTTATTATAATGTAATTGCACTATTAAAAGACATGCTTTGCCTGGAAGCACATAATTGGTTCTCTTTTTCTCCACCGACGTTTCCACAGGCACCCAGCTAAGTTATGACTTTATGATCTCGGTGCCTTCCGTCCCCGAGAAGACCTAATTACCTCCCCGATGCACCATTTCATAATCCGTAACCGGCATCTGCAGGGCTGGAGCTTTGATTTTTTCCGCAGCATCTCCCGGTTAAAAAACGCGATCAGATGGCCACATTTTACGCAAATTACCGTCGGGCCGGCGCTTAAACACAGAACAAAAAAAAAAAAACATGCAGGAGCTTCGGAGGCGGGAGGGGAGGTGGGGGGGGGTGGATGGAGTAACGGCCTCGCCGGGGAACGGGAGGTGGAAAGATGCCAATTTAAATGATGGAGAACGCGGGGGCAAAGGGAACCGTCAGCGCGCGGCTTTTCATCCCGGCGTTTCAAAGCGCGGCCGGAGGAACACGGCGGCTATAAATATGCTTTTGATTTCCTGAGCAAGACGCCACAACAAAGTTACGAGGCGAGAACATTAGGTGCCATCGATTGCCGCCTGTTCGATGGGATGAAACGGGCGCTGACCCCTTGTTTCCCCCCCCCCCCCCCGCGTGCGCGCTCCCCGGCAGCGCGTGTTCCGAACTCGGGGAACCGGGTCCGAGGCTTTAGCGCAAATTAAAACCCGGCCGTTAAAGGAGCGCATCAATTCTCGGCCTCTGCGGTGGTTGTTATCGGGGCGATGAGAAGCCGTAAAGCGGGGAGCTGTCAGAACAGGCCATTAAGCGCCTCTGATAAACACACACACACACACACACACACACACACACACACACACACACACACACACACATCCGTTTATTAATGCCTGCAAAGTCAAAACAAATGTATGGGTTTGTTACTTGCAGCTGCAATAAATATATATCTCACTCTCTCGCTCGCTCTTCCTCTCTCTCTCTCTCTTACACACACACACACACACACACACACACACACACACCCCGCCGACATGCCGAATTGACATAACGGCTCACAACAGAATCATTCCATTTAAGAGTGATGACAAACGCCGGCTTCTGTGATCCTGCATTTACCAGAGGGTCAGCCGACAGGATCATTTCTAGGTGAAATTTTGCATGTTCTCCTTTCCCCAGGTGTCTTCAAG
>JAFMOC010000537.1:27500-62500 GCA_019802505.1 Corydoras sp. C115 | reverse complement strand
TTGTTTTTACGATTAATCGCGATTCAAAACATCACAAATGATTAATCGTCAGACACTGTCGCGATGAAACACGTATTATCCTGATAGCTGATATTGATTTCTGGCTCTTTTTTCAGTTAATTTAATTGCTTAGGTTAATTAGTTAGTTATTTATTGCATAATAATCGTATTAAACGTGATTATTTCTTGGACAATAATCGTACCCTCCCTGGTCCTCAGTTTTTTTCACCTTTGATTTCATTGTGTTTGTTTTTTATTTAATTGTGTCGCGCTTTTTACAATAGTACATCATTTCAAAGCAGCTTTACAATGTTATAAGCCTTCAAACCCCCAAAGAGTAAGTCGGCGCGGCAGTGGCAAGAAAAAACTCCCTGTTGTGTTGATATGTATATATATATTTATTTATTATTAAGTTTTTTAAAGAAGAAACCTCATCCATTTTTTTCAATAACAAAAAGATATTTCATGTTTATATTAAATAATTAAGAACCATAAGCTTTCGTTCATCGTTACGCTGATTTCTGACTCTTTTTTCCAGTTAATTTAAATTTAAATGTAAAATCGTATTAATCGTGATTATTTCTTAGACAATAATCGTACCATCCCTGGCCCTGACGCCTTCGTCCACAGCGGTTCAGATCGTTAGAATCAACAGTAGGTGGTGTATTAAAGTCATCGAGGTTGTGAGAATGCGGTGGGTGTAGACTGCAGGCGCATCTGATGGAACAGGGGGGGGGGGTGCGCGGTGTTTATTGTTATATATACAGAACGTTTGGAAGCTTTAATGATGGAAGCTGCTCATTACTCTAACTGAAGCTCCAGCATCCTGAACTTTGACTCATGAGCTCCAGATCCGCGCTCGCTGTAATGAAGCTCGTAGCCTCGATAAATAATGCACGCCGCTTAAAGGATGGAGAAACATTTTGTTGGTGCAGAGTGGAACGTTCCAGAAGCTGATTAATGAATCATTACCGAGTCTGAGTCGACTCGCGGTTCGTACCGCCGCGTGGAAGCGGCAATAACGTCAGGTGTAGCTTCAATTCCATTAGCGGCTTCATAAGCTCCGGAATGAAGCGGCCCATCCGTCAGACGCTCAGACTTTTTGGGTTTAATGCATGAATTGGAACCGCAATAACGCTGGAAACACCTAAAGGCAGAGGGCTGCGAACGTACAGGCAACGCACAAATAACCTCACGCATCATCACTCATTTCAATGGTGACACGGTCGGCCCACACACACACACACACACACACACACACAACACACATGCATGCACACACACGCTAACAAATACAATCACTGCGGGTTTAACCTCCGAAAACCACAAAGACAACGTTTAAAAAACCCTTAATAATAATAATAATAATAAATAATAAAGGTGTGGCATGCACTCTCACTTTGAAGTATATTTAAGCAGCTGTTTGTGTGTGTGTGTGTGTATATATGGCTTTGTGTGTGTTTGAGTGTGTGTGTGTGTGTGTGTGTGTGTGTGTGTGTGTTTGAGTGTGTTTGTATTTTATATATATCTTTGAGTGTGTGTGTGTGTGTGTGAGTGTGTTTGTATTTTATATATATATATATATCTTTGTATGTGTGTGTTTGAGTGTGTTAGTGTGTATATATGTCTGTGTGTGTGTGTGTGTGTGTGTGTGAGTGTATTTGTGTGTATATATGTCTTTGTGTGTGTGTATGTTTGAGTGTATTTGTGTGTGTGTGTGTGTGTGTGTGTGTGTGTGTGTGTGTGTGTGTGTGTATGTCTTTGTGTGTGTATATGTTTGAGTGTGTTTGTGTGTGTGTATATGTGTTTGTGTGTGTGTAGTGTTTTGTCTGGGTTTTTGTATGGGTTTGTGTGTGTGTTTGTCTTTGTGTTTGTATCTTTATGTATTTGTGTATGTATGTGTGTCTTCGTTTGTATGTATGTGTGTCTTTGTGTGTGTGTGTGTGTATGTCTTTTTCATTGTGTGTGTGCATGTGTGTGTGTGTGTGTGTTTGTCCTCATGTATGGGTTTTTGTGTGTGTATAAATGTCTTTTTCTTTGTGTGTCAGTGTGTCTCTGTGTGTGTGTGTTTAGGTATATGTATGTGTGTCTTTGTATGTCTGTGTGTCTTTGTGTGTCCGTGTATGTCTTTTTCTTTGTGCGTGTGTGTGTGTGTGTGTGTGTGTGTGTGTGTGTGTGTATTCCTGCGAGACCAAGGCCAAGTGCATGAGCGGATGCCCCCGGCGGCTCTATTGATTAGGGTGGTGGTGCAGCGCGCAGGTCTTTTCAGTGCGGCCGCATTAACAAAGTGCAGTGACCTCAGCGGGAGCGCTGTGACCCCGACACACTGCCCCCCCCCCCGATCATCTCAAAGAACCCCCGCTGCACGCCTGACATTTTATTCAGCCAGAATTACTGAGGGCAGCCCCCCCGCCCACACACACACACACACACACACACACACACACACACGGCTCGGTGTTATTTTTGGAGCCGCTGTGAGAGCTGGACCTTCACCTGCAAACTGAAAACGCAGAATAATCAGATCCACAACCCGAAACACACACACACGCCCTAACAGGACATGCAAATGGGGTTCAGGGGGGTTAACCACCTAAGCACTAAGCAGCGTCCAGAGAAAGAGTCACTGAGGGAATCGAAACTCACTACGAGCGAAACGACTCACTGATTCAAACATCGGGATTTCTGATTAAATCACAAACGAATCTAAAAAAAAAAAAAAAAAAAAAACCTTCAGGCTGAAAACACTTGCGCACAGCCATGCACCCCCCCCCACCCACCCACACACTACACACTACACACTACACACTACACACACACACACACACACACACACACTACACACTACACACACACTACACGACTCAGCCTTTGAAGTTTCTATTTTTGAACTCGCTCGTTCATATTCTAGATTTCCTCGAAGTTTTCTCCCGGCTCGAATCCCTATCCGGGTGGCTTTGGCATGTCCTCCCCGTGTCCGCGTGGGTTTCCTCCGGGTTCTCCGCTCTCCTCCCACAGTCCAAAAACATGGATTCAAGGTCAAGTGAGTAGTCCAAAATGCCCCATTATATAATGTGTGTGTGCCCAGTTATAGATTGCCGCCCTGTCCGGGGTGTATCTACCCAGCGCCCGAAATGTTCTCCCCTCGATGGGCATAACACCCCCCCTCCAAATCCCTAGCATGGGATTAAGCGGAAGATAATGTGATGAGGCTTAATATTCTGTATATCTTTAAGTTTAACCACAAGACTCACAATGACTGGGATAGGCCCCGATCCTCAGATAGTTTGTTATTTCTGATCTGTGTGTTGTTGGTGCGGTGTTATCACTGTTCACATGAATCCCTCTGTATCATCTGTAGTGTCAGTGTGTGTGTGTGTGTGTGTGTGTGTGTGTGTGTGTGTGTGTGTGTGTGTGGGAGTTGGTGTGGGTCCCAGTTTGCATCCTGTTACTTTGTTGCGCTGGAACTGACGTACATTTTTCTATAAGCGTCCATGCAGAGGCGTTGTTGCCATGGCGATGCCGACGCGTGGCGTATTACTGGCGCGACGTTTCGGTGAATCACACGCCGTCGTCTCCACCGAGTATGAGACACCGGGGCCGCGTCGCCACGCGCTGCTTCTCTCATTTAATTGGCTTTTTTTTTTTTTTTTTAAATATGTCCCTTAAAACATCCCTTAAAATGTCCCTTAAAATGTCCCTTAAAACGTCCCTTAAAATGTCCCTTAAAACGTCCCTTAAAATGTCCCTTAAAACGTCCCTTAAAATGTCCCTTAAAACATGCCCTAAAACGTCCCTTAAAATGTCCCTTAAAATGTCCCTTAAAACGTCCCTTAAAACGTCCCTTAAAACGTCCCCTAAAACGTCCCTTAAAACGCCCCTTAAAACGTCCCTAAAAACGTCCCTTAAAATGTCCCTTAAAACGTCCCTTAAAACGTCCCTTAAAACGTCCCTTAAAACATCCCTTAAAACGTCCCTTAAAACGTCCCTTAAAACGTCCCTTAAAACATCCCCTAAAACGTCCCTTAAAACGTCCCTTAAAACGTCCCTAAAAACATCCCTTAAAACGTCCCTTAAAACGTCCCTTAAAACGTCCCTAAAAACATCCCTTAAAACGTCCCTTAAAACGTCCCTTAAAACGTCCCCTAAAACGTCCCTTAAAACGTCCCTTAAAACGCCCCTTAAAACGTCCCTAAAAACATCCCTTAAAACGTCCCCTTAAAATGTCCCTTAAAACGTCCCTTAAAACGTCCCTTAAAACGTCCCCTAAAACGTCCCTTAGAACGTCCCTTAGAACGTCCCTTAAAACGTCCCTTAAAACGTCCCTTAAAACGTCCCCTAAAACGTCCCTAAAAACATCCCTTAAAACGTCCCTAAAAACGTCCCTTAAAACGTCCCCTAAAACGTCCCTAAAAACATCCCTTAAAACATCCCTTAAAACGTCCCCTAAAACGTCCCTTAAAACGTCCCTTAAAACGTCCCCTAAAACGTCCCTTAAAACGTCCCTTAAAATGTCCCTTAAAACGTCCCTTAAAACGTCCCCTAAAACGTCCCTTAAAACGTCCCTTAAAACATCCCTTAAAACGTCCCTTAAAACGTCCCTAAAAACATCCCTTAAAACGTCCCTTAAAACGTCCCTTAAAACGTCCCTAAAAAAAAAAAAACGTCCCTTAAAACATCCCCTTAAAACGTCCCTTAAAACGTCCCTTAAAACGTCCCCTAAAACGTCCCTTAAAACGTCCCTTAAAACGCCCCTTAAAACGTCCCTAAAAACATCCCTTAAAACGTCCCCTTAAAACGTCCCCTAAAACGTCCCTTAGAACGTCCCTTAGAACGTCCCTTAAAACGTCCCTTAAAACGTCCCTTAAAACGTCCCCTAAAACGTCCCTAAAAACATCCCTTAAAACGTCCCTAAAAACGTCCCTTAAAACGTCCCCTAAAACGTCCCTAAAAACATCCCTTAAAACATCCCTTAAAACGTCCCCTAAAACGTCCCTTAAAACGTCCCTTAAAACGTCCCCTAAAACGTCCCTTAAAACGTCCCTTAAAATGTCCCTTAAAACGTCCCTTAAAACGTCCCCTAAAACGTCCCTTAAAACGTCCCTTAAAACGTCCCTTAAAACGTCCCTTAAAACGTCCCCTAAAACGTCCCTTAAAACATCCCTTAAAACGTCCCTTAAAACGTCCCTTAAAACGTCCCTTAAAACGCGTATACAGAGGAATGAAAGACCGCAGGAACGTTCCAGGTTGCTCCACTTCGCGGCCGGCGGGCCCTGGGTTCGAGTCCGGGGCCTCCGCTCCTCCGTCTCACGTGTCTACGCGCGGGGAACGTACGGGGGCGGAGCCGATGATGTATTCGGTTCGGAGCCGTGAGATAAAATGGTGTAAGGCCCGCGGTGACCTTCCATCCATAAATAAGAAATGAAACCCCCGGACTTCTGAAGCCAGATGAAGACGAGCAGGAGACGCGCCAGATCTTAAGAGCTCTTTTATATTTCCACGCAGACGTTCTCCGAGCGCTCGCTGCTCCTCCACTGATCAGCGCTCGGGGCCCCGGGTCCCGATCCTCGGGGGTCGGCCGAGACACTTTGTATTTTCCGGCACGCGGTTCACGTACGGGGGCGGACGTGATGCCGATGAGAAGCTGCGGTCTTGTTTTATGTCTATTGGACAAAAGTACCAGGACACCTACTAATTACACCTACGAGGTTTATATATTCGTCTCTGAGGTCGGCGGCTAGAACGTCGTCTGGAAAGGTTCTAGATTTTGGAGTGTGTCTATGAGGTCTAGTGCCCAGTCATGCTGGAACACATATGGGCCTTCCCCAAACTGTTGGAGGCATAATGCACGTTATAATAATAATAATATAATGATACATCCATCCATTATCTTCCGCTTTTTCCTCTATTAGAGTTGCCGGGGGGGGGGGTTCCCCATGCCCATCCAGGGGAGAACGTTTCGGGCGCTGGGCAGATACACCCAGGACAGGGGGGCAATCTATCGTTGGGCACACACTCACTCACACAGACAGACACACTCTATATGGGGCAATTTGGATCCATGTTTTTGTACTGTGGGAGGAAACCGGAGAACCCGGAGGAAACCCACGCGGACACGGGGAGGACATGGAAACTCCACCCAGATGGGGATTCGAACCAGGAATCTCTAGTGCTGAGAGGAGAACATGCTAAAGCCACCGTGCCGCCCAACAATAATAATAATAATAATAATAATAATAATAAAAAAAAATAATAATAATAATTCATTCATTCATTTATTATCTCCCGCTTTATCCTCTATTAGGGTCGCGGGGGGTAGGGGGGTTCCCCATGCCCATCCGGGGGAGAACGTCTCGGGCGATGGGCAGATAGACCCAGGACCGGGCGCCAATCCATCGCTGGGCACACACTCACTCACACACACACACCCTATATGGGGCAATTTGGAGAACTCAATTGACTTGATCCATGTTTTTGGACTGTGGGAGGAAACCGGAGAACCCGGAAGAAACCCACGCGGACACGGGGAGAACATGCAAACTCCACCCAGATGGGGATTCGAACCGGGAATCTCTAGAGCTGAGAGGAGAACATGCTAAACCACTAAGCCACCGTGCCGCGCAATAATAATAATAATAATAATAATCATAATAATAATTATAATAATAATAATGGTGGTGGACTGAATTAATTAATTTTGTAATGTGACGACTTTCGGTCACTGGTCCTAAATTTAGTTGGCTGTTAACGACGTGTTGTTTTTTTTAGCGCTGCTGTGACGCCCCGGCGTCGTTATGGTTACGTCTGATCGCTTTCCGCCTTTGTTCTTCGCCGCTAATTGAATTTTCATTAGAGAAAAACTTTGCAGTCCATAAATAATTAGCTCACGCCTAATGAAGCGCCGTGAGGACGGAGGAGGCTGACGAGCCGCACGTTGTTCTGATCACTCAATGCTCGCACAGGTATGGAAACCGATGGGATAGGCTCCAATCCTTAAAAATTTTGTTAAGAAATATAGAAGGCTGCCGTAGTTTCAGGAGACCTATTAAAAAAAACACACGTTTTTAATAAAAAAAATTATTAATTAATTTATATATTTTTAATTTATTAATTTAGGGTGGCACGGTGGCTTAGTGGTTTAGCATGTTCTCCTCTCAGCACTAGGGATTCCCGGTTCGAATCCACATCTGGGTGGAGTTTCCATGTCCTCCCCGTGTCCGCGTGGGTTTCCTCCGGGTTCTCCGGTTTCCTCCCACAGTCCAAAAACATGGATCAAGTCAATTGAATTCTCCAAATTGCCCCATATAGAGTGTGTCTGTGTGAGTGAGTGTGTTCAGTGATAGATTGGCACCCTGTCCTGGGTGTATCTGCCCAGCGCCCGAAACGTGACCCCCCCCCCCCCCCCCCCCCCCCCGCGACCCTAATAGGATAAAGCGGAAGATAATAAATGAAATTTGTTTTAATTTATTACATTTTTTATTATTTAAAAAATAATAATATTTTAATTATTTTATTTTATTTTTTTATTTACTTTTTTTATTTCCATATATGGTAATCGTCATTCAGGCGGACGAGCATACAGTACAGACGGCCCACCTTTAACCCCAACGCGCCGCCGCCGCCCACGCGTACATCGTCTTGCGGTGATGGAGAGTGACAGCTGCATGTGCTTCTCTTATGTAAGCGCCACCTGAGCCAATCCAGCCGTATGAGTCGCTCCGGCGTCCGGCGGGCGGCGGCGCGGCGCGTCTTCAAAACCATCTGCACGCAGAAACGTTGAAAAGCAGACGCCGCTCTGGGCTCCGGGCCTCGCGTCATCCCGAAAGCCTGACCAACTGAACCGATCTGGAACCCACTGCGTCCCTGCCGGACCTTCGGGGGACAACGGCTCAAAGAGAACGCCATGCTGCGTGCCGGGATAGGCTCCGGCACTCCTCCGTGACCCTGAGCGGTCCGGTACATAAATACATAAGTAAATAGTTGGGCGAGGTTGCAGCTCGCGTTTTATTTAATGAGAGGGTTTGAAGTTGCTTTAGGAGGCGTGTCCGTGTGGTCACCACCATGATCACCATCACCACCATGATCACGATCACCACCACCATCACGATCACCACCACAATCATCACCACAATCACCACCACGATCACCACCACCATCACGATCACCACCACGACCACCACCACCACCACGATCACCACCACGATCACCACCACCACGATAACCACCATAATCACCACCACGATCACCACCATAACCACCACCACGATCACCACCACCACGATCACCACCACCACGATCACCACCACCACCACGATCACCACCACGATCACCACCACCACGAAAACCACCATAATCACCACCACGATCACCACCATAACCACCACCACGATCACCACCACCACGATCATCACCACCACCACCACCACGATCACCACCACAACCACCACCACAATCACCACCACCACGATCACCACCATAATCACCACCACGATCACCACCACCACGATCACCACCACAACCACCACCATAATCACCACCATAATCACCACCACAACCACCACCACGATCACCACCATAATCACCACCATAATCACCACCACAACCACCACCACGATCACCACCACGACCACCACCATGATCACCACCACCACGACCACCACCACGACCACACAACCACAGAAACCACCACCTGCTTCCGTATTTTAACACATATATTTAATGAGCAACCTGACGGGGGTGGCACAGTGGCTTAGTGGTTTAGCATGTTCTCCTCTCTGCACTATGGATTCCCGGTTCGAATCCCTATCTGGGTGGAGTTTCCATGTCCTCCCCGTGTCTGCGTGGGTTTCCTCCGGGTTCTCCGGTTTCCTCCAACAGTCCAAAAACATGGATTCAACTCAATTGAGTTCTCCAAATTGCCCCATATAGAGTGTGTCTGTGTGAGTGAGTGTGTGTCCAGCGATAGATTGCCCCCCTGTCCTGGGTGTATCTGCCCAGCGCCTGAAACGTTCTCCCCTGGATGGGCATGGGGAACCCACCCACCCACAACCCTAATAGAGGATAAAGCAGAAGATGATCAATGAATGAATGAACCTGACTGGGCTCCCGACGGATTCCGGGGCCTATCCCAGCACTCATCACTTGCCGTCTCATCACAGAGCAAACTCTTTGACACGCAGAGACACGAATGAAGTCTTTTAAGGTCTTTCAAACCGTGCGAGGAAATCGGAGACAGCGGGAGAACATGCAAAATACTCGACCGTGCGTTTATAATGACGTCCTGATGTAGATCGGAGTGTGTGTGTGAGTGTGTGTGTGTGTGTGTGTGTGTGTGTGTGTGTGTGTGTGTGTGTGGTTGTGCAAACTGTAGCCATCTGACATGCATTTCCAGTACGTACGCCCGCATCTTGACGTTGGTGTGTGTGTGTGTGTGTGTGTGTGTGTGCGTTGTGTATTGGTTGTGTTTGTGTTCCTGCCGGTACTGTCTCAGCGCGCTCCTAATGTAACCTGACAGCACCCCCCCTCACCCCCCCCCCCCCCCCCCAGCATGCCGGCCTCCGAGGGGCCGTTATTACCTCTTTATTTTTGGAACGGAGGAAAATAAATATATATAAAATAAACAGCTGGAAATCAGAACGCCCGGCGCAGCACCACCACGACCAAGGCTGAACCAAGCAGACAGAGAGAGAGGGCGGGCGGGCGAGCGAGACACACGGTGTCCTACATGGGTCCGTCCGGCGAGGCGGCGGTCAGCGATACACCGGTAATCGGGCCGGTCCGATCGATACGTGAATAAACAAGCTTTGATGCTTCGGAGAGTCGGCGCCCGTCGAGGAGGAGCGCGGCGCCGCCCTTCAGGCGGTCGCACTCAGATGAAAGACGCAGGTCATCGGCGCCTGAAAGACTCAAAGAGACCAAAAAGGAACGGGCCGCTCCTAATGGAGCCATTAGAACTCTCGTGGTTCCGAGTTGGCCCACGAGCGGCCCACGCTGGCTGAAATGTGTGGGTTCACTCCGGGGTTCTCTAGTTTCCTCCCGCAGTCCAAGAACATGGATTTAAGGTGAATTGGCTGATCTAAATTGCCCCATATAGTGGTGCGTATGTGACGGTGAGCGCTGGGAATCCAAGTTGGAGCCACGATCTGGGTGGATGTTCTAAGGATCTTCCGCATGGGTTTCCTCTGGGTTCTCTAGTTTCCTCTCATAGTCCAAAGACATGGATTTAAGGGGAATTGGCTGATCTAAATTGCCCCATATAGTGGTGTGTGTGTGTGTGTGAGAGAGGCAGTGTGCGCTCTTGGGATCCAGGTTGGAGCTATAATCTGGGTGGATGTTCTCCTCGTGTCCGCATGGGTTTCCTCTGGGTTCTCTAGTTTCCTCTCACAGTCCAAAGACATGGATTTAAGGGGAATTGGCTGATCTAAATTGCCCCATTTAGTGGTGGGTGTGAGAGTGAGTGTGCGCTCTTGGGATCCAGGTTGGAGCTATGATCTGGGTGGATGTTCTATGGATGTTCTCCCCGTGTTTGCTTGGGTTTCCTCTGGGTTCTCTAGTTTCCTCTCACAGTCCAAAGACATGGATTTAAGGTGAATTGGCTGATCTAAATTGCCTCATATAGTGGTGTGTGTGAGAGGCAGTGTGCGCTCTTGGGATCCAGGTTGGAGCTATGATCTGGGTGGATGTTCTATGGATGTTCTCCACGTGTCCGCATGGGTTTCCTCTGGGTTTTCTGGTTTCCTCCTACAGTCTAAAAACATGGATTCAAAGTGAATTGGCTGCTTTAAATTGCCCCATATAGTGTGTTTGTGAGAGGCAGGGTGCGCTCTTGGGATCCAGGTTGGAACCATGATCTGGGTGGAGGTCCCATGTTCTCCAATTGTCCACATGGGTTTCCTCTTGGTTCTCGAGTTTCCTCTCACAGTCCAAAGACATGGATTTAAGGGGCCAATTTAAATTGCCCCATATAGTGGTGTATTTGTGTGAGTGACTGTGTGCGCTCTTGGGATCCAGGTTGGAACCACGATCTGAGTGGAGGTCCCATCTTCTCCACGTGTTTGCATGGGTTTCCTCTGGGTTCTCTAGTTTCCTCTCACAGTCCAAAAACATGGATTCAAGGTGAATTGGCTGCTTTAAAATTGCCCTATATAGTGGTGTGTTTGTGTGAGAGGCAGTGTGCGCTCTTGGGATCCAGGTTGGAACCACGGTCTTGGTGGATGTTCCATGTTCTCCACATGTCCACATGGGTTTCCTCTGGGTTCTCTAGTTTCCTCTCACAGTCCAAAAACATGGATTTAAGGGGAAATTGGCTGATCTAAGTTGCCCTTTATTGTTTTCCCCTGGATGGACATGGGGAAACAGCCCCAACCCCCTCCCCTCGTGACCCCAGTAAAGGGTTAAGTGGAAGATGATGGATGGATGTAGCATGTTCTACGTGGTGGAACCAAACATCTCCGCACTGCCTCCATCATCTCTCGGCTTTTGTGACCTATCCCGTCTTATTCTCCTCATAACGAACAGCTGTAGGATCGTCTCCCTCCATCACACCGGCCGCTTTATTAGGTCCACCTTGCGTCCGCCCGTCTCCGGCGTTCTGCGTCCTGCGTTCGTTTGGACGAGGCAGATGTGGCAGCCGTCCGAGTCCTCGGCCCACGCTCTCGCACTCGGGTGTCATCCTGTCTGGAGGATGCTCGGCGGCTCGCGCCTCGTTTCCAGCTCTCGCACCAGCCCTTTCTTTCGCGCTCGCACCAACCCACACCTCCCACTCGCACGTCCATTATTCACCCGGCCCTTTTGTTCCTTTATTAGAGAACATGTTTCCATAAACGCTACAAAAGCTGAGTGACAGATGGCATCAGAACCCTGGGGTTCACCCAGCTGCGGGTGCGGTAGGTGCGGCGGGCGCGGCGCACTCCTCGTTTCCGCCGTGCCGTGGTCGTCTGAGGTCTGAGGATAACGAGGTTCTAAATCGAGCGCTCCATCTGATGGGTGCACGGCCTCGGGGCGGAGGACTTGTCCTTAAATAGGAGCGTGATTGAACGGTACTGACTTGTGCTGACAAATTGACGAGGAGCCCGATGATGCCACACCGCCACGGCTCCCCCGGCGCCGCCGGCCGCCGCTGACACGATTACGGGTTCTTGATGGACGTCATGGACGCCAACGACCTGCGAAAAATCCTCGGAAAACCTCGCGGCTGGTGGCTGTTCCTGCCGGCGCGTCGGTGAGAGGAAGCGACGGACGGGAACCCTTCCCTGGACGGTGACGAGTTTCTGGTGGCCGAGGCAGCTGATTGGCCGCTGATTCGTCCCTGAGGCGCCGCCGATCGTTCTTTTATTTGGTGCTTAAGAACCTTCGGGTTCAAAGCGGGAGCTTTCCGCGTAGAAGGCGCCGAAAAACTAAGCTTTCCTCCTAAAAACGGAAGGTGCTGCGGGGCCCGAGTCGTTGACTCCTTTATTCTCGCCGCTTTGTGTTTCGTAATTTAAAAAAAATAAAATAATAGAAAACGGCGCCCTGCGATTGTTCTCTCTTTATTTTCGTACCTGCTGCTGTTCTGCGAACGAAGAATAATTCACGTAGGAAAGTCACGTAATTACCCGTCTTACCCCCGGCACTTCCGTACGGTTCCCATGGTAACGCAACCAGGCTTCTATGTTTAGTTAAGACGCCGTCGCTCGTGTCTTTTTTGGCCTGTTTGCCGTTTCAGAACGCAGAATCCGGTCCGGCGTGTTTTGGAGCTCGCCGGACTCTAGTGCCCGACCGTGATGTTATTATACCGCAGTATGTACTGTATTGCGTTTGTACACTAAGTTTGTAAGCGTTTTAGAAACGCAATAAGACACGGGGGCGTGGCTTATTAAAAATAAACCCCATAAAGAGGTGTTGTGAGTCCCGGTGTGTAGTGGAGAATGGTTCCACCTCTTTTCGTGATTTATTCAGAATAATACACAACCTTGAGAGTCTGATTGCTTTAATAAAACACTATAATAAAAAATAACAAGCTTTGATTTGCGTTTATTAAATGCCAAATCGTTAATAATCTGATCTTCCGCGACGTAATCCAGTCCTGAACGCTGATCGCTGAGTAACAGGATTCTGTTTCTCCGGCAAACTAAATATCACAGTTTATAAAAACAGTGTAACAGGTTGAGTGCTGATCGCAGTTTTTATTAATCTATATTGCATTTCACGCATTGATACGAATGTGACGCGCTCAGAGGGGTGTGTCATTGTTAACGATGTCACACGGCTCAGCCAATCAGATATAAGTAACGGAACGACCCGCTTTATAAATAGCTTTATTGCGTGTGTACCATGACGGACGCTGGTTTTTGCACCTGCCAATGATAGCAGTCGGTGAGTGAGCATCTGAGTGTATCTGCCAAGCGCCCCAGACGTTCTCTCCTGGATGGGCATGAGAACCCCCCCTCCCCCATCCTATGATTAGGTGGTAGATGATGGGAAGCATCATGGCGATGCGCGAACAACGTTGGCGAGCGTTTGCGTCCAGCCCACGTTGATTTATCCGTTTGATTGACGCATCGCTGCGACTGAAGTGCGTCGGTTTAAATCCCTTTTAACTGCAGGTTACCCGTCAGGCCTGCGGACGCGGCGCGACGTGATAATTAAGTGACATTTAGCAGATTCCGGCGTAAGTCTGGAGGCCGGGATTTACGCCGCCTAATCGTGTACACTGTCGAAAGAATATTAAGACCCGGCTCGTCGGCGTTATTAAGATTTCTTCATTATACCTCGAATTTTCATAAAAGCGCAATAACCCCGGCCCGAGGAATTACGCAAATATTGGCGGAGGGAGCGGGGCGCCTGTCTTTTTATATCAGCCAATAAAAACATTATGAAGATACAATTCCAGGTGGAAGAAGGTAAACATTTGCGACCTTCAGCCCGCCGGGGGAATGATGCGCGAGGTGGATGCGAGGCACGGGGTTCGAATTGTTATGCGGCATCGTGGAGGATTAGAGGAGATGAGGAGGAAGCCGTAAGTGTGATTGGAGGATGAGTGGGAGGCGAAGATGAGAGATAATGAAGGGAAGGAACGACGAGCTGGATGTGGGAGAGAGTGGGAGGCGGAGAGTGGGACGGGGCGAGAGACACCGAGACGGAGAGAGAGAGAGAGAGAGTGAACTTCGGGATCAGGGATCGATCTCGGAGAGAGTCTTTAGAGATTACAGCCAAATATCAGAGGTTCGATTGTGCGTTGAGGAACCACACACACACACACACACACACACACACACACACACACACACACACACTCTCCTCAATAGCACTGTGTTTGCACAGCGCCTCAGTTGGCGGATACATGTCAGCCCATGTGACTCGCGTGGGCGCCAGTTTGGAAGTATTTGCGTCCCCCTTCCCAGCTCCTTCGCTCGCTTCCTTTTGCTCCTTCGCCGTTTTTTTTTTTTTTTTTTTTTTTTTCCCCGTCGTCGTCTTCCCTCTCCTCTCTCACTCCCTCACACTTCCTCCCACACACTGCACAATCCATCTGTGCACTCTCCGTCGCCCCGTTTCGCTCCTCCACTTCCTCACTCTCTCATTCTCGCAGGTCTCTGCATCTGAGAAACCTTTTTATTATTTTTATTTATTTACTTTTTTTTTTTTTTTTTTTTCAGATTCAAAAGCCGTTCAAGTCCGAAGACTAAATAAATAGCGTTTTATTTATTTATTTTTTTTTTAATTACGCGAGCGTTAACTTGTGTACGGCCCCGCCTCCTGCCGTCATCTCGGCGCGAGGCAAATAGGTGTGTGGCATCATAACACCTCCATTGTTCGTCGCCACGTGTGACGCCGAGCGAGGCGTAAGTCGCGGCGAGATCGACGCCGACTCTTGGCTCCCGCTGCCCGGGGGGGGGTCTCGTCTCGGAGAATAATGCAGCGTTCGTGATTCCTGCAGCGTGATTCCCTTGTTTTTGTCCAACTCCCGTTGCGTGATGTTAAAAAGAAAAAAAAATACGTTTTATTTTGTTGCATAAAAAATGGTGCTGATTTAAAAGAAATTAAAACTCTTCAAAGAACAAGGGTTTCATTCGTTTCGTGATGTACATTGCAATTTAATTAATTTATTAAATGACCCCCACCTCACTGTAAGGTGCGTCGCTTTCCTACACTGTAAATCAATTTAACTGCGGTTTAAATAGCAACACTGCTTGTGAGTATATCTACCTCGGTGGGCGTGGCCTTCTCGAAATGGGGCGTGTTCAGGTCCGTATCGCCTGACGTGTCTTGGTGACGGAAAACCCAAAACGCGCAAACCTACAGACGTCAACGGTCAGTTGTTCGTCGCTATCTCGCCGGTCAACCATCAACGCAGGCGCGTGTCCAACGCTGCGCATGCGCAACGCTATTAAACGTCAAAGATCAAAAGCTCTGAAGTCGAAGCCGAAGAGGAAACTTGTTACCGATGTTGTGACAGAACAATAAAATAGTTTTATTTATTAATAAAGAAACGCGTACTAAAGCTTTTCGCGTCTCCAAACTCGACGTCTTCAAAACTCCTGCTTTGTATTCACATGTTCGCCCCCGACGCACACTGTGACCTCAAAATGTCACCGGAGCAACCGCCGAATAAAATCCGCCGTATTAAACTTTCATGGCGGTTGGTTCTCTCATTTGTAACGGGCCTGAAATTACGCATTCGTAATTATAATCAGAGTTACGGTGGTTTAATGAGAACGAGCGGATGATGTATCGCTTTACTTCGCGGGCGTCGGCGACCGATCGGACCGCCGCCGCGACCGGAATCCCGGACCCGAGAACCAGGAGCGGCGGTTATGAAATGGGAAGGCGCGATGTAAACAGCGCTAATTGCATATTTAATTGGTCCTAGAAGCGGGGCATTTTAAAAGGCGTTTATTCGAGAGCACAAATTATCACGGCATTTATAATAACGCATGCCATTAAGAACAGGGAGGGGCGTGCCGGAATGGCGCCGCTGCCGCGTGATGATTAGGCGGTTATTGTTCGTTATAATTAATAGGCGCCATTAAAGGAGATTCCATCTGAAATCGGCTCTCCGGAGCATTCCGGGGGGTTACGTCTCCAATCACGGCGCCCCGTTTCTCAGCGCCTTCTGAATTTTATTGCTCTCGTAGAATTAATGGAGCCTTTAAAGGATTGGCTTTCCATTCGGGGCCCGGCCGGCGGAACATCCTCCCCTCGGCTGCCGGCGGAATACCGGGTCAGGGGGATTTTTTTTTTTTTTAATCCGTCTCGTCGAGACGATTAGTCGGCGATGGAGCGAATCCGCAGAGGAACGATGAGGGTAAATAAAGAGGAAGCACTTTTGATGGCCGCCTCCCAGCGGTCCCGATGTGTGTAGATAAAGGTTAGTACGGTCCCCCGTCTGAGCGTGTTCATTAGCGCCGGCCCCGAGGCCCCTCCGCTTTGTGGCTGGATAATTCCGTCAGTGCCGGAATCCGCTCGGCCCCGGAAGAGCCGTTAAAGGACCGGCGCTAAAAATAAACCAAGCACTTTCGTAATTAAGGAAACGTAAACATCGCCGATGGACTCGAACGTGCGGGTCACGGAAGTGCCGCGCCGGACGACTGGTATTCATCCACACGAGGGCCAAATTTTGTAATAAACCGGACTAATTAGATTACGTTTGTTTAGACGAAGCCAAATAGACGTAGGCTCGCGCCCGTGTTGCCATGGCGATCGAGAAATCTTCCGACTTAAGACCCTAAGACGTAGAACCTAACGAACGTCCACCGATGTGGTCCTCGTTCCAGGTCCATTGGTTGAGAGGGTGATGGGAGGGTACAGCACCCTGGACCCCCCAACCTTCCGATTGAGAACCCCACACTGAGCTCCCAGAAGGACAGCGCCAAACTTTGTAATAAACCGGACTAATCAGATTAAGGAAATTATTATGTTTGTTTAGACGAAGCCAAATAGACGTAGGCTCGCGCCCGTGTCTCCATGGCGATCGAGAAATCTTCCGACTTAAGACCCTAAGACGTAGGACCTAACGAACCTCTTGGTTCTTGGAATTATTAGTCAGTGGATTAAACGGGTTCCGCTGATGATCCCGATGACATCATGTTCCTCAGACGTGGTCCTCGTTCCAGGTCCAGTGGTTGAGAGGGTGATGGTCTGGCGTGATTCAGCCCCCTGGACACCCCCCCCTCCCCAACCTTTCGATTGAGAACCCCACAAACAAAACACTGAGCTCCCAGAAGGACAGCGCCAAACTTTGTAATAAGCCGGACTAATCAGATTAAAGGACATTATTACGTTTGTTTAGACGTAGGCTCGCACGCGTGTTGCCATGGCGATCGAGAAATCTTCCGACTTAAGACCCTAAGACGTCGAACTAGAACGAACCTCGGTGGAATTATTGGTCAGGGGATTAAACGGGTTCCGCTGATGATCCCGATGACATCATGTTCCACCGACGTGGTCCACGTTCTGAATGTCTCGCACCCGCACACCGTCTTCAGCCCTTTGTTCTCTTAAAAATAGCACTTGTTCATTGAATAAACATGGAAGCTCCAGGGCAGCGATGTCTGTACGACGTCAGCTATTGATCTCGGGTTAGAGGTTCAAACCCAGGCCTTGTCAAGCTCCTATAGTTGGACCCTTGAGCTGGGCCCCCAGCCCTTTCTGCTCCATAATTGCAGGAACTTGGCTGACACCATGCCCCAAACCTTTAGTCCTGTACCGCGGGGCAGCGAGGTCGCCATGTGCTGGTGATTGTCAGTTTTTGTCTCTAACTGAAAATCCACCCTGCGGCTGTAATGGAGTCTGGTTCTGAACACCACTCACATGTCCGAGGTTTGTGTTTATTTTCTGCCCGTGTTGAAGACGCTATGCCTCTCTCTCTGGTAACCAAGGAGCGACCAAGGTGGACCAAACTGTATCAATCCAATTGAAATTCAATGTAGCTATGAAATAAATGTTCCCAAGCACAGCATGACCAGAACCAATGGGTTACCTGGCCACTGCACCCACATTATGACATCATCATATTCCATCTTGGTCTCCCTTTTACTCTCTTACAGCGGAATCCGTTCCACTGATGAGTCTCTTTAAAAAGTTTTTGGTTGGCCATGCCTCTCTCTGGTAAACAAGGAGCAACCAAGGTTCCTTGTTCCCCAAAGTACATATCTTATTGAACTTCTATCTGCTGGATCAGTGTTCCCAAGCACGATATGGGTAGAACCATATCGTGCTACCCATATCAACATTATGACATCATCATATTCCATCTTGCTCTCCCTTTGACTCTCTTACAGCAGTGGTCAGGCACTGATGTTGGACGCGAGAGCCCGTCTCGCAATCTCCATCCCAATTCATCCCAAACGTGTACAAAGTTGGAATCATAGTTTTGTTTTTCTGGCCGTGTTGAAGACCTGGGAACCAAGGTGGACCAAACTGTACCAATCCTATTGAAATTCATTGTATCTACGAAATAAATGTTCCCAAGCACAATATGAACAGAACCAAGGGGTTACCTGGACATTATGACATCATCACATTCTATTTAACACGACTTTTGGAGTGTGTCGCCCAGAAGAGCCTCGCCGTTGTCAGGCACCGAGAGCCCGTCTTGCAATCTCCACCCCGATTCATCCCAAACGCGTACAAAAGTTGGAATCCTAGTTTACTTTCTGGGACAGCAGCCCGGTGGCCCTTCGGCAAGCGGAAAAGAAGACTTTTTTTTTTAAATTTCTTTATTTCTTTCCAGTTGATCTGTCTTTCTCTCCGCTATTAGAGCTGCTTTTTGGAAAGCGGGGTTTATCTCTCCAGATGTGCGAGTGTGTGCGAGTGTGTGGGTTCCAGGTTGTCGGGTCAGGACTGGAAATCGGCCGAGAGCCCGGAGAACCACTGAGAGAGAAAGGCGATGGAGAGGCCTGATAGCGAGAGCGGATGAATTAAACGGAGTGTGTGGAGCATGAAACGAGAATAGAAAAGGGCGCTCATGTGAATTTCAGGCCAGAGGCCATCAGATGGATAGAACACTTCAAAATCCTTAAAATCTCCCACCCCCCCCTCGCTCGCCCCTCTCGTTCTCTGCCTCTCTCCGGCTCTCCACGGGAAGAATAATGTGTTTCGACACTTGTTCTATTTATTCTCCCTCTTTTTTCCCTCTCTCTCTCTCTCTCTCTTTCTCCCTCTCTCTCTCTCTCTCTCTCTCTCGCTCGCCCTCTCGCCGCATGCGTCTGCCGCCATTTGCCGCGATTTCTTGGGAGAAATTCAGATTTATTCCTTTGTTAATACGACAGATATAATGAGCCTCCCGATGCTCCACCAGGCCCAAATTAAAAGCCTCCCCTTTGAGTTCCCGCCGCCGAAACTCCGCCGTTATTTCCTCTTTCATTCTCCACCCGCCTCACTTTCTCTCCCCTCTCTCTCTCTCTCTCTTCTTTTATCTCGTTCGTTCTCTTTTTCTTCTCCCCGATTCGATTGTGTCTGGAGATAATAACATCCCCAAACACAGCCGACAGCCTCGTACGGTTCCCTCCTTTGCCTGCACCCCCACACGTGCCGCGTGATTGATGGCGGTTTGATTGTGACTGACGTTCTCTTATTTATTGCCGCCGTTTGCTGATGATCTCTACAGACAGTTGTTAGTGGCTTTTGTTTTGTGTTTTTTTTTTTGTCCTCCTCTCTCCTCTTCATACACCAGTCTGACGCTTTGGATGGAGACGGGTGGAGCTCGTTCTTCTTGGGAGGTCCGGGACATCAGATTAGCCTGAAGTTTGATTTTCAAGCACCTGGACACTTATGTTGTAGAAACACTTATGTTCTGGAAGACCCGGTCTAGCTCCAGTGGGACGGGACCTTGGTGTATGGCAGCTCTAGGAAGGCATGACGGGATAAGTTTGGTGTGGAAGAGCTTAACCCGGTAACAAGTTCAAGTTATTTATTTATATAGAGCTTTTTACAACAGTACATTGTCACAAAGCAGCTTTACAGAATGAAAAGCCTTTAAACCACCAAAGAGCAAGTGACAACAGTGTAGGACAGCCATGTAGAGATATTAAACAAATGGAAAAACTCTAACAACTGGAAATCTATATGTGAGTCCATTAGGGGGCGTCCTGCAGGACCACCAGTCCAATTAATATTCAGGTTCCATCCAGTATTTGTCATCAGAGCCATGGATGAAGATCTCCAGGAAGCCGGTCATACCCCTGGTAAAGGTACCAACTTGGACTACGGCATCCTGGTTCCAAGTTTGTACCTTCACCAGTTTTAACAGGGGGGTTAAGCTCTTCCACACCATGCCTTTCTAGAGCTGGCATACACCAAGGTAAAGTCCCGGATAAGTTTGGTGTGGAAGAGCTTAACTGGCCTGTTAAAGCTGTTAAAACTTGGACTAAGGCTCCATTGTATACCGTTTATACCAAGGCATTGAGGTTCCAGAAGCCTTATAGCATCCTGGTTCCAAGTTAGTAACTTTAACACCTTTAACAGGCCAAGACTTACCCGGTCTTGCCCAATTGGGACTGTACCTTGGTGTAAGCCAACTCCATTAAGTCATGACGTGATAAGATTAGGGTGGAAGACCTTAACTGGCCTGTTAAAAGTACAAACTTGGACTAAGGCATTGAGGTTCTAAATACTTTACAGCATCCTTGTTCAAAGATTGTACCTTCACCAGCTTTAACAGGCCAGTTAAGTTCTTCCACAGCAAACTTATCCCATCATGCCTTACTAGTGCTGCCGTACACCAAGGTACAGTCCCACTGGAGCTAGACCAGATAAGATTGGTGTGGAAGAGCTTAACCCCCCTGTTAAAGCTGGTGAAGGTACAAACTTGGACTAAGGCATTGAGGTTCTAGAAGCCTTAAAGCATCCTGGTTCCAAGTTTGTACCTTTAACAGGCCAAGACTTACCCGGTCTCGCTCCAGTGGGACTGTATCTTGGTGTACGCCAACTCCATGAAGTCATGATTGGTTTGGAAGACCTTAACTGGTCCGTTAAAGCTGGTGAAGGTACAAATGTGGACTAAGGCATTGAGGTTCTAGAAGCCTTATAGCATCCTGGTTCCAAGTTTGTACCTTTAACAGCTTTAACAGGCCAAGACTTACCCGCTTATCTCGCTGTAGTGGGACTGTACCTTGGTGTACACCAGCTCCATAAGTTTGGTATGGAACAGCTTAACTGGCCTGTTGGAGGCTTCTAGAACCTCAATGCCTTGGTCCAAACGTGTGTCGATGCCCCGGTTCCAGATGAACGTTTGTGAATGTTTCTCTGTAAGACGATGAGCTGAAGACAAATGTCTCTTAAAAAAAAAAAAAAAAAAACATCTGCACCTTTAAAATCCGTAAAAAAAAACGAACAAGCCTATTACGAAGACTAGACTTCAATTAGCATTATGCAAATGAAGCTCTAACGGGTGGCTATCTTCATTATTGTTGCCCACAGAGTCTTTTTTTTCTCTCTTTTTCTTTTTGGTCGTGGTGTTTCATTTTTTAAAAATCAATTACCTCACTTAAAAGTGGTGTCGAGCTTTAAAAGCCGAGCCGGAAGCGAGAGCGGCCGTCGTCTGTGTTTCACTGCACTTTAATACCGCTTATCTCTCGGCGCTGGACGGTTCCCTGGGTTCCCCGGGTTCCTCGGTCCTCGTCTCTCTCTTCCCGTATGATAATCTCTGGGTATCGGCGCGTGTGCGGCGACGATTAGGTGGCTAAGCGCATGTAAAAGCGCCTCTTTAACCTTGGGGTTGGAGCCGTATCAGAGAGCCAGTGAAGAAAGACGAAGATTAAAGCCGGGCTGGAGCCAGACGCTGCCGCCGCGCTCGGGGTCCGTGGGCCGGCGCGGCGGACGGGCGCGCGTTTGATGTGCGCGATAAAACGCAGCCGGGGTAATGAGAACGAGGAAGTGACGAGCTCGTTAGATTCTTGGGTCCACCAGACTCCCAACCCAGTCTGGCTGAGGATGCCGCTCCTGGTTTTCTGTTTCAGGGGTCCATCAGGTGGGCGTGGCCGGTTACAAAATAAGGATTGGAATACATTTAGAGACTGAGCCTTGGTCCTCACAAGTTTCTTTCCTTAAAATATCAACATACCAGGGAGTTTTGTCTTGCCGCTGTCGCTCTTTGGGGGTTTAAAAGCTTATGACACTGTAAAGCTACGTTGGGACGATTACTATTGTAGAAAAAAGCGTATAAATAAATTACTGGAACGTGAGTGGTGGCTCCACTGTGGGCTTAAGCTCCTCCCTCTTTGATGCTGGGCTGCAGAACCCAAACAAGAACCCAAATGAGTGTGTTTTTACTCTTTTCCTTTGATCTCTTAACCAGTGGTTCTTAAACTGGGGTACATGGACCACTGGTGGTACCCAAAGTGATCAATGATCCATGATCTTCCACTTTGTCCTTTATTAGGGTCACGGTGGGGGTTCCCCATGTCCATCCAGGGGAGAACGTTTCGGACGCTGGGCAGATACACACAGGACAGGGTGCCACTCTATCACTGGACACCCACTCACTCACACACACACACTCTATGTGGGGCAATTTGGAGAATTCAATTGACCTCGATCCATGTTGTTGGACTGTGGGAGGAAACCCACGCAGGCCCAGGGGTAGAACATGCAAACTTGGAATTCGAACCTGAAGCGCTGAAAGGAGAACGATACCTCATTATTGTAATTTATTGACACTGAGGCCACGCCCTCTCGCACCTTATTGCTGTAATAGGCACTCACACCTGAGTGATGCCTACCATGCGGTGTTCCGTGTAAGATTTTGGTTTGTTGGTTTGTTGTTGGTGCTACTTGGTCCCCTCCGTGCTCCATCGTTTTGCCCCCCCCCTCCCCGCTGTCACCTCCTTTCGTCCCTCCTATTGGTTCGTTTCATCCCTTGCTGCCTCATAGTCCTCATTTACACCTGGCGTGATCACCTCCTCGACTTTTCCGCTTTCATCTTTCGCCTTCTCTCTGCCCGTTCCCGTCGCCCCGTTCGTTTCTTCCCCTCGCCGTCTCCCTCCGACGCTTTGATTCCAATCACCCGTCCTTCTCCCATCCACCTCGCGTCGGGTCGCGGTAATTAAGTCTCGCTCCGCGGTATCAGCTCCCGCTATAAATACCCGTGTGTTCAAAGGCTCGGCTCCGCCATGCTAATGAAGCTTGGGGTAGGCTCCGAGAGACACCTGTGTGTGAGTGTGTGTGTGTGTGTGTGTGTGGGGTGGGAAGGGAGGGGGGGTCGTGGCACTCCATATAGCGCTGGCACCAGGAGGGCAGATCCAGGAAACATCTGCATTTTAAAGGTTAGGGACACTTCCCGTCATCGCTGCACTAATCCCCTCAGATCTTTATAAATCACAGATGGAGCTTCCGAGTCGCTTTGATGAATTATTCAAACCCGACGGATTTATGTGGGTCATCGGTGCCCAACAATAATAATATGTTGACATACTAAAGCGTTCCATCTCATCTTTAGCGTATATACGACAATCCCCGAGATTTATCAGGACTTGCGGTGAATAACACGGAATAGCCTCCACCCACTCGCAGGTCGTTGGCGACCAGAACGTCGTCGGTTCTGAGGCCACACGGGGTTCCGTGTGGTGCTCAACGGACAGCGACACTTCAGCACCAAGGTCAGCGGCGGAGCGACAAGGCAGGACAGGGCAGGACTGCGCTCCCTTTTGCTTTGCCCAAATTACCTGGTGGGTTCTGCGTGGTTCCGCGTGGATTCCAGAGCTCGTGGGCGTGTTCCAGGAGTTTGGCGGGTAATAAAGTCACAAACTCCCCGAGAAAAAAAGGTCAGCAGCCCTTCCGCTACGCTGCCCCCAGCTTCCAACGATCGATACGTAATAACAATACGAGACCGATACAAGAGCAATAAAGTGCATTCGCTCGTCCATCACCGCGTCTCAAGAACGGGGGAGGACGTTCCGCCGCTCGTTGTAATCCTTTTGCGGCGGTGCACCTGCCAGACGCATCATCCGGAATCATCGATCGATCGATCCGCCGCCGTCACCATGCACTGCGCCCAAGGTGAGGCCCAGCGTGATTGCCCCGCACGGTTCTGGATTTCTCGGCTCCGTGGGTATCGTGGAACGGCGGATGGGAGAGATTGGATCCAATCCAACGTCCACTTCCACCGTAAACCTTCAGGTACTCGCCGCACAACATTCCCAGCTGTGTGGAGGCCCAGTGGTTGGGTTGTTGGGCTGAGGGTTGGGGGTTCCAATCCAGTTTGGAACCTTCTGCAGGACCCTCGTGGCTTATGGGTTGGCGTATCGTTGTTGAACCAGGACATGTGGGATGAGGACGTGGCCTACAAGCTCTACTCTGGTTCTGGTCCCAAAGACGTTGATGATGCTGAGGTCAGCGTGTGGGTCCGTCATATTCCTCCACACAATTTTGGAACCTTGATTTGGAGGAACGTGGTACATGCCCAGGTTCCTGTGTTGACGGAATTGTATGACACCCCTGAATCCAGCGACCCCATACTTTCTCACCGTGTTTTGTACCTGCTGCCCTTTTACAGTCGCCATCACATCCCATGAGTCCCACGTCGGCATGTCGTGGAGCCGCACTCCGCTTCTTCAAAGACGCGGGTTCTGAAAGAAGGATGATCATCAAAGCCGCGGGGTGGCGCCAGGTCGAGATAACGAGCGTCGCAGAGCCTTCAAAGGCGGGTGGGACGGGAGGGGACGGCGGCGCTGTTGAGGACTCCTGTGTGTACGAGCTTGCGTTTGATTCGCCGGAGCGGGAGCAGGTGACCTGGCATTTCTGTGACTTTTAGAGGTGAGAGAAACCACCGTGTGGCCCTTGGGTCCCGCCGCCATGCTCTCGCGTCCTTATCCATCTCATCGTTCAGATCTCAATAAGTGTTTTCCGTCCTTCCCGCGCCTTTGGTAGTCGCATCGTCTCTTTTGATCTGCTTAAAGGTTTGTTCCTGAGCGCTTTGGCACTGTGGAGGGGATCGGGCCCCCACCGAGTCTTGTTTTCCCTGAAGGTTTCTTCAAGTTGCTTCTGATTTTAATTGCTTGCTTCCACTCTTCAGGAAAGAGAAGGCTCATCTCTCAGATTTCAAACGCAGGACGGTACACTGACCTGCCTCACGGCAAGTGATGGAGGTCCGAACCAAGGACGATGCATTCTAACTTAATAATCTACGCATCTGCTGGAGGTTCCACTAAAGATCAGTGTGTGAGGAGATACATACAACCTGGAGATAGGGAGATGGACCTACCCACCCACGGGATCCTGACATCAGCTCTCCAGAAACTCTTGACGGTGGGAAGATGGGTTTGGATTTTACCCCGACTCGATGGCTGGCGCCAGCACGGGGTCCGCCATGACACCTGTGGTGCCATAAAGGTTGAGGGCCTTGCTCTGGTGGGCCAAATTTTGATGGACTTTGGGTTGAAACCACCAACCTCCTAACCACTGAGCTGCCAATGGTATCTGATGTTCCACCAAAGATTGATCTTCATCTTCTTCAATTACTGGTGGTTGGTTGGTTGGTTTTGTGAAACCTTGTGAGGACCGAGGCTCAGCAGGTGCCTCCTCGTCCTCCTTGAGCGGCCAACAGTGCAGGACACCAAGATACAGATGATGTAATGATCACTAAGCCATGCCTTTTGGACAACTGTACACCTTTGACTTTGGGCAAGGCCCTGTTCGGTTTCAGTCCTGACATCGGATAACCACAGTAGGAACCCGTGCCTTCAGGCTCCTCCTCCAGCAGGTGCGTTAATTACCACCTACCGTCCATGGGTCCTTACTCCCTCGAACAGAACCCGGACGTTCTAAATCTCGAATCACGACATTTGACTTGAATAAAGTGCCTGGCCTTGTAGACAAGAGTCCTCGAGACGGCGAGAGAGAGAGCGCCAAGTCGCCACGGAGACGAAACCTTTCAACGCGGTTCCCACGTCTCGCCCGGTTCCGAGGAAGTGACCGGCGCGCCGCAGCGTCGGCGCGTATTTTAATCACGCATGAAAGGAAAGACGTCCAATTATCAGCTGAGCCGGTTTTCGTAGAGCCATTGACCTGCACCCTCTTCGGTAGCTCCGCAATTTACTTTAACCCACACGACGTGCCTAACGCTAATTAGATGCGTTTCAAAGTAACATTCCGAAAGTGTAAAAAAAAAAAAAAAGAGAGAGAGAGAGAGAGAGAGATTATCTTACAGACTGGCGGCTCGACCTTCTGTCTAAACGCTTTAAAAGGATGAAAGATTATAGTGTTTAAATGGAGCATTTAAACTACAGCGGGTGAGAGAGAGAGAGAGAGAGAGAGAGAGATGAAAAGTGGGCGAGAGACTGACAGGGAAATAAGGAGTAAGAACGAGAACGGAAGTGCTCGCTCGCCCGTGGCTCTTCTGAGGGTTCGACCGGACTGTAAGAGCAGTGTTGGGTTCCTTGGAGATGGATCATTCCTTTAGATACTGTCTAAGAATCGATCGACCATTTTATCATCACAGGGCGGCACGGGGCCTTAGTGGTTGGCATGTTCTCCTCTCAGCATGTTGGCATGTTCTCCTCCAAAGTCCAAAAATGGATCAAGGTCAATTGAATGCTCTTAATTGCCCCATGTAGTGTGAGTGTGTGCCCAGTGATAGATTGGCGTCCTGTCCTGGGTGTATCCGCTCGAAATGTTCTCCCCTGGGTGCCCCCCCCTCCCCCCGGGGGAGAATAATGTGGAATATAATGGATGGATTGCGTTTAATTTGCCCTTCTTTTGGGTCCAGACCTCTAAAAGTTTTGGGAAAGTCTGGTTTGTTGTGTTTGCCGATGGCCACCCATGCTGTCCTTGTCTCGGTTTCCCTCCGACTCTCCTTGTCCTTGTCTCTCCTTTCCCT
Source organism: Corydoras sp. C115 (assembly GCA_019802505.1). Taxonomy (NCBI): domain Eukaryota; kingdom Metazoa; phylum Chordata; class Actinopteri; order Siluriformes; family Callichthyidae; genus Corydoras; species Corydoras sp. C115. Next base: position 35,709 of record JAFMOC010000537.1, on the reverse strand, counting down.
CGGTTTTGAGATGAACTAGAACACCGACCGAGGGCTTCATCCTTCCAAAATCTTGAGGAAAGCCTTATCGTTGCAGAGGGGGGACCCACGTAGGTGTTGGGATGCTTTTGGGTTTTAAAAACAGGACTTCGTTTTGTCCTCCGTAACGTTCCCTCCGAGACTCTGTTTGTCTTCTTGCTGCGGTTCTTTGTTCCCATTCGGCACCCGGTTCTCAGATGCTTGCCCCTTTGAGCGAAAGTTCCATGAGAAGCTCGGCAGCCCAGGACTTCATGACGAGATGGGAGCGCAATCAGAGGAGACCCGGAATCAAAGAGGGAACGGCCGAACGCGGCGGGACGTCAGGGGGGCTGATGCAGTTGCCGTGCAAGTTCCATCGCGCCGGCTTGATCTACGGAGAACCCGAGTGAGGCACCGAGAGCGCGATGGATCGACGGGTGAACGACGACGAAGACGAAGGAGGCTCATTAAAACACGCTTCTTAATGTCATTCATCTACCAGAAGACATTCTAAAAGAGGAATCAACCTCATCCCTCTCGCTCCGCCGCAGTTCTCCTCGGCATTCCTTTGGGGAACCTTTAATGTCGATGTTCTCGCCTGTGTGTGATGCTCCTGCTCGGGTCTGAAGTGCTGAGTCAGCGCTGAATGTCTGAAGGTCGGTCTTTGGAACTGAATTTTTTTTTTAAAAAAAGGAAAAGAGTACAGAATAGAGACAAATATTAAAGTTGCGTTCAATTGCATGAAGGACTCAGCCGTGTCATTGGGGACGACTGCAGGCTACGGGAACAGTTTGGGGAAGGCCCGTTCCTGTGACAGCTTGACCAAGCACCTGTCCCTCACCTGTACCTCACAGCGGAGGGTCTGCCTTAATAAGGGTCCTGCACAAGGGCCCACATTGCCCCCTATGGATCAAACCCATAACCTTCAGATGAATACCCCTTTAATCCCAGAGCTATCACACACCCCCCCCCATGTAGAAGCTTTGGCCTGGCGCCACACTCAGGAGCGTGAAAGGCGTTACAGCTTCACGTTGAGCGTTTTTCGTCCCGTCGACTCCGCACGTCCGTACGATGAAACGGCCGCGAACTGTCTCATGCCCCCGAGGCTTTGATTGGGTAATGAATCCCGACGCGGCAGTCCCGCCTCCTCCATTCTTCTGGCCGCGCAGACGTTTCCATCCACACTCGAGCGACACGGCTCTTAAACTTCCTCCCGGGTTAAGCCTCTTATCCCGGCGTGGCCTCGTACGCCGGATTTTGAAGTGCGCCTGTTCCGAAAAGGATTAGAACGACGAGGACGGCGACGCAGTGCCAAACACACACAGACTTAATGCGTCGTGGTGTCGGGCGCGGGCTCAGGACCCCCGACACGAACCCAGTCCGGCATGTCCACGGCCGTGCAGGGACATGTGGACACGCCCAACAGTGTGGGAACAGTTTGGGAAAGGCCCTTATCGGTTCATGACATCATGACTTCAACCCCATCCAGCGGCTTCGGGGTGGATATCCTGACCCGGGTTCGGGAATAAATAACCCAACGTCTGCGGACACACACACACACAGACACACAGACACACACACACTCCAAATCATGTGGAAAGCCTGTCCTATAGAGTGGAGGCTGTTGTGGCTGACTGTGTGTTGGTGTCTCAATAAAGAGGCCAGAGCAATCAGAGATAATGATTATAATAATAATAGCATGCGCCCTTGTGAGTGTGTGTGTGTGTGTGTGTGTGTGTGTGTGTGTGTGAGTGTGTGTGTGTGTGTGTGTCCTCCCTGATGAGTTGGCAGTAAGCTGAAATAATAACGCAAGGTAATCACTAAGCTCTTTTCTGCACTTGACAAGAGAAGTCAACAAAATTGCTCTCCAAAGAATCTCCTGTTTATTTTACTTGATTTATTTATATTACTCTTTTGCTGTTTACTTCATGTCTGTGCGTGTGTGTGTGCGTGTGCGTGTGCGTGTGTGTGTGCGTGTGTGTGTGTGTGTGTGTGTGTGTGTGTGTTCGGGAAACGGAAAGCAAATGTTTTACTCAGTGAAATGAAATCGGCGCTTTACCTCAAATCCACCTCAGCGCTTGATTTTCCTCCTCAGTTTGTAAAGAATAAAAAAATTAATCTGCGTGTTGTAATCATGCACGGTGTGTGTGTGTGTGTGTGTGTGTGTGTGTGTGTGTGTGTGTGTGTGTGTGTGTGTGTGCATGTGTGTGTGTGTGTTTGTGTGTGGTCTTTAAGGCTGTCTCAGAGGGAGATACAGCCTTAATGTACCGCACAAGCAGGCAGATGACCACACTCTGTTCTGCATGGTGTTGGTATGTTCTCCACATGGATTTGTGTGTCTGTATGTATGTGTGTGTGTGAGTGTGTGTGTGTGTGTGTGTGGACTTTAAGGCTGTCCAATGGCCAGATACAACCTAAATGTCCTGCACAATCATCAACCAATTGAATTCTCCAAATTGCCCCATATAGAGTGTGTGTGTGAGTGAGTGTGTGTCCTGTGATAGATTGGCGTCCCATCCTGGGTGTATCTGCCCAGCCCCCCCCAACCGTGACCCTAGCAGAGGTCTAAGTGCAGTTTAAAGGATGGACGTTGGTCAGTTTGTGTATGTCTGGACGTTCTGTGGAGTGTTCGGGCGCCGTGATGCGTCTCGTGGTTTTTCGGTCCGTATTCTGTTCGTTTGTTCGTCCACTCGCTCGATCGGTCTCACACACACACACACACACACACACACACACACACACACACACAAACACACACACGAAGAGAGTGCGACGACTCTCGACTGTTCTTCTAAATACGTTGAATCTTTTCGGTATTCATCATAATAACTAACGGAATGGTGGCTTCGTGGTTTGGCATGTTCTCCTCTCATCGCTAGGGATTCCCGGTTCGAATCCCCATCTGGGTAAAGTTTCCATGTTCTCCCCGTGTCCGCGTCGGTTTCCTCCGGGTTCTCCGGTTTCCTCCCACAGCCCAAAAACATGGATTCAAGGTCAATTGAGTTCTCCAAATTGCCCCATATAGAGTGTGTGTGAGTGAGTGAGTGTGTGTCCTGTGATAGATTGGCGTCCCATCCTGGGTGTATCTGCCCAGCGTCCCCCCCCCCCCAACCGTGACCCTAGCAGAGGACTAAGCGCAGTTTAAAGGATGGACGTTGGTCAGTTTGTGTATGTTTTTTTGGTTTTTTTTATGTCTGGACGTTCTGTAAACTGTCCGCGGCGCCGTGATGCGTCTCGTGGTTTTTCGGTCCGTATTCCGTCCGTCCGTCCGTCCGCTCGCCCCGGAGCCGTAGTGTCTGATACGCACAGCGGTGACCGTCAGGCAAAAATGAGTCTGAAACGCATTTCATTTTGTAAAAAAAAAAAAACCCAAATTATTAAGACGGCGTTTTTTTTTTTTTCCCCCTCGGTGCAATCAGAAAAACAATTTCACCTCCTTATGAAAATAATCTGGAGAGGATTCTGCAATATTGTCCCAGTAATGAGCAGCACGCGCGTGTGTGTGTGTGTGTGTGTGTGTGTGTGTGAGATAATAACACAATACAGTGTGTGATGTGCACAGGATGTGTCTATATGCTTTTTCATTAAATCACTCGAGTGGTGAAAGTGAGTGTGTGTGTGTGTGTGTGTGTGTGTGTGTGTGTGTATATGAGTCTTTTAGGACTCTTGTTGTCAGCTGATAGGCCTTTAATGGTGCTCAGTGAAGCTGGAGTGCTGAGTACACGTCTCGGGGAGCTCCGTGCTTCTGGCAGGCCTGATAAGCCGAGCTCAGAGCCGAAACGCGTCGGAGGTGAATGAGTGCGACCTCGTAACATGTGGCGTGTCTCGCTCGCGCGCCGCCGCCGCCGTAAATATGCATCTTCACTTCACACGCCGCCGTCCGGGATTTCAAAAAGCCATGTGGCTACACGACAACACACACACACACACACACACACACACACACACACACACACACACACACACACACACACACACACACGAAGAGTGTGCGACGACTCTCACTGTTCTTCTAAATACGTTGAATCTTTTCGGTATTCGTCACATTAACTAATGGAACGGTGGCTTAGTGGTTTGGCATGTTCTCCTCTCAGCGCTGGGGATCCCCGGTTCGAATCTGGGTGGAGTTTCCATGTTCTCCCCCGTGTCTGCGTGGGTTTCTTCCAGGTTCTCCGGTTTCCTCCCACTGTCCTAAAAACATGGATTCAATGTAAATTGAATTCTCCAAATTGCCCCATATAGAGTGTGTATGTGTGTGTGTGTGTGTGTGTGTGTGTCCAGTGATAGATTGCCCCCCTGTCCTGGGTGTATCTGCCCAGCGCCCGAAACGTTCTCCCCTGTATGGGCATGGGGAACCCCCACTCCCCAATGAAAGATAATGAATGAATGTTTACGGTCATGGACAGCACGGTGGCTTAGTGGTTTGGCATGTTCTCCTCTCAGCACTAGGGATTCCCGGTTCAAATCCCCATCCTGGTGGGTGAATTGTATTTTCCAAATTGCCCCATATAGTGTGTGTGTGTGTGTGTGTTCAGTGATAGATTGGTGTGCTGTCCTGGGTGTATCTGCCCAGCGCCCGAAACTTTCTCCCCTGGATGGGCCTGGGGAACCCCCCCCCCCCATTCATGGGTGGCACGGTGGCTTAGTGGTTGGCATGTTCTACTCTCAGCGCCGGGGATCCAGGTTCGTTTGCATGTTCTCCCCGTGTCCACGTGGGTGTCCACCCACAGTCCGAAAACATGGATTCAGGGTAAATTGAATGCTCCAATTGCCCCATATGGAATGTATATGTGTTTGTGTGTGTGGTGTGTGCCCAGCGACAGATTGTCGTCCTGTCCTGGGTTTATCTGCCCAGCGCCCGCAACGTTCCCCCCTGGACGGGCAGGGGAATTTAATCCTAATATGAAGCTCTTCAGAGATGAATAATCCCAATTATGCAATTTCACACGATCTGAACCAAACGGGAACTTTTAATGAACTAATGCGCATCATCATGCTCAGTGGCTACACTGCAGCCAGCTGAAGCTCCAGCGTGCGTGTGTGTGTGTGTGTGTGTGTGTGTGTGTGTGTGTGTGTGTGTGTGTAATTTAAGGTCCATTATCTAAGTGTGAAGGGACATTCACTGCGGCACAAAAATAGCTTTTGGGGAGAAATTAAGCAGAATAAAGGCGACGTGCATCTGTGTGACGTTTGGCTCCGCAGTCGGCTCGTCGCGTCTGATCGGCCGCTTCCGCCACCGGCCGTGCGTGAGGAAGAGTCACACCGAGCCGTCATGAGTCTCTTAAAACAAAATGTCTTAATTGTAGATTCAAAGCATTTATTGAAGTTTATGGAACATTTGGAGACAATTCAATGACATTTAGGAATGAAGATGAAGGACAGTGACGATGATGATGATGATATTGATGATGATGATGATGGAATACAGTATTTTAAGGTGAATAAGGCAAGACAATGACCCCAATCAGAGTCCTAGGTTCTGTCAGAACCACTTTAGAGGACAAGATTAAGGTGGTAGGCTTTGAGGAATGGAACATCCAGCACAGTCTCCAGATTCAAACCCCCATCGCGCTCGTTTGGGACGAAATGGAAGGAAGGGGGAAGCAAAGCCGTCCACATGGGCGGAACGTCTGTGGGAACGTCTCCACCAATTTTGAGAAGATCTTTTTGAACAATGTCGGAGTTCCGTTGAGTTGAGTCCAAACGATGAGTGCGTCTGTTGTTTATTAGTTTGTTGTTTACCCCCCCCCCCCCACACAACCCGCTTTATCCTCTATTAGGGTCGCGGGGGGGGGGGGGGGTACCCATACCCATCCAGGGGAGAAGGTTTCGGGCACTGGGCAGATACACCCAGGACAGGGGGGCAACCCATCGCTGGGCACACACTCACTCACACAAATACACTCTATATGGGGCAATTTGGAGAACTCAATTCACCTTGAATCCATGTTTTTGGACTGCGGGAGGAAACCGGAGAACCCGGAGGAAACCCACGCAGACACGGGGAGAACATGGAAACTCCGCCCAGATGAGAATTCAAACCGGGAATCCCTAGCGCTGAGAGGAGAACATGCTAAACCCCTCATTTTTATATTTATGCATTCATTCATTATCTTCAGCTTTATCCTATATTAGGGTCGCGGGGGGGGGGGTTCCCCATACCCATCCAGGGGAGAACTTTTCGGGCGCTGGGCAGATACACCCAAGACAGAGGGGCAATCGATCACTGGACACACACTCACTCACACACACACACACACTCTATATGGGGCAATTTGGAGAACTCCATTGACTTGATCCATGTTTTTGGACTGTGGGAGCAAACCGGAGAACCCGGAGGAAACCCATGCGGACACGGGGAGAACATGCAAACTCCATCCAGATGGGGATTCGAACCGGGAATCCCTAGTGCTGAGAGGAGAACATGCCAAACCACTAAGCCACCGTGCCGCCTTATAATTTTTATGTTTATTTATTTTTAATTTTTTTTAATGGAAGATGAAATGCTTGTGATTTTCTGCGTGAATTGTGAGCAGAAAGCTTTCCTCGTGAGAGCCTGTGTACTGTGGGAGGAGTGTGTGTGTGTGTGTGTGTGTGTGTGTGTGTGTGTGTGTGTGTAAGTGTTGTTGTGTGTAGGAGGTGAACATTCGGGAGTCTTTCTCTCCCGTGTGAATTCATTGTGACTCTCTCGCACCTCCCACCCATCGACGCATTTTCCTTCCTATTTAATGCGTTTTATTTTCGTCCCGCTCGGCGTTCCCGCTCGCCGTTCCCGTCCTACGCCGCGTTCCCGTTCCGACCGCGTTCCCGTTTTCAGCCATGAGAACGAAATCTGGTTTTATATTTAACGCACGACGTCTATTTACACTCCACTCCATTTGTAGCGCATGCACGGGTTTCTCCTGAAGGCTTCTGGGTAATGCGGTCGGTCTGTAGCGATGACGCTGGGGTCGGGTGGTCCCAATCTCAAGTGGTTTTTTTTTCGGGTGGAGCTGCCACCCAATGGTCGATTGGTAAACCTTCTGCACTGCCCTCTGCTGGTGGGCCGGAGTACCTCCTTTAATGTGCATATCGTAACTCTTCGAAGTTCTGCAACCCTTTCCATTTCCGTCCATCCATTATCTTCCGCTTTATGCTCTACGAGGGTCAGGGAAGGGCGTGTTCCCCATAAAGGGGGTTCCCATGCCCATCCAGAACGTTTCGGACGCTGGGCAGATACACCCAGGACAGGGTGTCAATCTATCCCTCACTCAAACGCACTCTATATGGGGCAATTTCGGAGCATTCCATTGACTTGATCCATATTTTTGGACTGTGGGAGGAGACCGGAGGAACCCGGAGGAAACCCACGTGGACACAGGGAGGACATGGAAACTCCACGCAGATTGGGATTCGAACCGGGAATCCCTAGTGCTGAGAGGAGAACATGCTAAACCTCTAAGCCACCGTGCCGCCCCTCATTTTTATATACATTCATTCATTTATTATCTCCCGCTTTATCCTCTATTAGGGTCGCGGTGGGGTTCCCCATGCCCATCCAGGGGAGAACGTTTCGGTCGCTGGGCAGATAGACCCTGGACAGGGTGGCAATCTATCGCTGGACACACACTTACTCACACACACACCACTCCATATGGGGCAATTTCGGAGCATTCCATTGACCTTGACCCATGTTTTTGGACTGTGGGAGGAGACCGGAGGAACCCGGAGGAAACCCACGTGGACACGGGGAGGACATGGAGACTCCACCCGGATTGGGATTCGAAGTGCCGAGAGGAGAACATGCCAAACCACCAAGCCACCGTGCCGCCCCTTTTTTCCGTTTCCCTTCCAGTTAATGTTTTCCGAGAGCTGTTCATGAAGGGGGCGGGGCTGGACGGGGTGATGGACAGCCGTGGGCGATTTGATTGGCAGGAGCGTTCTGCAGTCAGAAGCGGAACGTTTCGAAATCAAGACAAACAAGCCGGAACACGGGGACTCTGAACGACTCGCCCCCGTTAGCGTCAGACCTCATAATCAGCACTCGAGCGCCGGGGTATTTATGGCGCGAGTTGATTGCACTCGAGGCGAGGCGGCGGATGGCGAGGCGGCGGATGGCGAGGTTGATTGTATGGCGCTGTTTACGGGGAGGTTGCGCCAGAAACGCCGTAAACATTGGCGGTCTCGCTCTTGGCGTCGACGCCGGCGCCGTGTCAGCACGCCGCTAATGACG
>JAFMOC010000537.1:20000-22500 GCA_019802505.1 Corydoras sp. C115 | reverse complement strand
CGTAATTAGTTGCATCGCAGGTGAGAGAGCCGGCAGCCGACAGGGCATGAAGAACAGGAAATCGCGACGGGGCGAGGGGGGGGGGGAGTCGGCGGCCAATCGGAGGTGAGAACGGAGCGGGGGAGTGGGCGCCCGGGTAATTAATTACAACCATCCGTCAGCCGCGCTATACGTCAGGCCGCAGACGGGTGGCGTGTCTGTCACATAGGATGCACAAACACGCCGGCCTGTCTGTGTGTGTGTGTGTGTGTGTGTGTGTGGTGTGTTGTGTGTGTGTGTGTGTGTGTGTGTGTGTGAAGCGTAGTCTGAGATTGAAAACATTAGGTGGAGGAATCAGTGCGCGCCCGTGGCTCCGAGAGATAAGTGTGTGTTCTGGCATTAGGCCGAGCTGTTTATTGATTTTGCCCTCTCTCTCTTTTTGTTCGAGGCTCTTTTAGATAACATGCCTCAATATGACCGTGTGTGTGTGCGTGTGTGTGTGTGTGTGTGTGTGTGTGTGTGTGTGTGTGTGCGCGCGCGCTTCACCACTGAAGTTAAGCCGTATAAACCTGTAGCTTATGCACACACACCGCCGTTATTGTGATGCTGAAATGAAGGATCGTCCCAATAAAAACAGGGTCAGGGTTTAGCCAATAGAATCAATGAGAAACACACACACACACACACACACACACACACACACACACACACACACACCGGGCCGCAATAACCTCCCTCCTGTTTCATTTCGAAATCCTCTTGATCAATGTTTTTAATAAATAAATCTCAATGTCGCACCTGATCGCAGATTAAGTCATGCGCTGAATATCTCCATGAGCACGTGATCATAGGGGGCGCTATGGTCAGGATCGTCATTCGAGCGTAAGAGTTAGGAGTTAGAGGCGTGCGGGGACGTTGCAACCTGTTGGAGGAGGTTGGCTTTACTGCGCAGGCCGGAACAGCCAGGACAAGGTGGAGACGTTTTGCTGTGTAAGTGCTGGGATAGGCTCCAGTACGAGGCTTACGTCGCAAAGTCTGATACCAATGAATGGATTACGGAATGTGATGTTGATAACATGGATCTCTGAACCTTTAGTCGCAATTACACATACACACGCGCACGCACGCACGCACACACACACACACAAACACACACACACACACACACACACACACACACACAGAGCTCAGGTGGTTTAACGATTTCAGTCGGTTGAGGTCCTGAACCCCGAGAGTGCGAGTTGTTTGGATTGTATCATGTATTGACTTTTATTTATAGTAAGTGTGTGTGTGTGTGTGTTTATGTGTGTGTGTGTGAGTGTGAGTGTGAGTGTGTGTGTGTGTGTGTGTGTGTGTGTGTGTGTGTGTGTGTGTTCTGGCTCATTAGGTGTATTGGACAGGGTGAGGTTTTACAAATGACAAATCATTACAATGTTTACCTGAAGTCTGCTACAGTCCATGCAGTGTGTGTGTGTGTGTGTGGTGTGTGTGTGTGTGTGTGTGTGTGTGTGTGTGTGTGTGTGTGTGTGTGTGCAGATAAGCATTCAGTACAGTGCTGTACAGAAACACATACACATACAGTATATAAAATATAAAAGATTCGATCTGCTAAATACCTGAAAATATACTTTGGCTGCTTTGCTTTTGTGTGTTGTGTTTTGTGACACACACATACACACACACACACACACACACACACACACACACACACACACACACACACACCATTGTAATCACACCGTTACCCTGGGCCAGCAGGGTGCAGTAATCACACCGTTACCCTCTGCCAGCAGGGTGCAGTAATCACGCCATTACCCTCTGCCAGCAGGGGGCAGTAATCACACCGTTACCCTCTGCCAGCAGGGTGCAGTAATCACACCGTTACCCTCTGCCAGCAGGGGGCAGTAATCACACTGTTACCCTCTGCCAGCAGGGTGCAGTAATCACACCGTTACCCTCCGCCAGCAGGGGGAAGTAATCACACCATTACCCTCTGCCAGCAGGGTGCAGTAATCACACTGTTACGCTTCGCCAGCAGGGGGCAGTAATCACACAGTTACCCTCCGCCAGCAGGGAGCAGTAATCACACCGTTACCCTCTGCCAGCAGGGGGCAGTAATCACACTGTTATACTCCGCCAGCAGGGGGCAGTAATCACACCGTTACCCTCTGCCAGCAGGGGGCAGTAATCACGGCATTATCCTCTGCCAGCAGGGGGCAGTAATCACACCGTTACCCTCCGCCAGCAGGGGGAAGTAATCACACCATTACCCTCTGCCAGCAGGGTGCAGTAATCACACTGTTACGCTTCGCCAGCAGGGGGCAGTAATCACACAGTTACCCTCCGCCAGCAGGGAGCAGTAATCACACCGTTACCCTCTGCCAGCAGGGGGCAGTAATCACACTGTTATACTCCGCCAGCAGGGGGCAGTAATCACACCGTTACCCTCCGCCAGCAGGGGGCAGTAATCACGGCATTATCCTCTGCCAGCAGGGGGCAGTAATCACACCGTTACCCTCTG
>JAFMOC010000537.1:7500-10000 GCA_019802505.1 Corydoras sp. C115 | reverse complement strand
CACACTCACAGCCATCACCCCACCTTCCCCAACACCGCCCGGTTGCCTGGAGACACCGAGAGTACATGCAGTACTGTAAATACAAACTATTTTCAGACTCCGGCGGAACAAAAGTTCAGCGCGCGGAACCCGGAGCGGCCCGCTGCCCCCCGCTGGTTATTACGCCTTTAATCGCGCTGGGTGAAGTGATTTAGTGATTAACACCAGTGTGTGTGTGGTGGGGGGAGGGGGTTCCCCATGCCCATCCAGGGGAGAACGTCTCGGGCGCTGGGCAGATACACCCAGGACAGGACGCCAATCTATCACACACTCACTCACACAGACACACTCTATGGAGAATTCAATTCACCTTGAATCCATGTTTTTGGACTGTGGGAGCAACCTGGAGGAATCCCACACGGACACGGGGGAGAACATGGAAACCACCTAGATTGGGATTCGTACCGGGAATCCCCAGCGCTGAGAGGAGAACATGCCAAACCGCCAAGCCACCGTGCCGCCCCACACACCAACATAAAGGGATAAATATGGACTCATGTCGTTTTCAATTGGTAAACACATACGGGTCACATGACCACCACACGGTCTGTACATGGCTGTCCCACACTGTTGATGCTGAAGGAGGAGGAGTCCCTCACAGAGACTCGGTCCTCACAAGGGTTCCTCCTTAAGATATCAGCATCACAGGGAGTTTTGTCTTGCCGCTGTCTCGTCGTCTCGCTCTTTGGGGGTTCAGAGGCTTACAACGCTTAGGCTCCATCAATAAATGACTTGAACTTCAGTCCCCGACCGTCCCCTTGGATCCGGTTCTCTCAGAGCTCCATGTCCTCGGCGAGATGGTCCCTCCTGAAGGCGTCCTCCCGACGTCATGGTGGAAGCGTGAATCACACTGAGCTGATATTAAGGAGTCTAATCTTCTGGATAATGGGAACACGGGGGCTTTTCACCGCGCCCTCATGAGATCTTTGGTCTTTGTTTGGAGGAGCTTTGATAACACGCCGAATTACGAGCCTCCATCAATCAGCGCGGCGGCGCCTTGGCGTTTGGACGCCTTCCAAACGGCGGCGAGTGAAGGGAGGCGGTCTCGTGTGTATATGTAATTACACTATGATAATTTGTTCCGTCGGCGCTCATTGTCGTCCCCATTTACTGCTCACTTAGCGCGTTCCCCCTTATCGGCCGCACCTGCTCCATCTCATTGGGTAATTAATAAGGCCTCCGCCGGCTTCGGAACACGCACGCGGAACCGGAGGTCCCCCGCCGTACACGTCCATTTTCTAGAACGTCGCTCGTCGTCCCTCCGATCCTCCGCCGACCCTCCGGCGGGACCCTCTCATTGGGAACCCCGTACCCCTCTCCCCGTACTTATTTTCTCGATCGCGCCGAGAGACGAGACGAATCGCATCATAACCGAAATCCCCGGGGAGGGGGACGGGGGGACGGGGGGACGGGTGTTGGAATAGCTTTTGCTCCCTCACGCCATTCACCATCTATTAAGCGCAGCCGAACCTGCCGCCGTGCACCTACCCACAATCCCCAGCCTCCACTGGACCGAATCGCAGCCCGCGAGCGGCGTCATTGATTATTATTAGCGTGAAGTGAGAGAGTCTGCCGTTTTGAAGCCGTGTAAGACACTCGCCACAACAGGTCCAGGCCACAGGGATTAACGCAAAGTGGATTAAGGCTCGCTGCAATATTTGGAAATGCGGCCGTATAGAGGGAGGCACACAACATCTGCAGGGGCTTAAAGATGCAACAGAATGGAAACGCATCGGAAGCCCGACTGAGGGAGGAAAGGAATGGGGCCGGAGCCAGCCGTGTGAGCGAGTGCGTATGTTTGAATCGAATCTTCAATTGACTTAAGAGTCACTCGGAGGTCCTTGCGTTTGGGAGATAATCCCGTTTCCCCGCCTCCTCCGCCCCCTCCACCTCCACCTCATCCGTCGCTTCCTTTGATGACGGACCGGCGCTCGATATCCGTCCTGATGAGCTCCGCCTCGGGCTTGATTTCCGGAAAACCCGGTCCTCCACGTTCTCCATTGCAGCGGTAATTTAGAGGATGGAAGGTCCACTTTTGGTCTTTTGGTCTTCCCTTTGTTTTAGAACGGGTCCTGATATTTCCGAGTCGTCGCGCCACCGTCCCCGCCACCGTAATTGGCCGCAAAACACGCCGTCCCAGCTGGACTGCCAATAAAATGGCATGGGGACTCTAATGATTCCGTCTTATTATCCCGTTTAATTGCTCCGTCTGACATTCTCAACTTTAATGAAGGTTTTTTTTTTTTGTTGGTTCCCTACTTTTTTTTTTTTTAGGAAATGAAATGAGTCGAAACACCAAAACAACTCTTAAATAAAAGAATTAAGGTCACAGATATGTCCTAGGGGTCAGTGAAGCGAACCATGTGGAGCCACTCCGCAAGAGACCGTTCATCACCGCTTCATTGGTTCCATCAACATTGGGTTGGACCATCAATCAGAAGGGTGGGGTCCTTGACACAGA
>JAFMOC010000537.1:0-2500 GCA_019802505.1 Corydoras sp. C115 | reverse complement strand
TGATCCGGATCAAAGAGGCGGAGAGCCTCGGGAAGGGCGGAGTCTGATGGAGCGATGTTCAGATCGCTCTGTGCGAGCGTGCGGGTTCACACCGGAACGAGCCGAGGGCCTTCCCCAAACTGTTCTCATAAAGCTGGGACGGCTCATATCTCTGAGCAAATAACAATCAGCGGAGGCAATCATCTGCAGATCAATACTGAGCTCAGATCAGACATCTGATTCACACACACACACACACACACACACACACACACACACACACACACACACACACCAACAAACACACACCAACCTCCATCATCTCTCCTCCCGTCGGACCGCCCGTCGCTCTGTGTGAGGCTCTGTGTGGGGCGCTGTGTGAGGCTTTATGGAGTGAGGCTCTATGTGGGGCTCTATGGGGTGAGGCTCTATGTGGGGCTCTATGGGGTGAGGCTCTGTGTGCAGTTTAATAGAGGGAGGTTCTGTGTGGGGCTCTATGGGGTGAGGCTCTGTGTGCAGTTTAATAGAGGGAGGCTCTGTGTGGGGCTCTATGGGGTGAGGTTCTGTGTGCAGTTTAATAGAGGGAGGCTCTGTGTGGGGCTCTATGGGGTGAGGCTCTGTGTGAGGCTCTATGGGGTAAAGCTCTGTGTGCAGTTGAATAGAGGGAGGCTCTGTGTGGGGCTCTATGGGGTGAGGCTCTGTGTGAGGCTCTATGGGGTGAGGCTCTGTGTGAGGCTCTATGGGGTAAAGCTCTGTGTGCAGTTGAATAGAGGGAGGCTCTGTGTGGGGCTCTATGGGGTAAAGCTCTGTGTGCAGTTTAATAGAGGGAGGCTCTGTGTGGGGCTCTGTGGGGTAAAGCTCTGTGTGCAGTTTAATAGAGGGAGGCTCTGTGTGGGGCTCTATGGGGTGAGGCTCTGTGTGCAGTTTAATAGAGGGAGGCTCTGTGTGGGGCTCTATGGGGTAAAGCTCTGTGTGCAGTTGAATAGAGGGAGGCTCTGTGTGGGGCTCTATGGGGTAAAGCTCTGTGTGCAGTTTAATAGAGGGAGGCTCTGTGTGGGGCTCTGTGGGGTAAAGCTCTGTGTGCAGTTTAATAGAGGGAGGCTCTGTGTGGGGCTCTATGGGGTGAGGCTCTGTGTGCAGTTTAATAGAGGGAGGCTCTGTGTGGGGCTCTATGGGGTGAGGCTCTGTGTGAGGCTCTATGGGGTGAGGCTCTGTGTGCAGTTTAATAGAGGGAGGCTCTGTGTGGGGCTCTATGGGGTGAGGCTCTGTGTGCAGTTTAATAGAGGGAGGCTCTGTGTGGGGCTCTATGGGGTGAGGCTCTGTGTGCGGTTTAATAGAGGGAGGCTCTGTGTGGGGCTCTATGGGGTGAGGCTCTGTGTGCGGTTTAATAGAGGGAGGCTCTGTGTGGGGCTCTATGGGGTGAGGCTCTGTGTGAGGCTCTATGGGGTGAGGCTCTGTGTGCAGTTTAATAGAGTGAGGCTCTGTGTGGGGCTCTGTGGGGTGAGGCTCTGTGTGGGGCTCTGTGGGGTGAGGCTCTGTGGGGTGAGGCTCTGTGTGGGGCTCTGTGGGGTGAGGCTCTGTGGAGTGAGGCTCTGTGTGGGGCTCTGTATGGGGCTCAGTGGTGTGAGGCTCTGTGGGGTGAGGCTCTGTGTGAGGCTCTGTGTGGGGCTCTGTGGGGTGAGGCTCTGTATGGAGCTCTATGTGAGGCTCTGTGTGGAGCTTTATGTGAGGCTCTGTGAGGTGTGCAGTTTAATACTGTGGGGCTCTGTGGCGTGAGGCTCTGTGTGGGGCTCTGTGTGGAGCTCTATGTGAGGCTCTGTGTGGAGCTCTATGTGAGGCTCTGTGTGGGGCTCTGTGGGGTGAGGCTCTGTGGGGGAGGCTCTGTGTGGGGAGGCTCTGTGTGGGCTCTATGAGGCTCTGTGTGGAGCTCTATGAGGCTATGTGAGGCTCTGTGTGGAGCTCTATGTGGGTGAGGCTCTGTGTGGAGCTCTATGTGAGGCTCTGTGTGGAGCTCTATGTGAGTCCCGCGAGCGGGTCGGTCCCGGGGAAAATTGGGCAGCGTGTAAACCTGGGACCCTGCAGGGAGCCGATAATAAAACAGGTCCCCCGGGAAAAAAGGGAACCCCCCCCAAACCCCCCCCCCCCCACCCCCCAGACAGAGGGAATTACACCCATTTTAAATAAAAAAAGTTTCCCCCCACCAGTGGGGGGGGGGCGGTGGGTTGGGGGGGGGGGGGAAGGGAAGGAAAACCCAACCCCAACCATTTCGGGCCCCGTCGGGGCGCCCGGGGCCGGCCCGGGTCCCTAAAGGGGGAGGGCGGGAGTCGGAGGGCGGCGGGAGATGATTTAAAACAAAGAAAGCGGGAAGGTCGCCCAACCGGAGGGCATGGATCTATTTGAGGGCAATTACAAAGTGCACCCTTTGGAATTAAATACGCAGGAAAAAGACAAACGGCCCATCTTGTCAATTAAATTAAAACCCGCCCCCGCCGCCCCCGCCGCCCGTGCAGAAAGCGGACCT
>JAFMOC010000536.1:110000-208265 GCA_019802505.1 Corydoras sp. C115 | reverse complement strand
TTTCCCTGCTTCCCAGAGAATAGACGCAGGCATTCCAGGTAAATCATTGTGCTCTAAATATAGGGCCCCATTCTTCTTTAAAATATTTGATAAAATCTACATCATTGAGCAATGATGTATTAAGTCTCCAATTTATATTCTTTAGAATTTCTTTCTGGATTGTTAAAGTTAAAGAGATAGGAGCATGATCACTGACAGCCATAGGATGTATCTCGGTGTCTGCAATGTTAGCCAACAATGTGTTACTAACTAAAAAGTAATCCAGACGAGAGTAAGAGTGATGAGCATGTGAGAAAAAAGTATATTCTCGTTGGTTTGGGTGAAAAGATCGCCATGCGTCGCAAAGTCCATAATCATTCATGTATTGTTTGACTATGTTTATAGACTGCCAACTGCGCTGAGTTCCTGCTGTGCTAAGCCTGTCCATGTCTTCGTTTAGAGCAAAGTTGAGGTCACCTCCAAGAAGTAGTGAGCAATCCGAGTGATCAGATAGTGTAGAGAAGAAATTGTGAAAGAAAGAGCTATTATCGATGTTTGGACCGTATATGCTGACTAGACATAACTTGTGATTATGTATAGATAACTTTATTATTATGTATCTACCCTCTGGGTCTGTGACTGTGTCTATTATTGAATAATTAATATTTTTGTGTATTAATATTGCTACTCCCCTTTGTCTTGAGCTATAACAAGCAGAGAACACAACAGGATACTCTGATGATTTAAGATCATCTGCAGTTGTGGCAGATTTATGAATCTCCTGTAATAAGACAACCTCTGCCTTTAGTCTTTTAAGCTGGTTAAGTATACTAATTCTTTTCTGTTGTGTACTGGCTCCATTAACATTCCATGAGACAAATCTTATTGTGCTCATAGTGGCGTTAGTGTGATTTGAGTAAAGGATGTGGTTAAAGTTGAACCATGCATGTCCATTAGAGATAGAGAGACTCAACTATATGCAATGTTAATGCTTGTGTTTGCCAAATTGGAAACTTAGATGCAGTGTCAGATACCAGAGAAATATTTGGTTGTTGTTTTTGCTCGGTGTTGTGCTCTGCCTAGTCCTCCGTCCAGGTTCATCACCCCGGCCTGGGTCCAGTTGACAACACTCCTCTCAACCACGCATCCTCCTGCACTACCCTACCTCTGCCTTGCTTCTTAATAAACCTCTTGTGTTCTGCAACTACGTCTCCAGACCAATCTTTACAGACTATTTGTGACAATTACATCTCTTTACCATGATTTATTCACAATAATGCACAACCTCAAGTGCCCTATTGTTTTTATAAAACTTTTACACACAATAAAAAAACAAGGTTTCATAAATGTGTTTATTGAAAGCAAAATCAGAGATAAACTGATCTTCCATGACGTAATCTAGTCCTACTTTTTTAATCTAGTTTTTAAAGTGAACGCTGAGCGCTAAGTAACAGAATACCGGTTTCTCTAATAATTATATACAAAATACAGAACACGCTTTTTTTTCACAAAAAAAAAAAAACATTGGAAACATTTGTTCATGCAGTACAATGAAGGTGCAGCAATGATATTGAAGAGATGTAGTAGTATAGTTGATTGGACTGAAGTTGTTTTTTTTTTTTTTATCTTCAGAACTACACGGTAGTGGTGGCAGATTTTGGCCTTGCTCGTCTTATGGTGGAGGACAAGAACCCTAAGAAACTAAGCAAGATTCAGGGAGTAAAGAAACCAGACAGACGAAAGAGATACACAGTGGTGGGAAATCCATACTGGATGGCTCCAGAAATGATTCATGGTTAGTTCTGCTTCTCAATTAGTTTCTGGACTTTAAATTTAAAATCCAATTCATAAAAATAAAACAATTTGGTTCAGTGAGTTAATTCGGTTCAAGTTAATATACTGTACTTAACAATTCTCAGGGTTTTTAAAAATAAAATAAAAATAAATAAATAAATAAAAGTATGTAACTGCTAGTATAGGCTCTCACAACCTGGTTCTAGTTTGGAATAGTTCCAGAATTTCAAGAGCCAGATGTATATAGAAAAATATTTTGGTTTTACAGTAGTAATTTTGTTCATAAATACCTTTACTACATGGCCTTGATTGTAACATCCACCAAATAGTGGAAAACTCATTCAAAACCGCACCCAATCTGTTGTTCTGGTAAAAAATGTGGGAATGCCAGACCAATTTATGTAAAACAGAATCAAAGGAGACAAATAATTTTAAAGTTTATTGCATGACATCAAATACACATTAATAAATATATAAATTATCCAAGAGCGCATGTATGTCTTAGGATCAGAATTGAGCGGCATTTTAACACCTGATCCAAGATGCGCGTGATTGAAGATTGAACATGTGACGCTGCTGCCACCTAGCGGTGACACGCCATCCTTACACGGGACGTGCCCACTGGGCCCATGTTTTAGCCAGAATGTGTTGCTGCTTACGACATCCTATGATTTCTAATGGCGTGGTGTGCAAATCGCTGTGTACTCGGTCAGTCCAGTCCAGCCAGTCCAGCCAGAATTCTAATAATCACTTCTATAATCACTATATTCTATATGCTTACAGGGAAGAGCTATGATGAAAGGGTGGACATCTTTTCCTTTGGCATTATGTTATGTGAGGTGAGTCACATAGCAGAATAATCTTTTAAAGTATGACAGTACTTAATAATTTGTCATTTTCTAAGATAATTTGTAATTATTATAATTGTAATAGTTTGTTATTGAATTATCTCCTTAATAAATGACTGTATTTATTAATGCAATATTTAAGCTGTTTATCTTAAGTAGCAGAAGATACTAAAGATTATTCTAGTTCAGTCAATTACGGGTGTGACACAGATAAACACATATATTAATATAGGTATAAGCAGCAGTTAATAGGGTCCAAGCAATATAGCTTAGTGACCCCTACAGTTGCAATGAAAGGAACAATATGTTAACAAAAGATGACTGCATTAATTAAGTTAATAGCTTACATTTAAAAAATTGTATCATATTATATTTTATAACAAATTATGTTATGTGAGGAGGATAATGTCAGACTCGCCTACCTTGGAATAAAGCAGCTGCGCATAGGAAGTGCAGAGCTGCCGCGCTTTAACGCGCTGAAGGGAGCCAGGCATGCAGGTAGGAGAATAACAGGATTTATTAAAGGTGTAGAAACACCAAAAGCATAGAGGTACAACCCGACGAGTGACATAAAATATACGACGTGCACCGAGGACAGGGAACCCAGGAAATAAATACAAAAAGACACCTGACCACGTGCACAAAACAGGCGAATGACAGGAACGAGTTAATTAACTAAACTAATGATCAATGAACGTTAATTACCTCAAAAGAACAAAAGAAACACAGAACAGGTGACAGGTGCCCTAGGCACCTGTTACAGTACTCCCGCCCCTACGGTTACGCAATGGGGGGACGCGACCAAGAAAAAAAAAAAAACATTCCCGGGGGGGGGTTTCCTTCGCCCACCGCCCTCCTTGAGCCGGGCTTGGCAGGCGCCCTCAGGTGGACGCCCTCTGCAGGGGAGGCGTTTTGAATGCCCTCTGGCTCCATGTCGAGGTGGGCGCCTTCTGCGGACGTGGCGTGGAGAGCGCCCTCTGCAGACGAGGTGTTGTTGACTTGGGCTGGGCGGCGTGCGGCCCCTGGAGAATGGGCTGGGCGGCGTGCGGCCCTTGGACAACGGACAACAGCCCTCTGCTGCTCGGGCTGGGCAACGTGCGGCATCTGGAGAACGGGCTGGGCGGCGTGCGGCCCCTGGAGAACGGGCTTGGCGGCGCGCGGCCCCTGGAGAACGGGCTGGGTGACGTGCGGCCCCTGGAGAATGGGCTGGGCGGCGTGCGGCCCCTGCTGCTCGGGCTGGGCGCCGTGCGGCCCCTGGAGAATGGGCTGGGCGGCGTGCGGCCCTTGGACAACGGGCTGGGCCGCAGCGCACGTATGACTGCCTCGCAGCCCACGTAACGCGCTCAGCAGCTGCGCAGCGCGCACGCTGCGTCTTGGCACCACGCCGGCGCGCTCTGCGTCTGGATCTCGCCACGGGGGGTTTAACAAGCTGGACCGGATCGTCCGTCCAGAACTCCTCAGAGTTCAGGAAGGTTCGTATGGGCAGAATATGCCCATACAGGTACGACTCGCCAGCCTCATCATCGGAAATCTCGACCAGATCGAGACCTTCCTCCGCGCAGAGCGCCTCGTACCCATACCTCCATAACCACTCATCATCGGAGTCGTAATACTCCGACATCACTCTGTCAGAGCCGTCCTTACGGCTCCGGGACGGCGGGCTGCGCATAGCGGCGTACTCGCGGACACGGCAGAACGCGCCGCGAGTACGAGGTTATACGGCCCCCCGCAAAGAAAAATTTTGAAAATAGCTTACCTGGGCACTGGACTCCCCAAATTGACTGGCACGTCGCTCTGTTAGACTCGCCTACCTTGGAATAAAGCGGCTGCGCATAGGAAGCGCAGAGCCGCCACGCTTTAACGCGCTGAAGGGAGCCAGGCACGCAGGTAGCAGAATAACAGGATTTATTAAAGGTGTAAAGACACCAAAAGCAAAGAGGTACAAACCGACGAGTGACATAAAATAAACGACGTGCACCGAGGACAGAGGACACAGGAAATAAATACAAAAAGACACCCGACCACGTGCACAAAACAAACCAATGACGAGAACGAGTTAATTAAGTAAACTAATGATCAATGAACGTTAATTAACTCAAAAGAACAAAAGAAACGCAGAACAGGTGTTACAGATAACATCAGAATAATCTTTTAAAGTACATAAGTAAGTACATCATAAATAAGGCATGTGAGGGCATGCATTATTGTGAATAAATCACAGGAAAGAGGTGATATTAGGCAAGTGTGTAGCAGCTTTCCCTTGATTTCACAACAGTGTACAACATCGAGTGCCTTATTTCTTTTATAAACTAGATACACAGTATATAAAAACAAAAAGGTTTGATTCATAAATGTGTTTTATAAAAGTATAAACATTAATAAAGTGTTCTTCTGCGACGTAATCTACTCCGTTTTATAAAGTGAATGCTAATCGCGGGCGGCATGGTGGCTTAGTGGTTAACACGTTTGCCTCTCAGCGCTAGGGATTCCCGGTTCGAATCCCCATCTGGGTGGAGTTTCCATGTTCTCCCCGTGTCTGCGTGGGTTTCCTCTGGGTTCTCCGGTTTCCTCCCACAGTCCAAAACATGGATCAAGTCAATTGAATTCTCAAAAATTGCCCCATATAGAGTGTGTCTGTGTGAGTGAGTGAGTGTGTGCCCAGCGATGGATAGGTGCCCTGTCCTGGGTCTATCTGCCCAGCGCCCGAGACGTTCTCCCCTGGATGGGCATGGGGAACACCACCACGACCCTAATAGAAGATAAAGCGGGAGATAATGAATGAATGAATGAATGAATGCTAATCGCTGATAACCAGGTTTTTCGGTTTCTCTAACAATCAAACACTGCCATCTAGTGGTGAAATTACAGAGCACAGTTTATAAAAAAAACATTGGGAAAAACACATTGGTACAAATGTGAAGTGCTCAGATATGTGAGTTGTTGGTTATAATGTCACGGCTGGACAAATGGCTCAGCCAATCAGATTTAAGGACCGGAACTACCAGTTTTATAATAGGAAATAACAATTTGGTAATTAAAGTTTACAGCCATATTGGTAGTGTCTTTATTTGTATAATATTGCTTAATAATTTGTAATTTTTAAGGATAATTGTCTCTTTAATGAATGAATGTATTTATTCATGCAATATTTAAGCTGTTTCTGTAAATTAGCAGAGGGCAGTGGATACTATAGATCATTCTATTTTAGTCTATTATGGGTGTGACACATAAACATATATATTAATATAGCTATAAGCAGCAGTTAATAGGGTCCAAGCAATGAAGCTTTGTGACACCCACAGTTGCAACATAATGAATGGAACAAGATGTTCACAAATGATGATGGCATTAAGTTAATAGCTGTTCATTGTTAAAACATTTAAAAAAAATTCATAAAAGTTTCATTTTATATTTTATAAAGAAGATGTGTGGGGTATTGTGAATGACTCCAGTGGACTTGTCAATTAGGTTACCAGCATGCTGATAATTTAAAGATAAGCCTACTGAATGCCTACTAAAATCACCTGCAAGCCTAGCAACCATACTGGCTGAGGCATGGGTCTGGAGGAAGAACCAATGGGTGGCTCATCTGCTACCACTGCTATCTGGCAGGGCAGAGACTCCATAGTGGAATAGTCGGCGATTCTGCAGACTGCAGTTCACCAAATTCGCCCGGCCATTTTTGTTGTCTCAACAGCTCTATGACATGGTGGGAGGAAGGAGACATCTAGGCCATTATCGATCATGTGATCCTGGAGCAATTGGTCAACCAGTTTCCCACAAGGTTTCCCAGCAATGGTCCAGTTCAACCACCTGAAGTCACTGGAGAAAGCTGTGACTTTGGCAGAGGATCATCTGACTGCATCTAAGGCAGGGGTGCCCACACTTTTCTGGCCCGAGATCTACTTTTCCATTGGACAGGTCATCGATATCTACCGGGGTCAATCTCTATTTTTTAGGCTTTTATATTGAAACCTGTTTACACACATCATGTTAGTATTGTCAAATCTGTTAGAATGGCTCTTTTACTAAACACATTCCAGCAAATAGCACAGAGAAAACCTGATTTTAGTACACCCAAACCACCAAACACACAGTATACAGCACAAATGTAAAACAATCACTGTAACCCACATTTCCCCAAACAGAACATCCATCCATCCATTATCTTCTGCTTTATCCTCTATTAGGGCGCCAATCTATCACTGGGCACACTCACACACACAAACACACTCTATATGGGGCAATTTGGAGAATTCAATTGACCTTGATCCATGTTTTTGGACTGTGAAGAGATACCAGAGAACCCGGAGGAAAGCCACGCGGACACGGGGAGAACATGGAAACTCCACCCAGATTGGGATTCGAACTGAGAATCCCTAGCACTGAGAGGAGAACATGCTAAACCACTAAGCCACTGTGCCACCACCAAACAGAACTTGAACATTAATAAAAAAAAATGCATTTTGAGTTTGACATTGTAAAAAAATATTCACCCCCCCACTCTAAATGAAAGTGGAACATTTTGAGCTTCACTCGTCCTTCACTCATCTTGTCAGTGAAATAAAGTGTAAAAACACAAACAGAAATTGTCTAATGTAGATGATTCTCGAGGCAGTGCTTCGGATTTAGGCACGGAGGCGTGGCCACATACCGGTTTTGGGAACAGCGAGAGAGACGGGGGGGGGGGGGGGGGGGGCAGACCGCTCGCTTGCAGAACGATAGAGATCACGATTTAGAATGAATCACATTGTGTGTGAATGTGTGCGCACGTGTGTATAAGCACTTCTGATACTGTATAAAAAAGCGCTGATACATAATAAACGCTTTTTTTTTTCTTAAACCTCCATCGCGATCTAATCTACCTGACGTATTGAGCACCCTTGATCTAAGGGAACAGACAGGGGTGCACACTCCCAGAGTGTGCCTTCTCCTCTCCCTCTGGCTCTCACTCCCTCTCTACTACCCTCCCTTCCCAGATGTGGTATGGCAATTCCAGTGAACAATAGCTTATGCCTGTGATTAATGTTTCTATCTCTCATAATTCTGTCCTTGCCCCAGTGCAAAAAGTCCTGTTCTCCAGTCTCATGCCCACCAACATACTACCAACATGCCCACCAACATACTGCATGGACCCTCATGACCATGTAGCAGGAGCAGATGCAGGTTCTGCAATGGGTAGCTTATCTGCTATCACTGCTATCTGGCAAGGCACAGACTCCAGAGCAGAATAGTCAATTCTCCGTGACGCGGCATGAGGGGGGAGACATCTAGGCCATTATTGATCATGTGATCCTGGAGCAGTTAGTCAACTAGTTTCTTCCAAGGGTCCAGTTCCACCACCTGAAGTTGCTGGAGAAAGCCGTGACTTTGGCAGAGGATTATCTAGCTGCATCTGTGGGAACAGTCAGGAACCCTCCTGGAGTGTGCTCTTCTCCTCTCCCTCACCCTCTCACTCTCTCTCTCCTACTCTCCTTTCCCATTTGTGGTCCGGCCTAGGAACCAGCAGTGGGAAAATTTAGCAGAACAGTGTGATGGGCGGTGTCTGTAGACGAGAGACAGGCTTAGGATGCAATTCCAATAAACAATAGCTTATGCATTTCATAAATTTTTCTAATCTTATCTCTCTCTCTTATTTTAATTCTTATCTCTCATTTTGTGTAATTGTAAAAGGAGGCAATAAGTGTGCTGATGAGAAAAAGAGAAGGATCTGTGTGCTTTATTTATTGCTAACATTACCATTTATTGCTAAAGAACTTATTATGTGGCAAAATAAAGCCTTTATGTCTGAATTACTCACCTGTTTCCTACTGTCACGCCCACCAACATACTACAACTACATTGACAATATGTCAATGTTAATGCAAATTATTACTTCCACATGCTGAAATTTTGCTTTGTGGGTATGAATGTCTTATGGGTGAGCCCAGCATAAACACAAATGTGTCACTTTTTATGTTTTTGTTATGAGGATAGCTGTTCCAAATAAGAAAGATCTCAAAACTAAAGACAATTAGCAACACCTGAAAATGTCTGTAACCTTAAATAACTAGTTTAAAATTCCATATTTTGTACAGAATTGATAAATGTGTATTATGTATTTATGTAAATAATTAATTGTCTCTTTTAAATGTATTTTTTAAATATGTATGTATTATATTATTTAAATATTTATTATTGTAATAATTTGATGTATTTAAGTTCTAGTCTATCACTCTGTACTCTATTACTACATTCATAGTACTTTACCAAAATTTTCCATTCTTTCGTAGATTATTGGTAGAGTTAATGCTGATCCAGACTATTTGCCTCGAGCTACTGACTTTGGCCTCAGTGTAATTGGGTTTCTGGAGCGCTATTACCCAAAAGACTGTCCTTCATCATTTTTTCCCTTGGCTGTCCTCTGCTGTGACCTGGATCCAGACAAACGGTGCGGCTTTCCTTTTCTATTCAGTATAGCTTTTGCAAGTGTTAAGATGCCTAAACATTTATTTATACTTCAATTTCACATATAAGAGTACTGTTAATGTTGCATATTGCTATCTTAGTAGTGGTTTATATATTTATTTTAGCAGAACAAAAAAATTTTTTCGACTAATTTCAATTTATAATTTTGTGTAATTCCATTTTCTAAAGAACTAATATTCATTGTAATACACATTTTTTTTCTTTAAGCTTTTTTTTATTGGATTTTTCAAAAATGCTTAATCCTGTAAAGGATAAAAGAAATTTTACTTACAAACCTCAATTTGTAAATTCAGCACAGTACCTTTCAAAACATTTTTTCTTAAATGTAAAAATGGCTATACAACAGGTACATTTATAACCCTAAAATCAGCATCCATGCACTTCATTCAGAAATGCATAATTTCTCCCAGAGTATACTTGCAATTCAAAATATTTAGGTATTATTTCATTTGTTTGCATTGGGCAACTCTAAGAACTCACACCAAACTCAAGAAATGGACCAACCAATATCAAACAATCCTTGTGATGTTCTTCTTAGATCTTTGGCCAAGGAGCTACAATGTATTAGTCTGCAAACTTACTAATGACTTTGCACACAGAAAATACAGAACATATGGTGTCTGAGGATGAACTTTAGGATTCTCAGTACATATCCAACAATTTAGTTTTTTACATCTTCAAACCAATTCTTGCGTCCATAATTATTGAATCTTTCTCTGTTTTCTATACTTAGTCTGATACACAGACTGAGTTTATTATTATCTGTTTAAACACATGTACATGTAATATAATTTAATAAACCACCACTTTTAAACATTTATACTTTTATATTATTGTTGTGTAATTTGAAGTCTGTGCAAATTGATAGCAGATTAAAAAGAAAACAATAAACATGTTACTACCAAATCATTTGTAAATGCTAGTGTTCATTTACATTTAGAGCATTTGTGCATTTTGTGAAAGTAAAGCAATTGTGTTTTTGCTCATGACTACATGTAGATGAAAAGAAATACACTAGATATAAAGAAATATATTAATAAGTGAAACAATATACAGAAATAATTTATTAACAAAGCTCACCCTAATAGACTGCATAATTTATTAACAAAGCTCACCCTAATAGACTGCAAAGCATGTAGAACTAAGGCTAAGATTCTCTCTTTCACTTTTTACTCTTTACCCCTTTTAATCTGCATAGACTCACAAAAACAATTAAAGGCGAATATAAGACAAATGTGATCCATTACTATGTGTTTGCCTCAAATTCACAGCTTGTATGATTAAGGCATAATAATTAGTTTTGTTTGTTGTCATAACAAATAAAACAAACTAAATAAACAACCAAATAAAATATAGATTATCACAAACTGAATAATTTCGTTAAAATTTAGTTTAAAATGTTTAGTTGCATGTTTAATTACATTTTTCATTCCAACAAATGGAATGTGAGTAATGCATAAATTTACTGTTCTGAAATAAGTGGTTAGTTTTAATGCTGACACAACTATGTGTATCACAGTTTTCCTCAGTATATAGTACACATTTAAGATGCAACTTTAAACTTTTGTCTGTGCTGGCTGATATAGGATTACAGTTTGTATTATCATTTTGTCATTTACATTTTTTTTATTTACAATTTGTTTTTATAGCAATGATTTATTAAACAAAAAAAAAATATATATATATTTATTTATTAATATATAGTTAATTGGGCAATAAATTGACATTCGTCATAACTGCTTGTTTGTATTATATCACTGCTATTTTATATACAGCAAAAAATGTATGAGTTCGAGTTACCCGCACAGAACTTGGGATCTTAACACTGGCATTTAACTTTGGGAATTTTGTATTAAAATGATAATGCTGGTTGTAATCTATTAAATGGTTCATATAATGCTCCTTTAGTTCAAGTTTGTAGGTGTGTTGGTAATGTTACTATAGGATTTAGAGTGACTATATGTTAAAATGTGTTGCATGTTGGGGTCTCTTGCAGGCCGTCTTTTGCCAAGCTGGAAGAATGGCTGGAAAATCTAAAGATGCATTTGGACATACAACTTCCACTGATTTCTGAATTGGAGCAGGTCCATAAAGATTTTTGGCAGAAGCATCTTCCTGGTGAGACTGGAGCAAGGCAGGCCACTCACCAAGAGCAGTCTGAATAACCAATAAGGATTAAGCAAATGATGTTTGTTAGGAATTATATAAGTTTGCTGGCTGATGAGTAATGGCATAGGTTCTTGTGCTGGGTCATGCTTTGTTGTTCTTCCTGCTGGTTCTGACCTGGGTTGTCTTTCTGCTGTAGTTTGTAAATTCCACTAAGAAGGCATTTATCATATGTCCACTTCAAATCTTGAATGACATTTGAATGTTGATAGACCCTTCTTGTAACAGGTCTAAAGGGGTCTTTGACATTTGGGGTGCTGGATATACACCTAGAACAGGGTGCCAATCTAACAAAATGAATCGTATTTTGAAAATAAAACTTTGGCTGGTATGGAGGTAATGGTACATTTAATAACTAAGTTAAATGCACCAAAATATAAATAGTTCATAAGGATTTTGAGAATACTATAATAACAAAATTTCCTATATAGAGAATGAACACAAATTAAGAAAAATGTATTTACACAGGGGTGTACAAACTTTTGCACATTCTTAAAATGTACATATAGATAAATAGAATAAGTACATTGCTTCCATTAATGCCTGTTCCATTAATGCTTTTTTGTGTAAATCTTTTTATGGGGGACGTCCTGTTTACAAAAAGATGTTAATGAATATGGTTTTAGCACCATGGGTACTTATTAGTTATTACTCCACACATTCAGCTTGTCTTACTATAGTACAAATGTGATGTTGCAAGTAAGCTGTGGAATCCTCTTTAAAGAGCTAGCACATGCTTTGTTGTACAGAACCATTGTTATATATTTATATGTTATATATTTATTTTAATTATTTATATAATTTCACACTAATTAAGTGGATGGTGACCACAAATTAGTCATCTGTTGTTTTTTTTATAAAGTACCAGCAGACACTCTTTAATGCATATAATAACTAATTATTATTATTAATATTATTAGTAGTATTAGTATTATTATTTATAGTATAAGTAGTCATATTTAAAATGCAAGAAGATGTTGACAACTTTTTAAGGCTTTGATCTAGTGACTAGCAAGATATTATGTAAATATTTTCATATATTTGTTACAACGGGTGGCGCAGTCCATCCAACGGCGGCGCTGCGCGGTGCTGTGTGATGCTAAGAAGCGAGCCAGGCGACCAGGTAAGCAACAAAGAGGACTTTATTCTCCAAATCAGCAGGAACGCCGCTAAACGTAAGGCGGGACGTGCCGGGAGCAAACCCTAACCCAAACAAACAAAACTAAAACCGAAAACGGCGGCGATGTTCTCTTAACTCGCTGCGGCGACGCGACCCCCTGAGAGTGCATTGGCGACGTGACCCCCCGAGGACGCGGAGGCGACGTGACCCTTTGAGAGCGCGAGGGCGACGCGACCCCCCGAGGACGCGGGGGTGACGAGACTCCCCGAGAGCGCGAGGGAAGCGCGACCCCCCGAGAATGTGGGGACGACGTGACCCCCTGAGAGCGCAGCGGCGTCGTGAACCCTTGAGAGCGCGGGGTCGACGTGACCCCCCGAGGACGTGGGGGCGACGTGACCCCTTGAGAGCGCGAGGAAGACGCGACCCTTTGAGGATGCAGAGACGACGTGACCCCTTGAGAGTGCGTGGGCGACGCGACCCTTTGAGGATGCGGTGGCGCCATGACCCCTTGAGAGCGCGGTGGCGCCGTGACCCCTTGAGAGCGCGGGGGCGACGTGACCCTTCAGAGACGATACCTGTGGGCTCAGGTGCTGAAGAGACTAACGCGGACTCAGGTGCTGGAGAGACAAACGCGGATTCAGATGCTGGAGAGACTAACGCGGAATCAGGTGCTGGAGAGACTAACGCGGACTCAGGTGCTGGAGAGACTAACGCGGACTCAGGTGCTGGAGAGACTAACGCGGACTCAGGTGCTGGAGAGACTAACGCGGACTCAGGTGCTGGAGAGACTAACGTGGGCTCAGATGATGCAGCAGCTAACGCGGACTCAGGTGTAGGCCGGAGCGAGACTGCAGGGGCAACCGGGGTACACGCGACCGCAGAGGTGAACCGAGTAGACGCGAGCGCAAAGGTGACCCGAGTAGACACGAGCGTAGCACAGTTCTTGTCCATAAGCTGGGTGTCCGGAATAGCGTCCAGTATCTCTTGAGCGGCCGGCACACTGTCCAGAGTGGATGGCACATTGTCCAGAGCGGGGGGCATACTGTCTTGAGCGGAAGGCAAACTGTCCAGAGCGGGAAGTGTATAGTACCGAACGAGGGGCAAACGGGCGAACTACGGTCCAGAGCGGGAGAGAAATGGCCCCGAGCGGGGGTTAACTGGTCCTGAGCGGGGACCATAGAAGACCACTGCAACCCAGGTGATACGCTGGACACCTCGCCTTGTCTCCCAGCCTCCTTCCTCTCCGCCTCCTGGACACAAAAAGAGAGGGCCAGTACCATAGCAACACCGCATAGAACTAAGTTCTGGTCTACCGAGGCGGGACACACCGAGGCTGGACCCGAGCACCGGACGCAATCCGAGCGGACCACGGACGGCTCGAGATGGGACGCGACCGACACAGACTGGAACCCGTAGCCAGAATTTTCGCACACCTCCCCTAGTGCTCTGGGGCAACAGCTTAAGATGTGCTCAAGGGTTCCCCTCTTCTGGGACAGCTTGCACTCAGGAGTTTCTACCAGTCCCCAGGTGTGCAGATTGGCCCGGCTTTGGAGGACGTCGTACACTGATTGGACGAGAAATTTGATGCCTGTTGGTTCTGCTCTCCAGAGCTCCGACTAGGCGATTTTACGGGACTCTGCGTTTTCCCACTTGGTCCATTCTCCTTGTTTGGCCATTCCGACTGTTTGCTCGGAATTTTGCCGGTCCCTAAACAGATAAAGAAGGATAGTTGAATGCAGAGTATCAGTTCCATCCCACATAGTAGTGTTTTAATTGAATTTTAACTTTTGTTAACATGTTAACAGTAAACAAGACAAAATTGATCAATGTATTTTTTGCAAAAAGAAAGAAAGTAAAAGCATTTAAGTCATGAAGTTATTTAAAAAAGAGAAAGAGAAAAACGAGTCAACAGAAGTTTATTTGTAGTTCTAATGTATTTAGAGTATTTTTACTCACTTTTTTCACTCCCACAACATTATTCCTTTATTCTACAGCCTCAAATATATGCAAATAAATTATGCAAATTAGGAAATGACATTAGCCAAGTAATCAAGGGGGTCAGAGGAGCCCATACAATTAGGAGGAATATGGACTATGATGCTAGGTCGTTTATCGTAACAATTGGATAATGCCAGATCTGGTTGGGAGAAATCATGTCAAGGCCAATTCCACAGTAGACCTACAGCAATTAGATGGTCACTCCAGCTAACAAGGTAGTGCCAACATTAATGCAAATATTTACCCTAAAAAGTTTTTCTTCCCACACTTGCTTTTTCTTGCTCTTTAAGGGTTCAAGCTCAGAACACTCAATGTTAAGAATAAGCTTGAACTTGCATTTATTCTGGCATGGCAGGTAACTTTTTTCAACAAAGAGTTTGTCTTTTTTTCGACAAAGGCTTTTCTCGACAAAAAATTTCCAGAAGAGTATGATGGCCGTGTGCAAACTTTTTGTAAGGCTGGAAATTCTGTACAGTAACAATGTAATTCTTAGGCTTCCCAGGGCATTTTGAGGCTGGACCCTGACATATTTTAGGAATTGGCCTACTGGCCTCCTCTGTTCAGTATTTTCTAGGTTTTGTTAAACCACTTACTGTTACTATAGCTGAGTAAGTAACTAAGCATTCCCAAAAGTACTTCACATTTTTTCATATGGTTTTATATGGTTCTTTGCATGAGTTGGGAATGTCAGCACACTCTCATACTTTCTAATACACTTTATCATACTGAAACATCCTGAAGCAACATTTTCTGTTTTTCTGAAAGCTGTCCCTTTCCTGACATTTTATTATATAACCTCTGTCTAAAACTATTACACTTTAGAAGACTTGACTAATTCTCATTCTTTTCCAAGTGTACTTTACATGGTGTGATACCACAGCTACCTGTAAGGAGGCTCAGCCACGTACAATTTTTTTGACATAACAATGTGATATAGAATCCAGACTGCAAATTCAGCTACACAAATTCTCTTACTTATCTGCCAATTCCATTGTAGACATAGGTTTAACATAATATTATAGCACATAGGAAGGGGTGTATTGGGGTGTTCTTCCTAGTCACCTGGTTATTTGGGGTGTCAATTTCATAATTACCAGGTAAGTTGAGGTGTTTTTCCCAGGAAGTTCTGCTTGAAAACTTGCATGCACATATGCAGATATGGCTTTGAACACATATACACACTGATATCTTCTCACACACACATACAGTATAAATACCACACAGCTAATTCTGGGGGGCATACTTGTCTTACTTTTTGTTATGCTGTCAATAAGTATAAACTTCCAGCCTTTTCCTTTTTGCCTCTCAAATTGTAAATGATGCATTTATCTTTCCTCTTCATGATTCCATTGTCTACACTGAGTTATAGAGAAAACGCTACAGAATCCAACATCTTTACAAAAGATAAAATATCCAGAAAATCTCATCATGGCTATTCTGGTGCAGGGTTGACTCTTGGAAGTCTTAACTGACTTTGCGGTGAATTATTTGCATTATCTGCCTTATAGACACTAGTGGAAAAATGCTGTAGATCATTGTTGGTGGTTAGCAGAGACTAGAGGGACATGCATGAGACTCGACTGGCTGTCAGCAATGAAATATGCTTATGTACAATTTCCTGAAATAAAGAACTGGGAGCAGGTCAGTAATAGTAGCTCTGGGACATGTTTGTGCCATCACTGAGGAAGTGCTAGTTTAATATGCATAATTTATGAAGATCAAGACAAAATATGCAATATACATTCTGCATGGGGACTAGCAACACTGGAGAAACTGGATGCATGCTCGTGGAAATCCTGAGAGAAAAGTGCAAAGTGTATCCTGGTCCAGTTACAGCCAACAACAATGACTGCACTTCTGAGGACAGATAAACTAAGATTGATGTCATTGGACTCATCAAGAATAGTGACAAGTCTGCATACGGTAGGAAGTTGACAAGCTATTCCTCTGCTGCAGTGGTCAAGTTTATGAGATGATCAAGTATTTCAGATGACACACCCAAGTACTGTGCCGCCTTACAATTTTTAGCACTCCTGTGTTAACCGTGAAGTCCTTCAAGTCTAATTGGAAGCAACTAGGCTGAATTAATCAGTAACTGGGTGAGTCTGATATCTGAAGTGAGAAATTTGAAGGAGGTTGACTGGGTGACTGTCTTCAGGACAAAACATCCACAGCTGGTATCCACAACTCAGTATCTAAATTCCAGTGATACAAGGAGGACGAAATCCAAAATGTATGTTGGAGGTTTGGGCAGGACTCATGCTGTCAATCGTTAGAGATGGTACAAAAGAAACCTCCTAGCTCCTGGTCAGTTAGATTTACCTGCCAATTACATTGGGGGTGAATCCCAGCGGTAAAATTGACCGAATGCAACTTGTAAAATAAAGGTAGAGTCTCAGAGAACTTCAATTCAAATTGCAACTCATCTCATTTACACTTCACATTCAGTGAATTTTAATTGTGAAATGTACAAAAAAACATAAAGATAAAATAAAGACATTTCTCACATGTGTATCTGTAATTACTCAGTTTTACACACACTCTCATACAATGTGCTTGCAACCCAATACTGACCTGTAAAATAAAGGTGTCACTCATGCTCCCTCTGTAGTGCACTCTGGTGAGGGAATGTCACCTGTTTCCTCGGGTCGCTGTCCATCACTGGAGTTTTGATCACATGTTCTGGGTTTCCATGATTTGTTATTTCCGGTTTTAGTGTTTATAAGCGCTGTTTCCGGGTTTGTTCCTCGCGTCGTATCACGCTCACTTGCTACATGTACTCTCTGTATCTAGGATTTATCTGCTGTTGTTATTTGCACTTCTCCGGTGGACTTTCTGCGTCGGCGATCGTCATCATCGCGGGTTACGCAGTTTGCCTGTTTTGTTTCGTTTGTTTTTTCTCCGCATATATACGGTGGTTATTGTTTGTCACCTTGTGCTAATAAACAGCATCACATTGATCTGTGATCGCGCAGTCCTTTATGACGCAGTTGACAAAAGGTAGACAAAAGGTCTCAGAGAAATAACACAGGAGCACTTGTAACTTTTTTCAGGTTGTGTCTAACGAGGAACAGAAGTTCCACTATAGCAGTGCTTCTCAAATAGTGGGGCGCGCCCCCCTGAGGGGGCGCAGTGCGGTGCCTGGGGGGCGCATAACAAGATATCACAGAGCAAGTGATATTAAGTGTACTGAACAAACCCTCAAGAGACAACATGGAGAAATATTTAACAGGGATGACAGCGAGAAAGGCGGAGAGAGACGAAGATGATGAGAGCAACAAAAGTCAACCGAAAGCTAAAACAAGGAAATATGACGAAGCGTATAGCGTTTGGCTTCACTGTAACTAAGGTGGGAGACGAAGAAAGACCGGCGTGTCTTTAAATGTTGGCAACGGACAGCATGAAGCCAAATAAATGAAGGCATCACTTAAAGATGTTACACCCCAATCACGCTGATAACCGCTTGAGTTAAATCGAAAACGTGACGAGTAGAGCCAGCAATCGTAACGCTTTATGAAAGCTACTTCAGAAAAGCTGTGCTCTGCAAAGCGGGCGCGTTGTAGCCATCAGTTCTGGCCTTATTTTGATAAAA
Organism: Corydoras sp. C115; assembly: GCA_019802505.1. NCBI lineage: Eukaryota > Metazoa > Chordata > Actinopteri > Siluriformes > Callichthyidae > Corydoras > Corydoras sp. C115. The sequence goes on along the minus strand of JAFMOC010000536.1, from coordinate 190,300 downwards.
AAATGTTGCTAATGAACTTTAATTCATAATTATTAATTGATTTTATTTTATTTAATTTTTCAGTATCAAATGGCAGTCAGTTCAAAAATGTAACTAGTTTAAATAAGGATTTAATTTGTTTCTGTTACAAACTAAAAACAAAGTTAATAAAATGATTCTTTGTTCTAAGTTGATCTACATTTCTTTCTTTTTTGTTTTCTTTATTGTTAATAAGGATACATTGTTATAAAACAGGTGTACTTATAACAAATTTATAGACAAATGATACTACAGTGGGCGCGTAAAAATACTTTTTCATCCAATTTTGTCATGTATGGGGGGGGGGGGGTTAATGTGCGTGCATGTGTATGTGTGGGGGGGCACGCAAAATGTTTTCTTCTTCCTAGAGGGGCTTAACAGAAAATAATTTGAGAATCACTGCACTATAGACAACGGCGGGCGAAACAACGACAGCGCCAAAGGTTCTGTTTATTATTTGTCACTTTTACAAAATTTTTACAGTTTACATGTAATAAATGTAAAATAATAACTGCCTTAATTTTATATATATATATATATATATATATATATATATATATATATATATATATATATATTACAAATAATAAAATTATAATTTTGCATGTCATCCTCTTGCATGGATGAGAAAATTCTGAAAAACCTGAGATTATATACAATGACTAAATTAATAAATCTCTAAGTTGGGTGATTTTAAGTATGCATGTATTTCTTTGCATTAGTTAAAATGTAACTTTTTATTAATAATGTCTTAAGTGCTTAAACTCTTTAAGTTTGTCTTGGTTTAATTGTTTTGTATTTAAAAAAACTCTTTCCACAAATATCGTGGCGCTGGACTTGGCCACAATTCAGGTGCAAGTGAAGTCAATTTCCCCATAATGCATTAAGCACTATTACCCTAAACTTTAGTACTTGGATATTAAGAAGAAATCTAAATGAATGCATCTAATTACTGTATACTGTATCCTCAGGCCCTTATACTGACTTTATTAAGAATTTAGTGATTTTTAAAAAATATTTCTTTCCTCTGACAAGGCATTAACTAACTAACGTAATATTACCTGTTCTTTTCGAAAACATGCAATACCCACTAAAATAAGCTTTTGTATCCACCCAAGTATGGTATGATTGGATTCTCAGTCAGACTATTTATCCTAAGAAACTCTGACTAGCATTAACAATGTCATGCTGTTGTCCAGAATGAAAAAAGGAGAGATAGGGTAAGTATTGAGATGTGTACTACTGGCTCATTAAAGCTAGTATTGTTTAACACAACAACAAAATAAGACATAATCTAAAGAGTAGACTAAATCATACAAACCAGTTGAACTATGGCAGCAAATAAGAGATGTCATGCTGGAGACTGTTCAGAGGAACCACATCATTTCAGTTTCATACTGTAGCCATGAAAGACAAAAATGGCAAGAAACTTGAAGTATCTAACATAGAAAAAATACTGCAAAGAATTATACAGTTGTAAAGAAGAAAAACAGATTGATGTTCAAGAAAAAAAACAACACTACTAAACAAAGAGATCAAGCAGACCATAATAGAATTGGCTGCGTAAAAGCAACCAGGTCCAGATGACAGTGGTTAAGCTGCATAGGTTTGGTGGAGAGATGATGTCAAACAAGCTTTATGAAGTGTTAAAACTTTGAGACACTGTAATCTGGACAGAGAAATGGACACAGTCAGTCTTCATTTCACTGCCTTAAATAGGGTGATGTGCTCTAATAAAATATTTACAGGACCATTGTACTGGTTTCACGTGTTAGCATGTGAGTGTTTGTGAAGTGAATGCAATCTAAGCCTAAATAAGATTGTCAAGAACAAGCTGGATTTAGACTGAGAAGGGGCAGACGGGAAGAAACCAGGCACTATATTTCTGTGATTGATTTTACAAAGGCATTTAACATGCATACAGTACTGGAGCACAAAATTAGAGAACAATGTATGAACACTTTTTTTTTTTTCAGAAATAATATAATCTACATTGATCAAAGGGATTTTTGAAAGGGGTACACCATGCCAAAATAATAGTGTTTTACAAACACTGTTATAGTGGGTTGTTGGCTTGAATGATTTCATCACATCTGTGGCCACAGGACACAGGACACTGTTCTGCTGTGATTTTGGTCCTCTCTTCTTCCATTCTTTTCCACAGTTCTGTGATTGTTGTGGGGTTTTGTGCCATAACTTTGTCAGCATTAGAACTTGCTTAAACTCATAAAATATTCTTTCCAGCTCTTTGGTGCGTAGTTGCTAATCCTATTTCCAGTCATCAATATAGCAAAAATGTTGAGACAGAAGCAGAAAAGTTGCAGTATTATTTTATATAGTTCATTTAAAGAAAGAATGACTGGAATAAAGGTGATAAGTGCTGTTGTTGCTGTTGTCATTGTAACATATTCCCTGTTATAATTTGTTATATTTCATTTAATATATTTTTTGTTCCAGCGTGCAGTGGACTTCCCCCCTCCATAATATGAGCTATCAAGTTTAAACATCAACTTGATTGCTCATATTAAAAAGGGAGGTGGGAGTCCACTGCACTCTTGAATGCAAAAATATATTAAATGAAATATAACAAATTATAACAGGAAATATATTACAATGACAACAGCAAAAACAGCAAAAATAAATTCTTCAAAATAATATTTTGGGAGAATCGAATTTACACATATAGGGATACGTTATTATTTTATAACTCTGTATATATATTGTATATGACATTACATATCTCAAAAATAGTAAAAATATATAAACCACATATGATCAATGTGAAATATTTACAGTAAGTATTTACAGGACTCTAATATTCATCAATTATCTTCTGCTTTATCCTCTACTAGGGTCACAGGGGGGTTCCCCATACCCATCCAATCCATCGTTGGGCACACACTCAGAAGAATTCAATTGATCTTAATCCATGTTTTTGAACTGTGGGAGGAAACCCACATGGACAACATAGAAACTCCACCCAGGTTCGGATTCGAAAAGGGAATCCCTAGCACTGAGAGGCGAACGTGCTAATCATCAAGCCACTGTGCCGCCCAGGACTCTATCAGTTTATCTAATCTTCATTATTAAAATTCATTATTTATTTTTCTCAAATTTACAGAACGGGCGGCACGGTGGCTTAGTGGTTAGCACGTTCGCCTCTCAGCACTAGGGATTCCCGGTTCGAATCCCCATCTGGGTGGAGTTTCCATGTTCTCCCTGTGTCTGTGTGGGTTTCCTCTGGGTTCTCCGGTTTCCTCCCACAGTCAAAAAACATGGAACAAGTCAATTGAGTTCTCCAAATTGCCCCATATAGAGTGTGTATGTGTGTGTGTCTGTGTGAGTGAGTGTGTGCCCAGTGTTAGGATCTTTTGATTTTGAAAAAGGCAGAAAGAACGAGCCTATGCAAAATGGTCGCCTCAACTGATTTATTGAAGACAAAAGAGAATACTTCATGGACACCTCCAGTAACTCACGCTGGCCAGCGGTCTTTCCTCCTCAGCTTTCTGATGCTGTCTCCCTCTGCGTCTGAGAAAAAGTGCCCTCCCCTGTGTTTACATGGGTGTATATGCTATGTCTAGTTCCCGCCCCTTAACTGCTTTAAGCCAATCACAAACTCCCGCCCTAGGTTTTAAATCAGCCAATCCCAGCCCAGTATTTCCTAGTGGCGGGAAATCCAAGGTCCTTTGTTTATCTTTCGGCCATATTGGAATTCTCATAATGTATAAGGAATTTAAAATTCCTGACAATTCCCCCCTATGGGAGCACCTAAATGCTCCCATACCAGCGATAGATTGGCGCCCTTTCCTGGGTGTATCTGCCCAGCGCCTGAAACGTTCTCCCCTGGATGGGCATGGGGAACCCCACCGCGACCCTAATATAGGATAAAGTGGAAGATAATGAATGAATGAATGAATGAAAATTTACAGAACACAATTTGCAAACTCATGTTTTGATTAATTTTACTGTACTAACAGTCACATTTATATATAGGTTGACAATTAAGTTACATTGACCAAGGTTTTCTGAAGATTCTGAAGTGTGTCCCGGTAACAGATCTACATTGACAATTCTGATAAAGGCTGATCGAGGCTGGCTGTGGAGAGTTGTTTTCATTCCAACCGTGCCGCGGGCCGTGCCGTTTGACGTCACTTGGCGGAGCCAATGGCGTGCTTCAGTGAGGTTAAAGCGCTGCGGCCGGACAGTGGCTTCGTCACTTTACCGCGTACACCACGCTGTGTTCTGCAGTCAGTGAGGTACAGGACGCCAGTTTTCCACCTCCTTTCTCTGCGCTTCCATCACCGGGCTATTACATTTATGTCTTCACCTCTGTTCAGTGTGATGGAGAATTCGCCCGTGAACGTCAGCTTTAGGACACCACAGTACCATCACGGTGAGGTTTCACTCAGCGTGAAGCGTGAGCGTCCAAACACAGTGACGCATTAAAGCGGTATTTTATTTAATCACGAGACACAGCGGTCTTAAAATATGTTCACTGTCTAAATATTGTTAGATTTCCTAGTGTCAGCGGGACATGGCATCTTTTATCTACGCTACGTATTTTAATAACAATGGTTGCTTAATACATTTTATGGACGAATAAACAAGAGAATAAGTTACCAAAAACATTGTCACTCGTGCTCTAATGTTATTGTGGATTTGCATAGAATAGAATATGGATTAATTTTCTTTTTTTAAAGTTTTAATTACAAAAAACATACGCATTATCTGTGCATATATTAGAACCAAGACGTATAGCCTTAGCCAGTAATGTTAGAAACTGTCGTACGGCCTTAAAATGAACAGCGAATGTGTTCTTCACCAACCACATACCTGTGAAAGGCGGTATGAAGAAATATTTTATCTGATGGTGATGTTTTTCTAGATGTCATTCAAAGGTGTGTCACCTGTCTGTCCACAATTTTATCTTGCTTACCTGGTGTAGCCTACATGTTTACTTGGACCATTTTGCCATAAGATATCATGAATAAAGATAAATCAGATGTGGACAATTGTACTGGTCCTCATATTGTTATTTTTTTAAGCTGCAGTCATATGCAAATACCTATTTATGTTTACAACTTCAATTTTAAGGTATTCCTGTTGATGAGCATGCATAATGCTTAGAATTTCCATAGCTATAACTGAAAAATGAAATTGACATCCAACATTGTTTATTCTAAACTTAAAAACAAATAAAACTTCTTACTCTAGAAACTATTTTTTAATAACAAACCTTATGAAATTGACACGTACAATAATAATAATGGGACCATACATCTATTTTGTTTATGAAATGGAATTTAAATAGATGATCTGATGAACAGATAAAATACATGATCTATAAAAGTTTAGCACTGTTGAAGAAAAAAAAAAAGATAGAAAGATCGGTGAAAATCACTAAATTCTGTATTTGCTGAAAAAATGAAATGTTTTTCTTGCTTCAAGAAAAACTCCATATGAATCTCATATGAATATGAATCATATGAATCATGGCTTGCAATATTTTGGGGCTGTGCTGCTGTGTAAACCACGTGCATTAAACCTGTAAAAAACAGTAAAATATCAAAGTTTTGAAGACTGCCAAGTTTTAATAAAGCTATATTTCATAAAAAAATAGATTTGTGGTCCCATTATTGTATGTTTCAATTTCATTAGGTTTGTTATTCAAAATAGTTTCTAGAGTAGAATCAAAGTTTGATTTGTTTTTAAGTTTAGAATATACAATGATGGATGTCAATTACATTTTTCAAATATAATTGAAAGGTAAAAGCTAAAGAAATTCTGAGCATTATGCATGCTCATCAACATGCATACCTAAAAATTGAAGCTGTAATCATAAATGAGTATTTGTATATGACTGCAGCTTAATAATTAACAATAATAAGAATGTATGCATGTATGTCTTGAAATATTATGAGTAACTCTTTAAGGATTTACGTACAGGATTTAGGCATGTATGGATATAAACTTTTTAAAGCTTTTCTGGATATAAAATTTATTGGTGAGCATGTTTGCCTCTCAGCGCTGGGGATCCAGGTTTGAATCTTGATCTGGGTGAAGTTTCCATGTTCCCCGCTTGAGACCCTAGTGGGGGATAAAGTAGAACATAATGAAAGAATGAGTGATTTATTGCTTTTCTAAAATGCTTTTATGCACACTATAATAATAATAATGTTAGATTCATAAATGCATTTATTGAAAGCGAAATTGCTAATAAACTATTCGACTTTGTTCTAACAATCAAATACTGACTTTTAGTGGAAAATTAGAGAATATAAAAATAGAATATAATATAATGTCTTGTTTATCCTTATCCTTATCATTATCTGGTGTACCACATTGTGCTACTTTGTGTACCACCAGTGGTATTTGTACCACAGTTTAAAAACCACTGGTTTAGTGTGCTTTGAAAACCTAAACTCTAAAAGATGATAAAAGATTTATTTCTGGATGTGCCTAACCTGGATCTTTTTTGTATATACAAACAATGCAAGATGTCCTTTCTCTGTGAATTTGCCTGTACGCTGCATATCTAAATGGGTTTCTTGAAGGAACAGCAGTTTCCTCCCACAATCCTAAAAGCATTGTAATACCTGAAGAAATCAGCCTAATGTTCCAAATACATGTATGCAAGTCAGTATGGTCAGTATTCCCTGTGACCTATCCAGGACTCTTACTACCTTTGTTCCTGTAAGCGTTGGGATAGACTCAAGCACCCCTCATGACTCTGAACCGGCTAAGTGGATTAGAAAATAAAGGAATGTGTAGTAAACTGTATTGAAGGGTACAATACCTGTTGTGCTCATTATCATAAATTTGAATCGATACAGTATTAAAGGTTGCAACATTCACCCATACCTTTTTAGAGAGCGATAGAGAGAGAGAGATCCAACCAAAATTGGCCAGCCTCTGCTGCCCACATGCATCTATGAATCATGAACACCCATAACCCTGGCAATAGTTTACCACTATTCTTTTCTTGGACCACAAATTCAGATTCCCACTCAAAACTGGAATAGCTACTGGAATATTCCAGTCACAACTATTTTACTACTTTGAGGGCAAAATGTTCACTTGCGGCCTACATTTACATTACATTTAGTCATTTAGCAGAATTTTTTAATCATGTGTTTGTGGAAGAGATGTGTTTAGAAGAGGTGAGTTGCTTTTTGAAGATGCTAAATGACTCAGCCTTACGGACAGAGCTGAGAACACAAGTGAGGCTGCAAAGTTTTGAAAAGGCCTGATTGCAACCTGGGAGACCAGCAAGCAGAGCGTTACAGCCTAATGCATCCTACATGCAAACAGGGTCAACAACACATCAACAAAACCACCATCACACCAGTGTCACTACAATAATGAAAAACTTCACTCATCTTAACAATACGTTCTGTGTGACAGTGATGGTGACTAACAAATTTGTCAAATTCAATCTGATTACTTTTAAAGGGCAGCAGCAAAGAGAAAAGTTAATCAATTTGTTTTAAAATAAAAGAAAAACAAGTGAAAAAACACTAAATAATAAATTCTGGTAGCTTGAATTTCTGGCTACAGTAAATTTTTAACCCAAAAATTGAGTATACCTTGTTATTTGCAACTTTTAGTTTGCTGTTAAATTTATAACCAGTGTAAGGAGAAATGCATAGCTGTATTCATTTATACTCAAGTATGCCCCTTGTGCCAGAGGCTTAAAATAGATGACATTAGCAATTAGTTAAACCTGTGTTTAGCAGTTGCATTTATATGCACTTGAATTGCTTTTAAATAACTGTAATCAAGGAATCTATTTTATTGTATTTTCTATGTATAATTTTATATTCTATTTCTGATTTAGAGTTCTAATTTTATTTCACTGTAACTTATGTTTGTCTTTCTCTTTTTTATGTTTACCTGCATATATGATGTGGATGATTATCGTTATACCAGATGAAATCGTAAGTCTACATTTAAACTCATAACCAGACCTTTTATAAACACTGGGCCTTTTGCATTTTAAGAACCTGTGTTTAAAGGGAAGTTCCCATGTCATAGACTCAGTTTCTTTGTTCCTGATGTTGCTATTAAAAAATAGTGTTGGTTTCTAGTACACCCAGTCTTTCTTGTTTCATGAAGTAGCATCACGGTCATGTCTGAAGTTTTTTTTTTTTATTGTTCCTGTCATCATATCTTAAATATGATTTAATTTCACAGGTCAGAAGATCTTTATTTAAGTGAGGACTGAGTCGGATCTCAGTCGCACACAGTCAGTACAGCTTGCCCTAAAGTACTACAGATTTGTTTGACTTCACTTAGCTGTTACCAAACATAGCAGAAAAATCGTTTGTTGTGAAAAGCAGCTTCATAAGCATATACCTTACTTCACTCACAAACATATTGCAATGCTTAAATGTAATAAACAATTGTTTTTTTGGGTATCATATGTAACGATGTCATATATGCAGTACATTTGGCATGCTGGAGGCACCCTTCTCTTAGTATGCCGTGTTTTGATGTTCTTAATTAAAAAGTGTGTGCACCATACTGGAAATAAACAGCCACATGGAATAAATGTTGACGGGACCATTTTTGTCATGTTTAGTGGCATGAATTGAACTTTTCATTCATTTGCTGCAAAGTTTGTGTTCTGGTAATATCCATCCATCCATTATCTTCCGCTTTATCCTCTATTTGTGTCATGGGGGGGGGGGGGAATGAATTGACCTTGGTCCATGTTTTTGGACTCTGGGAGGAAACCAGAGAACCCAGATGGAAACTCCACCCAGATTGGGATTCGAACCAGGAATCCCTAGCTCTGAGAGGTGAACGTGCTAACCATTAAGCCACCATGCCGTCCCTGTTCTGGTAATATATCACATAATCAATACTTAAAAAATGATCAGGAAATAAAATTATACAATTATATATACTTTAAATACTGTACACTAACCAATATACAATATACACCAATACAAATGTATACAAAAAAGTGCATTTAGGCTTGGTGGGGTATTGAGTTTTTTAATTGCACTGGTTTGTGCCTGGTGCTATTTCTGTTTCAAGCTTAATACCATCTTGCAGAAGAAAGGAGTTGAAGGATTTTGTGACCAGGCTGAGAAGAGTCTGTAATTATTTTCTCTGGCCTTTTCCATGACCTTAATTTGTAATGGACCTATTATTTTTTCAGCTGTTCTTATTGGTCTTTCCAGTCTGTTACTGTCTTGTATTGTAGATTGTGATTGAGGAGCACAAGGCAGATTCAATCACTGCAGTGTAAAACTGTTTTAACAGCTCTGGTGGCTGACTGCATTCCTCGGTAACCACAAAAAAAAAAAACTGTGCTGAGTCTTCTTGAACATGGAGTTGATGTTCGAATCCCACTTCAGGTCATTTCAGATTGTAGTCCTCTCCATAGTCTTGAGTGTGTTTAGCTAAAGGTTTTTCTGACTGCACCATCTGTTCAACTTCCTGACCGTCATGGATAAGTCCAATTATTGTAGTGTCATCTGCAAACTTTAGGAGCTTAACAGCTGGGTCTTTGGAAGTGCAGTCATTTGTATTCAGGGATAAGAGCACTGGAGAGAGGATACATTCCTATGGAGCACCGATGTTTACTGTTTGAGTACTGGAAGTGATGTTTTCCATGCATGATTATTTATTCATTCATTATATTCCGCTTAATCCTCTACTAGGGTTGCAGGGCACTTCCCGTTTCAGGGGCTGAGCCGATACACCCAGGACAGAGTACCAATCTATCGCTGGGCACACTTACTAACACACACAAACTGTACAAGTGAAACTTTAAGCATTTAATTTACCTTTAATCCATGTTTTTGGACTGTGGAGAAACAGATGCGAACACGGGGAGAACATGAAAACTCCGTCCAGATTGTGATTTGAATCTGTATCCCCAGTGCTGAAATTGCGTATGTGCTGGGTCCAACGCCACTGTGCCACCCCATACAAAATGAATGTTAAAAAGCTAACTTTTTTTTTTTTTTTTTTGTCATTTTGAAAAAAAAAAAAACCCAATAACTTCTCCTTTTCTCCACCATTAAAACTTTACCATGCCTTTAATGGCAGTGCCTTTCAACATCCATTGAGGTAACTGTTATAGTGTCAGTGGGTAAACTAAAATACCTTATCAAAATGGACTGCTTTAGCCTAAAACACGGTTCTCCAACTATAGTGTTCTTTTTTTTTTTCTTTTTTAGTTCATAAAATATAGAATAACACAAATTATTAGTTAACATGTATTTAGTACATTTAATATTCTTTGTATTTGTTTGTATGTTAGTTGTATACAGTTAAGATTCAAGTTAATTGTTTTTTTTTTCACCCAGATTATTTTCCACTGTTATGTACACTTAGGTTGACCATATGCTTTTAATCTGCTCCCATCTCTCTGAAGTAACATGTGTGTCTGTCTTTCAGTCTATCAGCTCTGCACATAAGTTCTTTTATACATACAGACACACCCAGTATAATTTCCACCTCTCTGCTATAAACATTACAGTAAGTGCACTTGATCACGTTAGCCTAATCTCTCCATCTCCCTGCCTTGTTCCCACCCATGGTGTGTGTTTTTCTTTGGCTTCCTCAACAGATTCAGATTCTTTAAGCCCAAAAAAGTAACTAGAGCATTGTAAGAAAAAATTGCCTTCCTTAAGCTCTACCCCTAGTCGAATAAATTCCCTATACTAGCGGCATTATAGAAGAAAGCTTGTAGGAGTTGGCATTTCTTACCTAATTGATAATGGTCATTTTGTTGCAGCAATGGTGCTGTCACAATGGGGGGGGCGCAGTCCGTCCAAATGCAGCACTGCGCGGTGCGATGTAGTCGGAAGGAGCGAGCCAGGTGACCAGGTAAGCAGTAGAGGAACATTTATTAAATGAAAAGAAAAAATGTGATTAGGTAGGACGTAACCTATGGGAACCCCGAACAGCCAAAAACCAAAAGAAAAATGGCAAAAGAAAATGAAAACAGGGGGGAGTGGCCTAGCACTCCCAACCCTGAGATATGGCCCCCTCAAAACAACCGGGGGGTAAAGCCACCCGGGAAAAAAACAAACGTGATCCTTTGAGGATGCAGGGACGACGTGACCCTTTGAGAGCGCGAGGGCGACGTGACCCTTTGAGGATGCGGGGATGCCGTGACCCTTTGAGAGCGCTAGGGCGACGTGACCCTTTAAGGATGCGGGGACGCCGTGACCCTTTGAGAGAGCGACTTGCGGACTCAGGTGCTGGAGAGAACAACGCGGACTCGGGTACAGAAGAAGCTAACGTCGGCTCAGGTGCTGGAGAGGCTAACGCGGACTCAGGTGCTGGAGAAGCTAATGTGAACTCGAATTACGGTCCAGAGTGGGTGAGGAGTAGTCCAGAGCTGGTGTCACATTGTCCAGAGAGGAGAGCAGACAGTTTTGAGCGGGAGGAAGGAAGAGTGGGAAGTCGATGGTCCCGAACAAGGGGCAAACAGTCCAGTGCGGGCGAATTACGGTCCAGAGCGGGTGAGGAATAGTCCAGGGCGGTGGTTAACTGGTCCTGAGCGGGGACCATAGACGACCACTGCTTCCTCATCGGACCACTGGACTGCAACCCAGGTGATGGGCTGGACACCTCGCCTAGTCTCCCAGCCTCTTTTCTCTCCGCTTCCTGGACACAAAAAGAGAGAGCCTGCACCACAGCAACCCCACATAGTAATAGGTCCTGGAGCACCGGACGCAACCCGAACGGATCACGGACGGCTCGGGAAGGAACGCGACAGACGCAGACCGGAACCCGTAGCCCGAATCGATGCCCCAAACCCTGCAGGGCATGCAGATGGCGCAGCACGGATCGCTGACGGAAAGCGGCGGAACGCTGACTACGTGCGGTGGCTTGCTGACGGCGCGGGACGGCTCGCGGGCCGGCACACTGACGGCTAGCGGCGGAACGCTGACGTCGCGCGGTGGATCGCTGAGGACGAGCGGCGGAACGTTTGAGACGAGCAGCGGATCGCTGACGACGCGCGGCTGCTTACGGGCGGTACGCGGCAGATTGCTGAGGATGAGCGATGGAACGCTTGAGACGAGCAGCGGATCGCTGATGACGCGTGGCTGCTTATGGGACGGATTACTGGCAGAGTGAGGCGGTGCGGAGCAGCACATTAACCGGGCATAATGGCTCGCTGGCGGTGAGCGGCGGAACGCTCGTGGCGAGCGGCGGATCGCTGACGGCGCGGCGGCTTACGGGGCGGATTACCGGCGGCGTAGAACCACTGGCGGAGCCGATGACCAGAGGGACGCAGCGGCGGCTCATGCAGCGGCAGCTCGCAGGGCGGATTCCCGACCCGCACGCTACGAAGCTGTCTGTGGACAGCGCCCAGGTGCTCGCTGACGGCGTGGGCATCCGAAACCGGGGCGAACTTACCTAGGAAAACCTCCTCGAACCAACCGGCTGAAGTGAGGCAGTCATCCCCGGTGGCCACTAGGCCCTCGGCCCACCTCTGCGCAGGTCCCATGAGTCGGGAGAGGTAGAACTGCACCCTCTCCCTGTCCGACAGCTCCCGACTGGTCACCAATTCAAACGAGCCGAGAGAGGGAGCACGATCTCCCCATACTCTGGAAGGCGGGGCTAGTGCCGAGCTAAAGTAGCCGATGCTGCAGCCAGAGAATAAGCTAATGGCGGGGCTAGCGCCGAGTTAATGCAGCCGATGCTGCAGCCGGAAAAAGCGGCTAATGGCGTTGCTAGCGCCGAGTTAATGCAGCCAAGACTGCAGCCGGATTAAGCAGCTAAGGCGTACCGACTGCCGGGGTGGACCGAGAAACGGGATGCGCGGCAGCGTGGGATAATAGAAAAAAAGTGGAGCTTACCCGGACGAGGACTCCTGGACTTCACGAGGTTGGGAGGCCAGCATTCTGTCACTTTGGGGGGGGGCGCAGTCCGTCCAAAGGCGGCACTGCGCGTTGCGATATAGTGGGGAAGGAGCGAGCCAGGCGACCAGGTAAGCAGTAGAGGAACATTTATTAAATGAAAAGAAAAAAACCAGAACATATAAGCATATAAATATTCAATGCTGGCCTGCTGACTCAGGGCGCATGCGCACTTAAGTGTAGTCAGCAGGCCACATGTGATTAGGTAGGACCCAATCCCAGCTCTAGGGTATGGGCCCTACCTACGGGAACCCCGAACGGCCAAAAACCAAAATCGAAAACGGGGGGGGGGGGGGGAGTGTGGCCTAGCACTCCCAACCCTGACAGGTGCTGTACATAAGGATACAATTAAAATAAAAATAATAAATTGCATACAGCAAGAATGCTTAACTATATATTTTAGTTGTTCATTATAGTGAACCATTAAAATATTTCATTTACCATAAAACAATATTCAATAATATTTTAATGGGCTTTATTTAATTAATATGATGAGTGATCATTTAATAATTCTGTTGTATATTTAATGAGGTTTAATTTTTGTTGTTATACAAACAAAGCAGATAAAATGCATGTTTGTATTTTAGATCGGTCACTTCCATTCATACATTTTCTTCTGCTTTATCCTCTATTAGGGACGCGGGGGGGTTCCCAATGCCCATCCAGGGGAGAACGTCTTGGGTGCTGGGCAGATACACCCAGGACAGGGCACCAATCTATCGCTGGGCACACACTCATTCACACAGACACACGCTATACGGGGCAATTTGGGGAATTCAATTGACTTGATCCGTGTTTTTGGACTGTGGGAGGAAACCGGAGACCCTGGAGGAAACCCATGCGGACACGGGGAGAACATGGAAACTACACCCAGATTGGGATTTGAACCGGGAATCCGGGAAAAATGTTTGCTTGATCTGGTGTTAGGAATAGGAACAACAAAAGTTTTTGCAAATATGAAGGAAATAGCTGCAGTTAACATATTTTGGAAGAAGGAGAACACCGGAGGATCATATTCTAGGTAGGAGAGAAAAAATTTGAGACTGTAAGGTGGTGGCAGTGGAGTGTGACAGCATTAAATGGTAGTTTGTAGGATGCCTTTGGTGGAGAGGAGGAAAGTAAGAGCGAACCAAAGGAACACATAGTGGAGATTAAGGGAATAACACTGTCTAAAACTCAGAAAAGAGGTAGAACAGACACTGATTGTTGTAAAAGTGATAACTGATAAAGTGATCTGGGCAGAGAAGGGAAGAAGAGTAAAATACTTGGTGTTGTAATGAGATGAGGAAGTGCATAAAGTTGAAGGAGGAAGATGTTGCAAAAAATAACTGGAATCTCTAGAAATTAAGAGAGTAGATTGAGGATAGAAGAACTGGCAAAGGCTAAGGGAAGGCTGTTAACAAGACCATAGTGAGGTCTGCAATGTTGTACAGCTTAGAGACTGTTGCTCTGAACAAAAGGCAGGATAGGGAGCTGGAAGTGATGGAAAATAATTGATTTATTAATGAGGATTAGACAAAATAAAAAAAAAATTACAGTATATGTAAGATGTTTTGGGAGGCAAAATTAAGGTTTTTTTCTTGAGAGCTCTAGGTTTTCTTGAGCCCCTGCATCTCAGCCCTCAGTTGGTACAATCTGGGTTGTATAGCCAGATTATTTAACTAACCAGAAAGAGGACATCCCTGGGGTGTATGCACCTTTGTAACTCAATGCGTTGGCTGAGTCTCTTACAACCTTTAATAAAGTGGCTCCTGAATCTAAAAGCTTAATCCAATCTTAAATCTGTCCATGGAAAATACAAAATCTCACAGTCTTAAAAAGATACATGTGATCAATTCTATCAAAAGCTTTTTTTCCGATACTAAGATAAAAAAAAGAATTATCATAGGAGTTCATTTTACACAGTTCATACAACTCACATACAAGAACCACACTGTATATAATACATTGTCCAGGTACACAGTGTGTCTGATCTAAGTGAATTAAAAAATTGTTACAGTCTTTTAAATCAGCATTTTGATCAAATTTTATAATTCATACATAAAATTAAGACCTATAGTTCTTTGAAAGAATTGGGTCCTCTTTTTTGGGTACACTTTTGTGCAGCTGACTGGAAGTTATACATTTTAAAAGACCAGTTAAACACCATGGGTCTTAGGTGCAGGTCTGAACCTATTGTGTCCTGAAAAAGCTTCATGCTAAAGTGCCACAGAAGTTTGGATTTTTTATTGATGCAGACCAGCAGGTGAAGTGATGTGAGGTGATGGTCTAAAATGCTACTTGAATTGATACAGACATTTAAAATCGAGCTGCAGTGATCCTGAAGTCTTTATCCATGTGTACTGTCATACAGTTTGGTTGATTTCTTTTCATGGATCATAGACACTCTGGGTATTAGTCAGACTTTTGAGAACCTGAAAAGAAGGGGGATGTGATGCTTCTCCATTTCTGTCTAAAGTAAAATCTGTAGTAGCGTTCCAGTCTCCACCATCACATAATCATGACCTTTTATCTTGTAGTGCTAGCATACAGCATGAAAGACATTCCTTCTCTCATCACTTAAAAATTTCTGGATACCGGTCTTCCCAAACTGGGAAATTTCTCTGATTTGTGACCGATTTTTTCTGATTTCTGATTTGTGACAGAAATCATACATTTACTGCAATTTTTAGTCACATCTTTGGTAAGAACATTAATATTATGTAAAATGTAAGGTAAATGTACAAATTTTCACATATAAATAATTATTATTTTGCCTAAATATAATATTTCCCTTCAAATATTTTCCTACAAAACAGGACGAAATTCATGCTAACACTTCTACCCAGTTAATGCTACACTGCCACAAGTATTAAGCTTGTCTGCTACAAATAGTAAGCTTTTTGTTATTTATTTAACATTGATATTTAGACAAAGGCATCATAAATTGTTTTGTGGAGGCGAATAATTTATTAAATTCGCTTGTTTTGTGTTTTATTTCTTTTTTTTTTTTTTTTTTTACACAGATGGGCTTAAACCGTTAAACTGTGTGAACTTAATTTACTGATCGACTTTACTCTACAGACAGACATAATATAATACAATAGGGATAAGATTAAAGATGTTAATCTCATTCTTTGCAGGGCAAGCCTGGAGGGCTCTTGTCCATTCTATCTAAGCAACGCATTTAGGTGGAGACTGCATAAACTTGTATAATATCAAATTTGACTCATTGAATTTGCCTAAAACATAATAAAATGATTCATTTTTGAATGGCAAAGTGGCGTAGTGCTTAGAACATCCACCTCTTAGCGCTGGGTATCCAGGTTTAAATCCAAAAACTTTTGCCTTTTTTCTAGTGTTGTTTTTGTTTAGCAAAAAAAAAAAAGATTCACCGCAAAACCAGTAAAGAATGAAAAACAAAAAAAAAGTAAGAAACAATAAATTCACAATCGCTCTCAAACATATGCTCTATGTGCAGATTCCACATGCACACCTCAGTGCACCCCAGTATGCACCGGAAAGAGAGAGAGATTATCTGCAAATCCTAATGGTTCACAAAACACTGCCACTCTCAGACATGTGAAATTGAATCATTTCTATAATTAGGGACAGAAAGCAATATATATTATACAGAGTAAAAATAAAAAAAACTATTTGTGTATTTGCAAGAGATATACATCTCTGCATTACTGACCATGTTTTAAAATAGGATTTGATTGACACATGTTTAGATCAGATAAGACTGTTGTTGGTTGCATTACATATTGGTTGGTGTAATAATGTACCACCATGGTTTAAGATGCATGTACTGCCACTCCTACCAACTAGGCTATCCCCAGAGACGGGATAGATTTGAGTCTCTTTTTGAAAAGCCTCATCCTTTTCTTCCTTATCTTCCATGTATTTTCCACTGGTATTTCCTGAAGGCTGTTGAATTTTTACAATGACTAACTCCACCCACCCATTAGGCGCACACACACACAAATTCCACAATTCATCCTCTCTTTCATCAAGTTGTATGTACCTATGTAATTAGTAGCATTCATCAAATGTATGTAATTTGCTTACTTCACAATGTATTGTGTTTTATCATGTTTTGCTGTTAGACGCCATGAATATTTTTACTGTTGTGTTTTATGTGGTGGCTGATTTTGTGTGGTATAATAAATGGTGCATGTGTGTGTAGTCCATGCTTGTTCTGCCATATCCCACTTGTCCCTCTATCTGAGCAAATTATTCCAGTGCTTTTCTAGAAGAGCAGAGTTAAATAAACTACTAAGATGAGAAATATTTCTGTCTTTTTTTTTTGCTACATTGATGTCAGAAATGAAGTGACAATGCTTCGCACCAAAATGCTGGATAGAACTCCTAGCAAGATGAAGCAGCTATAAGAGATGAGGGGGCTAAAACATGTAAAACACCCTATTTGTAACCAAGCAATATGTACTTTCATGTGTAACAAGCTGGCAACAGACAGACCCTGGTGCTTGAAGCAGGATGGTATCACCCAGCCTTTCTACATCAGTGGCAAGATGGTATGGGGTTTCTTTTATGTCCAGCTCAACTTGTTAGCTTCAGATGGACCACCAAGTAAACTATAATGTAGCCCACCTTGGATTTAAAGGCAAATGTGCTTAAGGTTCTGTGGGACATTTCAGAAGAGGTTGGAGATGCTGAATGCAGAATTACAGTGGTGATTTAGAGTGAACATGTCAATGGCATGCCATTTTTGAACAGTGTTACTTGCTATAAACAAAAAAATCTAAAAAAAAAAAAAAAAAAAAAATGGCAGGGAAAATCTAGGCATTGAACCCAGATCGGCTAATGAGCGTGATTTGATAATATTGCTGTTAAGCTGATTTCTACTTAACTTTGTTACGGGGCGTGCCGCAGCGACTCAGCCTACCGCATGGGCACGCACACGGTGGACTACGGGAAAAGACTGCATTTCCCAGGGAGCGCCGCGCTAATTTGGTCTGACAGGGTGCACCTGTCGGCATGCCTACTTATACGGCAGGCCGATCGATGCAACTTGTCACACCGTTGGTAATCGAACGTGCCAAGTGCGCGTTCCCGCAGTGTTAGCGTCTCGTCCGTAATTATCGTGTTTATTTCTGTCCTATCGGCTCTGGTTGCTGGGGGTTCTCTTTCCCTGGGGAAAATTACTTCCGTATCTGTGCTTGTGTCTGTTTTTGTTTGCAGTGTATTTCTCTGCTCGAAAGAGCCGGACAAGGCGTCAGCCTTCACCAGAGCGGAGGCTCTGAGTGGTTCGGTGAAGGAGAGAGAGGAGACCACGTGACCGCTTTCAGCGAGCGTGCTGGAGCTGCGCCGCGAGCGGCCCCTCCCCTCTCCTCTTCTCTCTGCGCGTGCGCGTCGTCGGTAGAAGAAATCTCCGTTCCCTTACACGCTCCGCGCTCGTTTAGCGACAGGAGCGTTAATATAGTTTTGTATCCGCAGAGTTACGAGGTTTCAGTTTGACTAAATCTCCGAGTCACTTTAATCAGTTATATCTCATACTTACTTAGTACACACACGCGCACACACACACACACACACACATATATATGTATGTGTATGTATATGTGTATATGTATTGTATGTATATGTATGTAGATATAGGTGTGTGTACTTACGTGTAGATATATATATATATATATATATATATATATATACAGTGGGTTGCAAAAGTATTCATACCCCTTGAACTTTTCCATATTTTGTCACATTACAACCACAAACATAAATATATTTCTCTGGAATTTAATGTGAAAGACCAACACAAAGTGGTATACAATTGTGAAGTGGAAGGAAAATTATACATGAATCAACATTTTTTTTACAAATAAAAAACTGAAAAGTGCGACGTGCAAAAGTATTCAGCCCCCTTTTCCCTGAGTGCAACCAATTGCATTCAGAACTTGCCTGATGAGTGCTAATGACTCAAAAGGGTCCACCTGTGTGTAATCTAATCTCAGTACAAATACAGCTGCTCCGTGACGGCCTCAGATGTTGGTTAAGAGAATATTGGGGAGCAAACAGCATCATGAAGTCCAAAGAACACACCAGACAGGTTAGGAATATGGTTTTGGAGAAGTTTAAAGCAGGCTTAGGTTATAAAAAGATTTCCAAAGCTTTGAACATCTCACGGAGCACTGTTCAATCCATCATCCGGAAATGGAAAGAGTATGGCACCACAGTAAACCTGCCAAGACAAGGCCGTCCACCTAAACTTACAGGCCGAACAAGGAGATCACTGATCAGAGAGGCAGCCAAGAGGCCCATGGTGACTCTGGATGAAATGCAGAGAGCCACAGCTCAGGTGGGGGAAACTGTCCACAGGACAACAATTAGTCGTGCGCTACACAAATGTGGTCTTTATGGAAGAGTGGCAAGGAGGAAGCCATTGTTAAAAGAAAACCATAAGAAGTCCCGTTTGCAGTTTGCCAGAAGCCATGTTGAGGACACAGCAAACATGTGGAAGAAGGTGCTTTGGTCAGACGAGACCAAAATTGAACTTTTTGGCCACAATGCAAAACGCTATGTGTGGCGGAGAAATAACACTGCACATCACTCTGAAAACACCATCCCCACTGTCAAATATGGTGGTGGCAGCATCATGCTCTGGGGGTGCTTCTCTTCAGCAGGGACCGGGAAGTTGGTCAAAGTTGATGGGAAGATGGATGGAGCCAAATACAGGGCAATCTTGGAAGAAAACCTGTTGGAGTCAGCAAAAGATTTGAGACTGGGGCGGAGGTTCACCTTCCAGCAGGACAACGACCCTAAACATAAAGCCAGAGCTGCAATGGAGTGGTTTAAAAAAAAGAATATTCATGTGTTAGAATGGCCCAGTCAAAGTCCAGACCTAAACCCAATTGAGAATTTGTGGCAAGATCTCAAAACTGCTGTTCACAAACGCTCTCCATCCAATCTGACTGAGCTTGAGCTGTTTTGCAAGGAGGAATGGGCAAGAATTTCAGTCACTAGATGTGCAAAGCTGGTGGAGACATACCCTAAAAGACTTGCAGCTGTAATTGCAGCAAAAGGTGGCTCCACAAAGTATTGACTCAGGGGGGCTGAATACTTTTGCACGTCGCACTTTTCAGTTTTTTATTTGTAAAAAAAATGTTGATTCATGTATAATTTTCCTTCCACTTCACAATTGTATACCACTTTGTGTTGGTCTTTCACATTAAATTCCAGTGAAATATATTTATGTTTGTGGTTGTAATGTGACAAAATATGGAAAAGTTCAAGGGGTATGAATACTTTTGCAACCCACTGTATATATATATATATATATATATATATATATATATATATATATATATATATATATATATATATATATTATATATATACACACATATATTTGCTGGCGCAGATATATATACATACACACGCCCCTCCCAGACATGGGCGTGGTCCACCCACGTGAGAGAAACGTCTGTATAGTGCTTCCAACCTAACCCCTTCGTAACAGAACGGTGTGACCAAACAATGGAAGCAGCAGACGGCCAAGCCCTGAAGGAGGTTCCGGTCCGTCTCAATATTAACGGGCACACAGAGACTCTAAGTCTACTAGTCACTCAGGCTCCACACCTACTAATAGTACTGGGGTTCCCATGGTTAGGCCAGCATAACCCCCAGATCGACTGACAGACATGCTCGATTTACGGGTGGGCTCCACGGTGCCAGGAGGCCTGTTTATTACCCAGAAAACCTCAATTGCCAGCTAGGGACGAGGTACTAGACATTTCCAGAGTTCCACCAGCTTATCATGATCTTAGGGAGGTCTTCAGCAAGGCACTGGCCCAGGCCCTTCCACCACATAGGGAACAGGGGCCGCTTGTTCTCACTTAATCCATCTGAGCAGGCGGCCATGGAAACCTATGTGCGGGAGGCTTTGGACCAAGGGTTTATTCGCCCGTCGTCTTCGCCGGCAGGAGCGGGTTTCTTTTTTGTGGGCAAAAAGGATTGTTCCCTGCGCCCGTGTATTGACTATCACGGTCTCAACGCCATCACCATCAGGGACCGCTACCCCTTGCCCCTGATGTCAACGGGGTTTGAGGCGCTGCGACAAGCTGCTGTCTTTACCAAGTTGGATTTATGCAGTGCCTATAACTTGATAAGAATCCGGCAGGGGGATGAATGGAAGCATTTTTAACACCAACGGGGCATTATGAATATTTGGTCATGCCCTTCGGCCTCATGAACGCCCCGGCTGTCTTCCAGCGATTCATTCATGAGGTGTTGAGAGAAGCATTAGACCGATATGCATATGTGTATATCGACGACATCCTCATATACAGTCGGTCTGTCAAGGAGCATGTCAAGCATGTGCGGCGGGTTCTCCAGCTTCTACTACAACACCAACTATACGTAAAGCTGGAGAAGTCCACCTTTCACTCCTCTACGGTGTCCTTCCTAGGGTTCGTTATTTCCGGGGGAACCATGGAGATGGATCCCGCTAAGATACGGGCCGTAGTCGATTGGCCTCGCCCCACCTCCCTCCGTGAGGTCCAACGCTTCTTGGACTTTGTTAACTTTTTTCGGAAGTTTGTGAGGGACTTAGGTTCTATAGCGGCCCCCCTTATAGCACTTACACGCAAAACCCCAGGTCCCTTCTGCTGGACCCCAGAGGCGGAGCGGGCATTTGACGTCCTCCGAAAACGACTGACCTCCTCCCCCATTCTGCAACTCCCAGATGGGGAGGAGCCCTTCGTTGTTGAGGTCGACGCTTCTGATGTAGGGGCGGTGCTTTCTCAACGTGTCAGGTCCCCACCCAAACTCCATCCATGTGCCTTCTTTTCACGCCGACTTACTCCGGCAGAGTGAAACTACCCCGTAGGGGATAAGGAGCTTTTGGCGATAAAGTTGGCATTGGAGGAGTGGAGGCACTGGCTGGAAGGAGCCAAACATCCCTTCCTTGTGTGAACGGACCATAAAAACCTGGCCTATATCCAGCAGGCGAAAAGACTAAACGCCCGTCAGGCCAGGTGGCGTTTCCAGTTCACCCTGTCGTACAGGCCAGGGTCCAAGAACACAAAGCCAGATGCCCTCTCTCGGCTGTGGGCCCAACCCATGGAAGACACTAACCACGACCCTGAACCCATTATCCTCGGGCCACGAATTGTGGCAGCTCTCACCTGGCCCATTGAGGTCCAGGTCAAGAGAGCCCTACGGAACTACCCGGTCCCTGGAGGTGGCCCAGAAAGACTATTTGTTCCGCCCAATGTCCGCAAACAGGTTCTGCAGTGGGGATACGCCTCCTCGTTCTCAGCACACCCAGGAGTCACCCGAACCCTAGAATTCTTACGGCGCAGGTTCTGGTGGCCCAAGATGGAGGCTGCGGTGAAGGAATATATCACGGCATGTGTTGTGTGCGCCAAGAACAAGACGCCTAGGGTCAAACCTCCAGGCCTCTTGCAACCTCTCCCTGTTCCGTCGTGCCCATGGTCCAACATCGCCCTAGATTTTGTTACAAGGCTGCCTTCATCTAAGGGCAACACTGTGGTGCTGGTCCTGGTGGACCGGTTCTCGAAGGCATGCAAGTTTGTGGCTTTGCCAAAACTTCCCAGTGCACGAGAGACTGCTCCTTATCCAAAATGTGGTCAGGGTTCATGGGATTCCTAGAGACATTGTCTCAGACCGAGGACCCCAATTCGCCAGCCGCTTTTGGAAGGCATTCTGTCAACTGCTGGGGGCTAAAGCTAGTGTCTCGTCAGGTTTCCACCCGGAGTCCAACGGTCAGACCGAGAGAGTCAACCAAGACCTTGGCCACATGCTCAGGTGCCTGATGTCGGATCAGCTCAAGACCTGGGCTGAACAACTCCCCTGGGCAGAATACGCCCACAACACCCTCTGGCACTCTGTCATAGGCATGTCCCCATTTGAGTGCCAAAACGGGTATCCGGCCCCCATATTCGAGGAACAGGAGGCAGAGATGAGGGTCCCAGCTGCCAAGCAATACGTGCGGCGATGCCAGTGGGCCTGGCGGAGGGCCCGAACGGCCTTGGCGGCACGGACAGAGGCCATGAGACGAACCGCAGACTGCAAAAGACGAATGGGACCTACGTATCGTTTAGGGCAATGGGTTTGGTTGTCCACCCGGGACCTGCCTCTTGGAGGGGAATCCAACAAACTCGCACCTAGGTACGTGGGCCCGTTCAAGGTGATTCGAAGGATCAACCCCGTCGGTTTCCCCCGACTATGAAGATTCATCCCACCTTTCACGTATCCCGCCTTAAACCCTACTTGTGTCGTGGCCCCGCCTTACCTAGCCAACCACCCGAGCCACGGATGGTGGCGGGAGCCCCAGCCTACACAGTGAGACAGTTACTGGATTCCCGAAGGGTTCAAGGCTCCACCCAATACCTGGTGGATTGGGAGGGCTATGGCCCGGAGGAACGGACCTGGGTCCCAGCCAGATACATCCTGGATCCGGAACTCATCCAGGATTTCAGGCGGAACCGGGCTGCAGGCATGGGGACGTCAGGGGCCGCCCCTAGAGGAGGGGGTACTGTTACGGGGCGTGCCGCAGCGACTCAGCCACCCTCCAGAGGGCGGCGGAGGCAAGCGGCACGCACACGGCGGACTACGGGAAAAGACTGCATTTCCCAGGGAGCGCCGCGCTAATTTGGTCTGACAGGGTGCACCTGTCGGCATGCCTACTTATACGGCGGGCCACACCGTTGTCACAACTTGTCACACCGTTGGTAATGAACGTGCCAAGTGCACGTTCCCGCAGTGTTAGCGTCTCGTCCGTAATTATCGTGTTTCTTTCTGTCCTATCGGCTCTGGTTGCTGGGGGTTCTCTTTCCCTGGGGCAGAGCCAAAATTACTTCCATATCTGTTCTTGTGTCTGTTTTTGTTTGCAGTGTATTTCGCTGCTCGAAAGAGCCGGGCAAGGCGTCAGCCTTCACCAGAGCGGAGGCTCTGAGTGGTTCGGTGAAGGAGAGAGAGGAGACCACGTGACCGCTTTCAGCGAGCGTGCTGGAGCTGCGCCACGAGCGGCCCCTCTGCTCCTCTCTCTGCGCGTGCGCGTCGTCGGTAGAAGATATCTCCGTTCCCTTACACGCTCCGCGCTCGTTTAGCGACAGGAGCGCTAATATAGTTTTGTATCCGCAGAGTTACGAGGTTTCAGTTTGACTAAAGCTCCAAGTCACTTTAATCAGTTATATCTCATACTTACTTAGTACACACGCACACGCGCACACACACACGCACACACACACACACACACAGATATAAATATATAATATATTATAATATTTATATATATATATATATATATATATATATATATATATATATATATATGTATATGTATATGTATTGTATGTAGATGTGTATATAGGTATATGTATGTAGATATAGGTGTGTACATACGTGTATGTGTGTATATATATATATATATACATATTTATTTGCCGGAGCAGATATATATACATACACACGCCCCTCCCAGACGTGGGCGTGGTCCACCCATGTGAGAGAAACGTCTGTATAGTGCTTCCAACCTAACCCCTTCGTAACAAACTTACTGAATTGTGGTATTGCCAGAAAGATAATTGACAGCATGGGACAGGGTTTCTTTTGACAGTTGATAAAAACATGCATATGATGCATAACATGCAAAATGCAGGTTCATAGATTGTATAGAGTTCTATTTACGGGTTATACCTTCTAGGTTGTTACACAGCCTACACCTAACCCCTATTGACTTAATAATCTCAGATCTTGGATTTGGATGTTTATTAATCAAGTATTACAACTCATAAACTGCAGTACTAATATTTAGCTTCCACTTTACATCCAATTTTATAGCCCAGTATTTTGAAGTGTATATGCTAGTATTAATTATAATGATTAGTATACAGACAGAAGTGTACCATATAAATACATACCTGTGACATATAAACTATATACCTGTACTATATATAATTGTTCACACTATAATCATAAACAATAATTGGTTATGAAATCAAGAACCCAAAGTGAACCTATAATTCTGTACTTTCAACACAAATATTTAAAGCAATCTCTTTAACATACACACGTGGACAAAATTGTTGGTACCCCTTGGTTAATGACAGAAAAACCCACAATGGTAACAGAAATAACTTTAATCTGATAAAAGTAATAATAAATAAAAATTCTATGAAAATGTACAAATGAAAGTCAGACATTGCTTTTCAACCATGCTTTAACAGAATTATTTAAAAAATAAACTCATGAAACAGGCCTGGACAGAAATGATGGTACCCCTGAAAATAATGTGACCAAATGGACATCAAGGTGTGTTCACTAATTAGTATCACAGGTGTCTACAATATTGTAATCAGTCAGTGGGCCTATATATAGGGCTACAGGTAGTCACTGTGCTGTTTGGTGACAAGGTGTGTACCACACTCAACATGAACCAGAGGAAGCAAAGAAAAGAGTTTTATCAAGACATTAGAAAGAAAATAATAGACAAGCATGTTAAAGGTAAAGGTTATAAGACCATCTCCAAGCAGCTTGATGTTCCTGTGACTACAGTTGCACATGTGATTCAGAAATTTAAGATCCATGGGACTGTAGCCAACCTCCCTGGACGTGGACGCAGGAGGAAAATTGATGACAAATCAAAGAGATGGATAACACGAATGGTAACAAAAGAGTCAGGAAAACCATCTAAAGAGATTCAAGGTGAACTTCAAGCTCAAGGAACATCAGTCTCAGATCGAACTATCCGTCGATGTTTGAGCCAAAGTGGACTTCATGGGAGACGACCAAGGAAGACACCATTGTTGAAAACAAAACATAAAAAAGCCAGACTGGAATTTGCCAAACTTCATGTTGACAAGCCACAAAGCTTCTGGGAGAATGTCCTATGGACAGATGAGACAAAAATGGAACTTTTTGGCAAGGCACATCAGCTCTATGTTCACAGAGGGAAAAATGAAGCATATCAAGAAAAGAACACTGTGTCCCTACTGTGAAACATGGAGGAGGCTCTGTTATGTTCTGAGGCTGCTTTGCTGCATCTGGCACAGGGTGTCTTGAATCTGTGCAGGGTATAATGAAATCTCAAGACTATCAAGGGATTCTAGAGAGAAATGTGCTGCCTAGTGTCAGAAAGCTTGGTCTCAGTCGTAGGTCGTGGGTCTTACAACAGGATAATGACCCAAAACACACATCTAAAAACACTCAAGAATGGCTAAGAGGAAAACACCGGACTATTCTAAAGTGGCCTTCTATGAGCCCTGATTTAAATCCTATTGAGCATCTTTGGAAGGAGCTGAAACATGCCGTCTGGAAAAGGCACCCTTCAAACCTGAGACAACTGGAGCAATTTGCACATGAAGAGTGGGCCAAAATACCTGCTGAGAGGTGCAGAAGTCTCACTGACAGATACAGGAATCGTTTGATTGCAGTGATTGCCTCAAAAGTTTGTGCAACAAAATATTAAGCTAAGGGTACCATCATTTCTGTCCAGGCCTGTTTCATGAGTTTATTTTTTTAAATAATTCTGTTAAAGCATGGTTGAAAAGCAATGTCTGACTTTCATTTGTACATTTTCATAGATTTTTTATATATTATTACTTTTATCAGATTAAAGTTATTTCTGTTACCATTGTGGGTTTTTCTGTCATTAACCAAGGGGTACCAACAATTTTGTCCACGTGTGTATATACAGGTAAAGTTTGGGTAACTAGTTACACTGAATTATGAATTTTCTGACTTTATACAATTAACAATAAATACAATTAAGTTTACACAGGGAATAATGCACATTTACTAATTATTTACTGAAATGAATGATGGTGCTTTTAGTGAGTCCACCTGGCTCATACTTCCACCAGTTTGGGAGCCTTAATTTGTTTTCATAGACAAACAACCAGGCTGCTATTTTAAGCATGCCTCAGTTATGTCTAATCCTTTTGTTTTTATATCAGATAGAGCCCACTTGCACCCTCTGACCCTAACCCACTTCATTATTTAACTTAAAGGCCATTAAAACTCACTAGGCAGCATAATCCCTACATTCTTTCTCAAACCCTTGTAATTGCAAAAACCAGATGAAAGCTGTTGATCATTAATGCCCATTGGAGTTTCTTGCCAATCTATAATGTAATTATATGGCACACTTCTCTTTGTGTACTAATCATTTAATAGAAGTCCAGTCCAGTTTAATCAGATAGAGCCCACTCACACCTTCTGACCCTAACCCCACTTCATTGCTTTAACTTGAGATCCATTAAAATTCACTAGACTGTATAATCTCTGCATTCTTTTTGAAACCCCTGTAATTGCATTAGCCAGACCATAACAGTTGATCACTAATGCCAAGTGGAGGTTCTTGCCACTCTGTAATGTAAAAAAATGGCACAGTTCTGACTATATAATATTCATTTAATAGGAGTCCAGGTTAAAATAAGACATTATTTGTTTGAACACGTCATGTTTAAGCCAAACGTATAAGAACAATTTAACTTGACATTTAAATGTAACTTCTCATTTTTATTTTTGTCGTAATATTGCCCATTGCATACAGTTGTTTACACAGTTGTTTCATGACTGTGCACCAAGGCTTAGCTCAAATCATATCAAGTTTACCAATGACGCAGCATTTCAAACTCTAGAGTTCTAAAGAAGTTTATTGATAATTAAGCATATAAGGTGTGATGTAAAAAAAAAAAATCAGCTTTCAAACATTTTTCAAAGGCAGCTTGAAACAATGGTTTTATGTCAAAAAGAAGTGGCCTTTAACCCCCTTTGGAGATCAGCATTTGAGGGAACAAATAATAGATTTAGAACCCATGAAGATTTAGAACCCATGAGTAGTAGCTCAGAGTTACTGAAGGCTGTGCTGCACGCTAAGAAAAGCCAGGCGCAGTGATAAACACTCAAATGAATTCAAGTAGTGATAATGGTAAAGTACTTTATTCATAAACGTGGGCAAAGAGCATCCACAGAACGCAGAGTGACTAAAGTAACTAAAATGAACAAATGAGCACAGTTAGTTAGCCTAGACAAATAAATTCAAACAAGGAAAACAGTTAATTGGCTAATTAAAAGAACCAAAGGCAGGTAGTTTATAAAATAAATACAGGTGAGCAGAACAGATATGATCGGAAACGCATCATGCCAAGCCAGGCTCCTTGTCACACCATACAAGTATGATTAGTGCTTTATATTACTATGTTTTATTGGTATCTTTCCTGCAGTCCTGTTGGTGTCGATTGCCAAGATACTCTTTTTGGATTCAAGTCTGAGCAGGTTAAAATGTAGTGCTAATATGCTAAGCTAGCATCACACAGTGGTTCTCCTACAGTTTTTAAACACTTATGTAGGCCAGACAGGGGCATTGTTAGACCTGGGCTTTCGGGGCTATAGTCCCGGATGTTTTGTCAGTAGCCCTGAATGAAATGAACAGCTTTCTCTGCAGCCTCTCCTCCAGCAGCGGGACTGAACGATGGAGTCACAATCAGCTGTTTATGTTTCTAAGCTGTGTGTGTGTTTGAGGGAGACAGATTTTTTTTCGCCAGTATGAGGAGTAAAGTTACCGTAATAACTGTATGTTGGCTGTAATGAGCAGCTTCTCAGCTTTCATAGCTCAGCTTTTTTTCTGAAGACGCAAACTGTCACAAAGTTACGGTATTTCAAAACAAAACCTTGTTAAAACTGTCTCATCTGCGACGGACTCGTAAAACAGATTCTCGCTTTTCTGCCGAAGCTCAGGTTCATTTATTCAAAAAATTCTGTCAAAACCATCATTTATTACAACTGAATGTGCTATCCACTGCTGACATTACATGACATTGATGTAACATTAAATACTGGATGTTATTTAATTTTATTTATTTAACTAATAAATGATCAAACAAAATGAATGTAACAACAGTTTGAAAAATGGATAAATACACTCATGAATGGGCACTTTTTAAAGAGGACAGAGGGGGAATAAGGAATCTGGGCTAAAGCCCCTGATGTTTCTAAACCCTAAAAATGCCCCTGAGGCCAGGTGTACCCACACTTTTCTGGCCTGAGATCTACTTTTTTCAGTGGAACAGTTATCATGATCTACCAGGATCAGATTTAATGTTAAAACCTGTTTACACACATCATGTTGGTATTGGGAAATCAGCTTAGAAAAGACTCGGGTTGCCATTTTCACAGAAATTGCTGCTATTATTCACCAAAACAGAAGAAAACTATAAAACAAAGAACACATATAACCCGGCTGCAAGGTATACTGGGAAGTGGTCGTAGTTATATTGCGTAACAGTATGCCAGTCAATTACATTGACCCATCTATTTAAACAGTTTGAATGCAACGTACATTTAAATGAGACGTAACTAAGGCACGGGTGTGTAGTCACATGCTGGGTATGGGAATAAAGAGAGAGAGAGGGACGGGGTAGAGCAGAATTCGTTCGCATGGGGATAGAGATCGCAATTCAGAACGATTCATAGTGTGTGCGCGCACAAGTGCTTCTGATACTTTGCATAAAAGCGCTGATAAGTCATTTTTCATCAAATCTGTGTAGTGATCCAAGGCGATTGACCAACATGCACTGGGCGATTGACCAGTCGACTGCGATCGACGTATTGTGCATGCCTGGTGTAGGCTGTTATTGCTAAATCTTGTAAATATGAAAATAATTGACAAAAGCTTATCTGCTGTTGCATAGTTTGCTTTAGTCATTCTCTAATCCTTCATCAGTGTTCACAGGACCATTTCCAAATGATTCTACTGGATGAATAATGCTCAATCCAGCAGTGTCACTAATATGTTTAAAAGTTCCAACAGCACTACTGGATTTGATCTGCTTATATTACCACAACACAGACTGACACACCAACTCCACCACATTAGTGTCCTGAGAGTCAGTCGTCATCAAATGGTACTTGATCAGTAATGATCCTTTGAGGGGTCATGGTTATTAAAGAACCATGACCCATGAAAGTGAAGAGAACTAAAGAACAACTAAATAGTTCTTAAATATTAAGCATTCAAATCCTAACCCATTAAAGCCATAACCCTCGAGTAGAATTTCAATGGACGTATGAGGTACCCGGAAATTCATTGGTATAGTATTATTTTGTATAGATGTATCAGTCTTTTACATTTTAATCTTGTGTTTTTAACTTGGAAAGGTAAACTAATTCATATTTTTTAAACTTGGAACATTAAACTAATTCAGCAGGAATTAGATGATGAATTTCAAAGTGATTGTAAATGGCCTTGTAGCATTTCCCAAATTAATGCGCAGCTTTTATAAAAAAAATAGTGTTGCATTAACAGATACCTTTTTTACAAAGGTGGTCACACTTGTGCATAATCAGTTAATTATTTAATTAGGAGCATTAAGAACTAATTTTTAATACTTCTGCCTTCTGCCATTTATTAAAAGACAAAATATATTTTTTATGATATGGTATTAAATATATATATTTTTTATTTAAAAATCTGATACTGTTGTTCATCTGAGATTGTATTAATCTAGTTTGAGACCTTTAAGGAGATTCAAGGATTTTTTTTTCTCTTAACAATTTTTATTGAGGAAAAAGAAAACAGTCTTTACATACACAGACATTTCACACACTTTCCTTATTTTCCTTTTTTTTTTTTTCTTCTTTTTTTTCTTCTACCCTCCCCCTCACCCAATTCCCTCCCCACCTCTCCTTTCCCACCCAAACCTACCCACCTAGATTTAAAAAAATAATAATAATAAAAATAAATAAATAAATAATAAAAAGATAATAAAAATAAATAAATAAATAGATAAATAAATAATAATAATAATAGTAAAATGAAATAAAATAAGAATATAATAATAATAAATTAATAGTTTAAAATAAAAAATAATAGTTTAAAATAAATAAAATAACAAAGGGGAAAAGAAAAGGGAAAAAAAAAAAAAAAAAAAAAAAAAAAAAAAAAAAAAAAATATATATATATATATATATATATATATATATATATATATATATATATATATATATATATATATAATAGAATAAAAAATAAAAGGGGGGGGGGGAGAGGGGTAAAGGGGGGAAATCAGCCAGTTGAGATTGTCTCTAGAGACCCAAAGTACACCATGAGGGGATTCCACTTCTTGTAAAACTTTTCTGTATTCCCTCTCAGAGTAAACCTAATCTTCTCTAGTTTGAGAAAACGCATCATTTCCCGTAGCCAAACTGAAATAGAAGGGGGACCCGGAGACTTCCAGAGGATCAGTATGCAGCGCCTGGCCACCAGGGAGGTGAATGGCAAAATATCCAAATCAGTGCTGATAAACAGGGATTTGTTCAAGGGGAGACCGAATATCGCAACCCACGGAGACATCTCTATAGTGGTACCCAGGACCTCTGACATAGCATCGAAATACCCACTCCAAAACCTCTGAAGCGCATTACAGAAAAAATGCATGTGCCCTAAGCCGCAAGACGAGGCTCCACACTCAGGGTAAAAAAGTCAGGGTAAAATTTGGAGAGTTGTGATTTGGAACGATGGATTCTGTGTAAAACTTTGAACTGTATTATTTCTAACCTAGCGCATGGGATGGAGCGGTTGACCACATTAATTGCTTTATCCCACCACTGATCAGTAAAGGTAGTAGCTAGTTCTCGTTCCCATGCTAATCTAGCACTGCTGACGATTGGCACATCCATCTGCTGAAGCCTGGAGTAAATCCTGGATACAAGGGACTTTCTAAAGGGATTCAAGGTCAAAAAGATGTCCCAAGGGGGAGCACTGGGAAGCTGAATGTAATCAGTAAAAAGGGAAGAAAGACAGTGTCTAATTTGAAAATAACGGAATAAATGTGAAGTGGGAAGATTAAACTCAGATGATGAACTGTGTAAATGAACAAAGAACTTGGTTTCTGTAAAGGTCTCGAAAACATTTGATATTTACATATAACATTTGTGCCATATTCAAAAACCAGAATCAATCCGTGCTGGTGGGAACAAATGGTTGTTCATAATGGGCAATGACAAGGAGGGTACTGTATAACTAAAACACCTCCTAAATTGTACCCAGACACATAGAGTTGAAAACACTAGGATTTGTATAAATTTAGATAAATGCACTAAATTCGTGTATTTGGAAAGTTTGAGTGGGAGGGGAGAAGCCATCAGTGCCAGTGCAGATGAAGATGTAAAAGAGTTGCTCTCTAATCTGCACCACTGCAGGTCAGGGTAGTGAAGCCAGCACAACAACTTTTGGATGTGTGCTGCAAAATAATAATATTTAAAATTAGGCAGAGCAAGACCTCCCTCAAATTTGAATCTCTGCAATAGTGATTTACCCACTCTGGGAACCCTTCCCTCCCACAAAAATGTGGAAATGAGCTGATCCAGAGATTTAAAGAAGGTTTTAGTTAGGTACAATGGGAGGGTTTGAAACAAAAACGGAATTATGGCATGACATTCATTTTGATAACATTTATTCTACCAATTAACGACAGGGGAAGAGATTTCCATCTCTGTAAATTTGTTTCTTATTTATCCATCAGCACGGAGTAATTTGCATTGAACAATAGAGACAAAGTGCGAGAAACATGAACACCTAAATATTTGAAGCCATCTGGTGTCAAATTAAACGGAACATCTGTTTGGTTCAAACGCAAAGCCAGTGCATTAACAGGATAACTTTGACTTTTTTGGAGATTCACATTATAACCTTAAAATGTGCCAGAAGTCTTAAGGAGTGCAATAATAGGGGGAAGAGATCCAGCTGGGTCAGCCACATACGAAAGTAGGTCATCCGCATACAATGACAGTTTTAAATCCACATCAGCCCGAGAAAGACCTCGAAATGATGTAAGCGATTTTAGTGCAATGTATAATGGTTCAATAGCCAAAGCAAACAGCAGCGGGGAGAGGGGGCATCCCTGTCTAGTACCGCGTGACAATGTAAAGTAGTCCAAATTACAATTATTAGTACGCACACTAGCTCGAGGACATGTATAAAGTAGTTTAATCCAGGATATGAATTTCGCCACAAATCCAAATCGATGCAGAACTGTAAACAGGTAATCCCATTCAACCTGATCGAATGCTTTTTCAGCATCTAATGACACAATGACTTCAGGAACAGAGAGGGAATGATCAGAATAAACCACGTTTAGAAGTGTGCAAACTTTAAAGAAAAGATGACGACCTTTAACAAAACCATTTTGATCATGCGAAACCATGACCGGGAACACCCTCTTCAAACGAGAGGCCAAAACCTTAGCTAAGTTTTTGACATCGACATTTAGGAGAGACAGGGGCCTGTATGAGGAGCAAGATGTAGGATCTTTATCCTTTTTCAATAAAAGAGATATAGATGCCTCCTGTAAAGTTGGTGGAAGAGAGCCTGAGCACAGGGACTCCTCAAAGACGGCCAATAATAGCGGTGCCAATTTGTCTTTAAACTTTTTTAAAAACTCAACTGGAGAACCATCTGGGCCTGGTGCCTTACTGGTTTGCATATTACCAATATGGTGAATGATCTCACCCAAAATCAGAGGAGAATCAAGATCTCCAGCCACAACAGAGTCCAGATTTTGAAGTTCCAAATTGTCGAAAAAAGATGACATTTCTGGGCAAAGATTCTGGCAAAGATTCTGACTGATATAATGCTGCATAAAAAGCCTTGAAAGCAGAATTTATGTTAGTACAGAGCTCACCCATGTAATCAACAATTCGAGATATAGACCTCGATGCCACCATTCCCCTTAGCTGGTGCACCAGCAGTCTGGAGGGTCGGTTGCCGTGCTCAAAGAATGTACTCCGTGTACGCAAGAGAAGCCTCTCAACTTCAACCGTGGTATTTAGGTCATACTCTGTTTGTAACTCCAATCGACGTTTCAATAGCTGGGATGATGGGCTCGCCGAATTTAGTTCATCTACTTTAGCAATGTCAGCTAACAAAGCCTGTAACTTGAGCTTACGTGCTTTATTTAAGTGCGATGTGTAGGATATAATTTGGCCTTGCATATAAGCTTTAAGTGACTCCCATAAAAGGGAGTAAGAAACTGATTCACTTTTATTTAAAGATATATAATCATCTATTGAAGATGAAATAGTCATTAAAAGCATTATCAGATAGTAGGAGTGTGTTAAACCTCCACGGAGCAGTAAACCTGTAGTTATTTGGGAAATTAATACTAAGTGCTACCGGAGCAAGATCTGAAATAACTATTGGGTGGTAACTGGTGTGTGTGACCATGGAAATCATAGAACTGTCACAAAAAAATAGGCAATGCGTGACTACACTCTACTGATGTGGATGGGAATAGAATGAAAAAACCTTAGCCTGTGGGTTATAGAATCTCCAAGGATCGAGGAGACCATTAATGGACATAAAGTCAGCAAACATTTCAGAAAGTGCTACACGTGAATCTGATCTGTCAAGAGTTGAATCAAAGTATGAGAATGCAAATTGGGTAAAGATTGAAATAACTTATGAGCGAAAGCTGGGTCATCACAATTTGGGCATAAACATTCACCAGTAGAACTGGGACGTTACATAGATTTCAGCTGACATTCCGACTATTAAAAATCTTCCATTTATATCAGCAATGACATCCTCCACATCAAACGAGACCCCACCTCTCTCGGGAGAGAAAAGAGAAGAAGAAAAAAAATTAATTAATTAAAAAATAAATAAATAAAATTAATAATAGAAACCCACACAGCAAACCCATCCACCCTCCAGCCCACCCCCACCCCATCACGTCCTAACCCAAAACGGTAAAATCAACCCCTGAAATGCGAGTCCCCGATTGCTAAACATGTGACCGGACTCTTGACTCCGTGGCGCAGCACGTATCAGATTCTATAGTCTTTGCAAGGTGCAGTCTGTAAACAGGTTATAAACAGAAAGACATACAGGACAAAGCAAATCCTAAACCCAGCTCAACCAAGAAAGGCATCTATAAACAGTGTCAACACCCGTTAATGATAAAAAAAATTATAATTATAATAAATAATAATAATGAAAAAGACCCTGAACATTGTGGGATTAGAACAACAAACCATTAATCCGATGAAAAGTAAACACAGTTCAGTGTTTCGACCTTTCCAAATGTATTCAAAGCAAGCCACTCAACTGCGCGGCTTCAGCCACAGGGCAAGTCACAATAAACAGCATCTTAATGCCCAGCAGGCACAGCCACTCACCGTTAACACAAACATTTTCAAGTGGACTATAAAGTTTTTGAGAAGAAAATGAGAGTGGGTCCCATCCACATCACTTCCAGAAGTTTTAGCCGGATATAAACAAACCGAAAACAGATTCTGTCCCGAATCTGAATAAATCTTGATCAAGGTCTTGACCGAAGTGTGTGTCGAGCGGGTCTCAGCATCACCGCGTATAATATCCGTTCAGTACGATAGGAAAATCTTTAGTTCTGGGCCACAGTGTTTGCATCTTTATGGATCTTGGACACAAACTTCACGCCCTTTTTGCACAAAAGCGATCGAACCTCATTGAACGTGGCGCGTTGCTTGGCCACCTTAGCTCTAAAGTCCTGAAACATGGCCAGCCTCATCCCACCGGCTTCCACCCAGCCCTTCTGCCTCGCACGCCTTATAATCTCAACGCAGTCACTGTATCGGTGAAGGTGAACAATGACCGCTCTAGTTATACCGGGTCTTCTGGGGGCGAGCGACCTATGTGAATGGTCCAATTCAGGCAGTTTCTCCATGCCAAATGCCTCCTTCAGTAATTACGAGACTGATGCGGGAGGCACAGTGAATTCTTCGGGCACCCCCAAACCCTGAGATTCTGACGTCTTGACCTCGACTCCAAATCATCCGCCCTGGCACTGAGTGCCTCAACTTGTTTCTCCAGGGCCTCCGTCCTCGCTCGCAGTCTCATCTGAATAGGCCGACAAGGACCTCTCTATCTCAGAGACTGTGGACTTCATCGTTGTAAAGTCCGTCCTCAGAACTGGTAAGTCCTTGACCATCTCCTCTTGCATTGCCTGCAACTCCTCTTTAAAAATCGTCCTCGGCTAGGTCAGGACTAGCAGGACAATGCGCGATACCGTAGCGGGGTCATTGGGGTAGCAGGCCGTGTCAGGACTCACCTCGCATGAAGCGGATGCCACAGGTGAGGCCGAAGATGACGCTGCCAGAGCAGGCCTTATGAGCCGTTGAGAAGAACCGGGATCTTTGCTCGTTTTAGCGGTCTTGGGAGGCATGGTGAGCACAAGCCAACAATTCAAAAGTTTGTTCCATTTATTTATATAACCTTTCTATCAAACAGCGCGTGTCAAAAGTGCATCCAAATAATAAAAATACTGCTCTCCCCACGGAGCTTGAAAAAAAAAAAACGTCTAGCACATGTCGAGCGAAAACCGGAAGTCCAGATTCAAGGATTTTAAGAGAGAGAAATAGAGAGAGATGATTAGTAAAATTAGCTTTATTGCCAGTAGTACAAAATAAAGCAGGCTTTTCACTTTAAAGAGCATGCTCTCAGCTTTAAAGTGCTTTTCAGCACAGAACACAGTGCTTCTGATTCTCTTTGTCTTCTTAGCAGCTCTTCCAGTTTTTTTTCCCAATGGTTCACTGCCACAAAACATTCAATTACACATATACATGTTTATGGTACTCCTAAAACTCTTCCTATAGAGAAAGAATTGCTACTATTATTATACTATACTATTATTATCTGTGCCACCAGCACTAAAACATATATGACTGAAGGGCTAGATAACAAGAGATGATCTGTGTTGGCATTCCTTATACAGTAGAGCCATTGGAATGGGTCATGTTTTAAACATAGGGTGAGTGATTTTTCTATCATGTAGTAGCAGAGGCTGAGAACCGACCACTTTATAGCCATGCAATCTTTCCGAACTGTGCTGTAATCCTTTCACCAGTGCGGAGCCATCACCTAGAAAAGGCTACTGCCATGACTTCCCACTGGACACCCCTCCACAATTGCTGATTAGAGATACATGTGTCCAAGGCCCAAGTGGAAAACCAGACATTTTACTTTTACCTGTAACTTCTGTCTGTCACAGTGACTGTCTGTCGCAGGGCTGCCTGAGATGGTGGCATATGCCATGGCCAGTGATAAATGAAATTGTAAATATTAATGTTAGCCACTATATATGTAATGTAAGAGCTGAGGATTTTGTCAGGTTTTACCAAATTTCCGTGTTTAGGAAAGGAATTATTTCAAATTTAATTATAGAGAGCTTTTAGCTTTTAGAAGGGTCAGTTCTGGGTCCACTCCTATTTGCATTATATATGCTTCCATTGGGATCAATTATTCGTAAACATGGAATCAGTTTCCACTCATATGCAGATGATACACAGTTATATGTTTCAGCTAACCCTAATGATGGTTGTTCAGTCACTAAGCTTGAGGACTGCATCCAAGATATTAAAATGTGGATGTCAAAAAACTTCCTACTGCTAAATTCTGATAAAACAGAGTTTCTGATAGTTGGACCCAAGGACAAAATTAACAAAGCTTCTAACACTATGTTAAACCTTGATAACTCTTTAATTAGACCCAGTTCATCTGTAAATAATCTCGGTGTCTGTTGGGGCTTTTCCCTCTTGACCTCAGAATTTGTCAAGTCGGCCTGTTCGTCCCTGTGGTCTGGTTCTAGGCGCTTTCCCTTAAACCACGAATTGAAAGGCAAACCAGCCGGGTATGCTAGACGTCCATCCAGAGCGCGCTCGGAACAAATGAGGAACAAACAATGCTTTGAATAGCAGAGGTTTATTACACAGATGTTCAAACTAAGACTGGGGGAGTCCCGGTCTTATATACATTCCAACCCTTCTCCTCCCGTGCAGGCGGGGGCGGGTGTGTCACATCTCGGGCAACAGATAAAACACTGAAAGAACATTGAGCACGTATGTGGTTACAAATGATGACCTTGGGCAAGCTGCCGAGTGTGAGGTGCAAGTTCTGCTAAAGATAATTAAACAAACATCCCGTTATTTTCGCTCTGCATAGAACATTTCAGAAAAGGACAAAAGGTCAACGCAGTACACTCGAACACCAGCACATATGACTATATAAGTACATAGAAGTACATGCAGAGATACATAAGAATCCTTCATTCCCCTCTTTTATGATCTCGTGTTAACGAGAGATCATAACTACATTCATCACCTCTAAAGCTGTGGTAATATTTCCTATTCCAGGGTCGTCATAAGCAGGCACATAGGTAGAACATTGTTTAACATCTAAAACCATATGATTTTAAATAGTGGTTAAACGCAGAGCATTCTTCTTCCAGTGATGATGTGGCACTAGCGGCACCCCCCCCCCCCCCTTTGGGTCGTGGACTATTTTTAAAACAGTATATAATTGGAATGGCATATAATTAAAATTATAGGGTCGGCTTCTGCTTCTGTTACTACACACACCATTAGAAGAGCAACATCTAGAGCAACATCTTGAGTAACTTATGAAATTTACAAACAAAAACAAAGAATAAAAATCTAATAAAATTTGTGTGAAACTTAAGATAATTAGAACGGGTTAAGCCCCCCACTATGTGAGGGTCGGACTATACCGCTCTCTTCCACCCCCCTTGGTGGGTAAAAATAACAAACCGAGCCTAATATAGTATTAAAATTATTCATTCATTCATTATCAGCCGCTTTATCCTCCATTAGTGTCGCGGTGGGGTTCCCCATGCCCATCCAGGGGAGAATGTCTCGGGCGCTGGGCAGATAGACCCAGGACAGGGCGCCAATCCATCGCTCGAAATAATTATCAATATACATCAGTGGTCCTCCCTTTTCATGAAATACTGTGAAAGTGAAAATAGACAAGTAGTTATTATTTGGACTGGTCCACACTGCTATGTCAGCGCCATCCTCTAGAACCTGCAAATCGTCTTGTTTGATTAGTGCGGTTAATCATAACATCAAACAGACTCTGAAAAATAACTTTTTAATGCAAATCACACAACATAGGTTTAATACACGTGTTTCTTTTGTTAAATGTGGAGTCTGTTGAGGCCAAATTCGGTGCACAGCCTGGAGAAGTAAAACTCTTATCAGTTAGTTGATAAGAAACATGCATGATTGTACAACTCACTGCTGCAAAGAAAAGTTATAACTTTCATCATTATGTATTGTTAATGTCTCTGCAAACTTTTTCTCGTGCTCCTGTGGAGAAAATACAAATATCATTTATAAGTCCTTGTCCTCATTATGTATTGTCAGTCAGGTCAGGTCTAGTTAGTTACCAGTTAAATATTCCTGGGGTACCCCGTGATTCATTAAATGAAAAATTAAAGTGGTGCACCACATAGTATTTTCATATTTAAAGTAAATGAAACATTTCGCTCTGTTCATTCATTGCTTTGTAATTTAATAGATTATTACCATGAATTCAAAACTATTTTTAAGGCAGCTGCTAATTGATAAAGACACACCATACCAATTCCAAAAGCTTTTACTACTCTAACCTGTTAAACAACCACAATCCAAACAGCAATTTGTTTACACAAAATCTCGCATACACATCTGTACTCTCATAACAGACACACACACACACACACAATGTTAAAACAGAGATAAGAAGATGAAAACAGAACAGAAGAGTGCAGACAGAGCTTATGAGAAATGTGTCTCTATTACTATAGAGTTATTAATGTTTTAGCCTTAAATTACCTGTTCATTCAACTGTTAAGCAAATATTAAGTAAATATTAATTTGTAAGACAAATTTATTCATTACTTTATTTAATTAATTAATTTTATATTTTACCCTGTGTAGCTTGAATGAATTTAATTAATTTGTGCATCCTATAGTTTTTTAAAAATATTTTTTACATTTTAAATGACAGCAGTTCAGTCAGGCTTGGTTTGTGGTTTGGCTCACAGACATGGCAGACTTGGTGATCTGGACAGCTCTCTGGTCCAGAGATACTGACCATGACTTTCCAGCGTCGACATCCCCCCTGATCTGGGCAGGTCTGGGACCAACAGACCTATACCTGTCTGCGGGGGGCATGTCCTCTTTTCTCACTGGAAACTCAGTCTCCATCGGTTCATGACCTTTCAGAGCATAGTAATAAATTCCAAGCCCTGACTTGTTAACCATTATTTAACACAATAAATGGAAGCAGTGTACATTTTGTCTTTCATACATTATAGTATATGGTTATGAACTTATTAATTAATTTACTTCTTAAGTTATTATTGTATCATGTTATGTTACTTACTTACTTACCAATACTTTTATTTTATTATTTATATTTTCTTATTTGCTTGTGGTTATGATAGTTTTATTATTTCTCAGTTTTGTCATATTCATCTAGAATATAAGCTGGAAAAGTTCGAAATAGGAAAAATGGTGGAATGATTTTAGTACAAAACACATACACATTCATACCTCCATCAGCACAAAGTATCTTAAACCAAAATATTTAAAATCATAAACCAAAATATGTCATAAAACACTACCACAAAGTTAATAGCGCAATTAATACAGCCTACGGCGTCCTTGTGTTCCGTCCGCATAACCAGATTCCAAATGTAGCATGTCATCAGACTCAGGCTCATCATCTGTAATCGCATGCTCAGAGCAAGTGGGGGAAAAGAAACAAAGATTAGACGGTGTTTGGCATGTTAGAAGATTATAATCATCATTATTTGTGAAAGAAATATTGACATGTAATAATAAGATCCCCTGCACCTTTAAATATCATGTCTTTACTGTTAGACCATTGAGGTTCTTTCACCCAGTCAAATTGTTAAAAATAAAATATAAGCCTAAAGACCATAAATATGTATAAATATTTCCTTTAAAAAAGATCCTTTCCATCGTCTTATAAGACAAATACAGATACAAATAAAACACACCGTGACAGTACCAAAAACCAAGGCAATATATATTGGATCGGCACAGAGCAGTGGCTCCTATCAGTGGACAGGGTTGTATGGCTTCACCACCTGTGTAAGAACGGATCCCAGCCAGGAAACACACTGACTGTCAAGGTGCGTGGTCTCCATACCCATACGTATTATAACGTTAATATAACGTATAATTATAACGTAACCGCCACCTTTGTAAGACCTGGTCCCAACCAGGCCCCAGTCAGGAAACACACTGACCGTGAAAAGGTGCGTATCAGAAAATATTCTGAAAATAACACCACCTGTGAAAGACCTAGTCCCAGCCAGGAAACACACTGGCTGTGCTAATAGGTGCGTGTGCCCCTACTGTAATAACCCCCCTTTTAACAGCTTTAAAATAGCAATATAACTAAAACATAAAATATTAGGAATTTATATGCCAAATAAAGGGATAAGACAGGAGTAAATGGAATAAACACTTACCCAAGCCTTATCCCGGACGAGCCCCCCAGATTGTTAGGTTCCAAATCCCGAGCCGACCAAACAGCTGCGGTCCCGATGCCAAATGAAAAGCCGACCCCGTTGTCAGCTATCAGTCAGGAAACACGCTGACTGCAAATGATGCTTCTGAACCTGATGCCGGAGCCCTCTGTGTGCCGAAGTGCAAACGTTTGGGAAGCATTCTATTATCGGGAGAGGCGAACCAGTAATTTAACAGGGACAATTCATGGCTCTGTGGGCATCCCTAGCGTTGATTGTCGCGGGTCTCACGAGCATCTGGGGAATTTGGGCGGTAATCTGGTCGCCACGGCTCGCGAACCCTGAGGGTAATCAGGATCTCCCCCGGGACGATACACCTCCCGCTCGCAGTCTCACGCAAACTGTCGGCATTCGCGTTTCCAATGACCATCCCTCCCACAATAATGGCATATCCCTTGACGACGAGGTGGACCCTGTGGGTGGCCTCCACCACGTTGATTCGGATTTCGGCGGTCCGGGCGATAGCGGTCAGGAGGAGGCTGGTCGTTGTTTACACGGGGCATACAGGTTTGCGTCATGACCCAGGTATCCTGCCTCAAAACTACCGATTCTCGGAAAAAGATTCATCTGAGGAGTAGCCTCACTCCACCCCGCCAAATTATCCAAGAACGGGTTTACATAATATCCCAACCCGCAACGACTCATCCATTGTGCAGGAGTTTCACCAGGGCCGGGCTTCGGATAAGAATTCCCCATCGTATTTTACACAATTTAGGACAAAGACAAACAACAGAAAATTGGTTGGGCGTAGCACGGTCTGGTTTGTAATTTATATCTATACACTGTTACTATGCCGCGGGCTTACTGGTCTTCTCTCGAGACCCTTACCTAAACTCTCCCCGTACCCCCACTATGGGGACGGCTGGACACGACAGGTGACGGATCCCAGCAATCAAGCAGTCAATACCAAATTCATGTCTTACCTGATAGCGGGGATCACGTCGGGGTCACCAGGCTGTTA
The DNA here is from genome assembly GCA_019802505.1 of Corydoras sp. C115. NCBI lineage: Eukaryota > Metazoa > Chordata > Actinopteri > Siluriformes > Callichthyidae > Corydoras > Corydoras sp. C115. The sequence goes on along the minus strand of JAFMOC010000536.1, from coordinate 148,085 downwards.
GGGCTTTTCCCTCTTGACCTCAGAATTTGTCAAGTCGGCCTGTTCGTCCCTGTGGTCCGGTTCTAGGCGCTTTCCCTTAAACCACGAATTGAAAGGCAAACCAGCCGGGTATGCTAGACGTCCATCCAGAGCGCGCTCGGAACAAATGAGGAACAAACAATGCTTTGAATAGCAGAGGTTTATTACACAGATGTTCAAACTAAGACTGGGGGAGTCCCGGTCTTATATACATTCCAACCCTTCTCCTCCCGTGCAGGCGGGGGCGGGTGTGTCACATCTCGGGCAACAGATAAAACACTGAAAGAACATTGAGCACGTATGTGGTTACAAATGATGACCTTGGGCAAGCTGCCGAGTGTGAGGTGCAAGTTCTGCTAAAGATAATTAAACAAACATCCCGTTATTTTCGCTCTGCATAGAACATTTCAGAAAAGGACAAAAGGTCAACGCAGTACACTCGAACACCAGCACATATGACTATATAAGTACATAGAAGTACATGCAGAGATACATAAGAATCCTTCAGTGTCATTATTGATTCAGATCTCTCCTTTACAAAGCACATTAGCAATATCACTAGAATTGCATTTTTTCACCTTCGTAACATTTCGAAGCTACGAAATATCCTCTCCCTCCAAGATGCAGAAAAACTCATTCATGCTTTTATTACCTCAAGGTTAGATTATTGTAATTCACTTCTGACAGGATGTTCTAATAAATCATTACATAAATTACAACTTGTGCAGAATGCTGCAGCTAGAGTTTTAACTAAAACCAGAAAGTTTGATCATATAACTCCTGTGTTATCAAACTTGCACTGGCTACCAGTTAAGTTTCGTATCGAGTACAAAATTTTATTAATAACATAAAATTTTACATAACCAGGCTCCACAGTATCTGAGTGAACTGATTCAGTTGTACCAGCCAACACGTGAGCTCCGATCTCAAGGTGCTGGCTTACTCTTAGCTCCTAGAATAAATAAAATTACTGCTGGTGGAAGAGCGTTCTCCCACAAGGCTCCTCAACTTTGGAATAGCCTTCCAGTTACTGTTCGTGATTCTGAATCACTATTAATCTTTAAAAATAAATTAAAAACACATTTATTTAATCTTGCGTTTAACTAATCCGCTGTAGATAAAGATGTAGATCTCAGACTTGGCTGTGTTGGGGGGTAATCTCTGATCAGTGTATGCTGGCATTTCACCTCTTCACCCACCTCATCATTAATGGGGGGGGTGTGGCGCTGGAATGATGCTGTTCCGGGGCGCCATCTCAACTATGTAGAGTCTGCAGTATCTGCCTCTTTTAGTTATGCTGCTCTAGTCAGTGATGCCGGAGTCACATGCTGCACTGTGTCAATTAATTACTTATTAATTAAATGCCGTGCTTTATTATTAGCTCTAACTCCCTTCCTTTGTCTGTTTCTTTTGAGGTGTCCCCCGGCTTCCTGGAGATCCATGGCTCTGCTTACGAATACTGTATGGATCCTGACAAGGCGGTCCTGCAGGACGCCCCCTAATGGACTCACATATAGTTTTCTAGTTGTTAGTTTTTCCATTTGTTTAATATCTGGACATGGCTGTTCTACACTATTGTTGCTGCCCGGCCGCTCAAGGAGGATGAGTCCCCCACTGAGTCTTGGTCCTCCCAAGGTTTCTTCCTTAAATAACAACATAAAAGGGAGTTTTTTCTTGCCACTGTCGCTTCGGCTTGCTCTTTGGGGGTTTAAAGGCTTTTCATTCTGTAAAGCTGCTTTGTGACAATGTACTGTTGTAAAAAGCGCTATATAAATAAATTACTTGAACTTGAACTTACTTGAACTTTTACAATTCAGAATTATCTTGTTTGCATTAGACCAAAATCATAAACAAGAACCTAATAGATTACAAGCAAAAAGTGCCCCAGTCTATCAATTAGTCTACCAATTAATTCATTCATTCATTATCTTCTGCTTCATCCTATCATAGGGTCGCGGTGGGGTTCCCCATGCCCATCCAGGGGAGAACGTCTCGGGCGCTGGGCAGACAGACCCAGGACAGGGTGCCAATCTATCGCTGGGCACACACTCACTCACACAGACACGCACGCATACACACTCTATATGGGGCGATTTTGTAGAACTCAAATGATTTGTTCCATGTTTTTGGACTGTGGGAGGAAACCGAAGAACCCGGAGGAAACCCACGCAGACACGGTGAGAACATGGAAACTCCACCCAGATGGGGATTCGAACCGGGAATCCCTAGTGCTGAGAGGCGAACGTGCTAACCACTAAGCCACCGTGCCGCCTCTACCAATTAAGTAAGAATAAAAAGAATAAAAAGTAAGAATAAAATAATTAAAAACAAGAAAAAAAGTTTTTACATGAAAAAAATATATACAGAAGCAGAAAGGTCATTCCCTAGCTAAGTAATCCTGTAGAAGAACACTCTTATCCATGACATTGTTTCTAGGGACAACATAAAATGTATGCACTTGTATAAAACCGATTAAAGAAAACAAACAAATCACTCAAACTTTCTGTCATCACTTTGACGTTTCATTGACGTATCTCATTTATTTTGTGAACAAACTGTTGACTGAATGTACTAATGGACTAAGGAGTACGGAGTAGCTGTGAGGTTGGCTTTACCTATGCATATGCAGCCAGATGGTCACAGGAGGGCAGTGGCAGTGGACCCATTTCATGCTGGCAGATGAACATTTTCCATATCACTAGATGGCTTTCACATTGCTCTCTTCAACAAGCAACCATATTACAATTGTCATTTAGCAGCATTTATCTAAAGTGAAATGTGAAAGTCAGCAAGTTAAGGACTGTTAACTACAGTATTTTTTTTTTAACTTTATTTTATTAGTGCCCCAGAAGAGATTTGTTTGTAGCTGTTTTTGAATAAAGTCTGGAAAATTCTCTAGTGTTTGGATCTTAGGTTGCAAGATTACCAACAAAAGATCCAGCTAGTCCAAAAATATTATAAGCAGAACATGGACTAATATATAAATAATGCCTATGAGGGTTTGGACAACTTCAGAGTTGAGTGAGGAACTGGAGGCAGAAGACGAAGTAAAAAAGAAAAAGAAAATCGGCTCATTTGCTATCAATACACAGCACAAACATGTTTTGGTCAGTGTGTATCTTTCTTTAGCAGCTTACTTCTGCTTTTATCCCTATGACTTACTGCCAATACATAAATATAATGGTGCATAACATAAAAATATATGGTGCATATACATAAAAAAAAATGGTGCTTGATCATGCCTTTGTTGCCACACTCAAATATTTATGTGAAAAAATATGCTCTTTTGAATTATACAGTTTAATGTATCAGGACATAATGAAAAATAATATATTTATATGTTCTGATTGACAGTTGGTATTTAAGGTTTGTGCTGATATGTTATGCTATGATTTATGGGCCACAGTCTCTATATTGTTGTTTTTTTTTCTTTTCAAAAAACATTGGTCCCATAGAAGCAGGGTGTGCTTTTTGTTTTTGTTAAAAATAAGTATTTTATATATATATATATATATATATATATATATATATATATATATATATATATATATATATATATATATATATATATATATATATGTGTGTGTGTGTTTGTGTGTGTGTGTGTATATATATATATATATATATATATATATATATATATATATATATATATATATATATATACACTCACCGGCCACTTTATTAGGTACACCTGTCCAACTGCTCGTTAACACTTAATTTCTAATCAGCCAATCACATGGCGTCAACTCAGTGCATTTAGGCATGTAGACATGGTCAAGACAATCGCCTGCAGTTCAAACCGAGCATCAGTATGAGGAAGAAAGGTGATTTGAGTGCCTTTGAACGTGGCATGGTTGTTGGTGCCAGAAGGGCTGGTCTGAGTATTTCAGAAACTGCTGATCTACTGGGATTTTCACGCACAACCATCTCTAGGGTTTACAGAGAATGGTCCGAAAAAGAAAAAACATCCAGTGAGCGGCAGTTCTGTGGGCGGAAATGCCTTGTTGATGCCAGAGGTCAGAGGAGAATGGCCAGTCTGGTTCGAGCTGATAGAAAGGCAACAGTGACTCAAATAGCCACCCGTTACAACCAAGGTAGGCAGAAGAGCATCTCTGAATGCACAGTACGTCGAACTTTGAGGCAGATGGGCTACAGCAGCAGAGGACCACACCGGGTGCCACTCCTTTCAGCTAAGAACAGGAAACTGAGGCTACAATTTGCACAAGCTCATCGAAATTGGACAATAGAAGATTGGAAAAACGTTGCCTGGTCTGATGAGTCTCGATTTCTGCTGCGACATTCGGATGGTAGGGTCAGAATTTGGCGTCAACAACATGAAAGCATGGATCCATCCTGCCTTGTATCAACGGTTCAGGCTGGTGGTGGTGGTGTCATGGTGTGGGGAATATTTTCTTGGCACTCTTTGGGCCCCTTGGTACCAATTGAGCATCGTTGCAACGCCACAGCCTACCTGAGTATTGTTGCTGACCATGTCCACAATGTACCCAACATCTGATGGCTACTTTCAGCAGGATAATGCGCCATGTCATAAAGCTGGAATCATCTCAGACTGGTTTCTTGAACATGAGTTCACTGTACTCAAATGGCCTCCACAGTCACCAGATCTCAATCCAATAGAGCATCTTTGGGATGTGATGGAACGGGGGATTCGCATCATGGATGTGCAGCCGACAAATCTGCGGCAACTGTGTGATGCCATCATGTCAATATGGACCAAACTCTCTGGAGGAATGCCTCCAGCACCTTGTTGAATCTATGCCACGAAGAATTGAGGCAGTTCGGAAGGCAAAAGGGGGTCCAACCCGTTACCAGAATGGTGTACCTAATAAAGTGGCCGGTGAGTGTGTGTATGTATGTATATATATATATATATATATATATATATATATTTTTTTTTTTTTTTTTTTTTTTTCAACAACTGTACGGTATAGTGAGGAGCATAAAAGCCTTTTGAGACTTTAAAGATTCTGCGTTGTACACAACTGTGTAAGCTTTCAATGCGTTTCGAACAGATTTTTCCAGTCACGAATTCTGGTTGGGAAACTACTTGACGGAAATTCTGGAAACCGTGTCATTAACCAGTTTCCCAACGAAGCTTACTATGGGGCCCACAAACAAACTAACGTCATCAGCAGAGCTGGTTTGGAACATGTCCCAGTCCCCATCATCTAGGACATCCGACAGGGTGTTTAGCCATGATTAGACTTCTCAAAAAGTGGATGAGATTGAGCCCTGTAACTGTCCTTAAGCATGGTGTAAGGATGACTCAGTGTCATGTTTCCACTGGTTGGGCAGCTGACATGTTGATAAAATTCTGGTTGGCGTATAATTGCAGCAACCCGATGGTGTGTTTGGAATTGTGTGAGCGTATCATGAAGTTCACACGGTGCTGTGTACATGTTGGCCTGGGGGTAATTGTGGTAACTACTAAGGTAGCTTCCTGAGGAAGGTAGAAAGGACAAAAGTACAGTGCAAGTACTTTCAGACTGGGTGTACAGGAGCGAGTGTAACAAGGCCAGCATTGCCGCATTGTTGTTTACAAACATCCAGTATGGATTGATGGCACTTGGACTGACAACTCTTGGTTACAAGATGTGGGCAACATATGCACCAGATTAGGACCATGCATTAGCAAAAAGTGGACCATATGGTAATCTTTACCAGATGTGAACTCTGGGCATATGACTGCCCACCGTGGATCAGATGTGTTTTGGGACCTGTTGGCCATAAATGTGTTTTATATAAAAGCCACAGCTCTCCAGTATGTCAACACTGGCAGTGGGCCAGTAGTGCCATATTATATCAGTGCCAGAAGTCGCCCAATTCAACTGACTTCACTAGCATTTATTCATTTTCTGTGGCCAAAGTTTTATGTTTGGTTTGTTAACTAAGGTGAGATAATAAAATAAACTAATGAAACATTTTCTGTCAAAAACACCACAAATTAAGTGTGCAATAAAACTCTCATGTCATCGGATTGTCAGGTTTGGCTCTTGTTTCTTGATTATGCTTTTGATTGCTTCTTCCAATCAGATTGTAGTAAACAACCTCTATTTCAGACAAAAATCTGTTGGTTTAAATCCAGCTAAAATCCATGTTTGAAACACATGGTGTAACGGGTGCCTAGGGCACCCGTTCCTCGACCGTTGTGTGTGGGTGTTTTTGGTTTCTGTGTGTATGTTCCTGTGTTGTTAATTAGCTGTCTCGTGTTTGTAATTTGAGTTAATTAGCTTCGCGGGTTCGTTGGGTGGTTGGGTTCACGTGGTGTTAGGTTAGGGTATTTAGTTCCGGGGTTTTAGGTATTTTGTGCGCGTCTTTGTGTGTTTGTCACCGTGTCCTTTATGTGCCTGTTTGATGTGTTGCACCTTGATTAAAGATTCCTGTTCTTTGTTCTACCTGCGTGCCTGGCTCCCTTCTGCGCGTTAGAGCGCCGCGGCTCTGCGCGATATTTGCGCAGCCGCATCTAGATCACAGGTGGGCAACGTGACAGAAAAGACGCGCCAATCGTTTTGGGAGTCCAGAGCCCAGGTAGGCTATTTTTAAATTTTTCTTTGGGGGGGCCGTATAGCCTCGTACTCGCGGCTCGTTCCGCGAGTGCGTTGTGATGCGGAGCCCGCCCTCCCGGAGCCGGGGGAACGGCTCAAACAGCGCGATGGCGGAGTGGAGCGACTCCGATGAGGAATGGTTGTGGAGGTACGGGTTCGAGGCGCTCTGCGCAGAGGAAAATCTGGACATTGTCCAGATTTCCGATGACGAGGCGGGCGAACCTTACCTGTATGGGCACATTCTGCCCGTACACACCCTCCGCAACACTGAGGAGTTCTGGACGGAGGGTCCAGTCCGGTTTGTTAAACCCCCGGTGGCGAGACTCAGACGCAGAGCGCGGCGACGGCGTGGGCTGAAGCCGCGGCGGGCGCACGGCGCAGCCGCGGAGCGCGAAGCATGGACTGCGGGGCAGTCACGTGACGCGACCGCGCCGGTCCGTGCCGCGTCTGGGTCGCGCTGCGAGGGGGCGGTACCGGAGCCGCCGCCTGAGTGCGCGAGTGTTTTGTGTCCCCCGTCCTCCTATTTGTCGTCTGACCTGTCTGTCGTCCCCATGTCCGATATGTTTGTCTCGTTGTGTTTGGGTGTTTCGGTGGGGGTTTATATGTTTTGTGTCCAGGATGGAGAGCCGGAGGTGCCGGCCGAGGTCATGCCAGCGCGCGTGCCCGCCGAGGTCCGCGCAGCCTGCGTGCCCGCCGAGGTCCGCCCAGCGTGCGTGCCCGCCGAGGTCCGCCCAGTGTGTGTGCCCGCCGAGGTCCGCCCAGTGTGCGTGCCCGCCGAGGTCCGCGCAGCCTGCGTGCCCGCCGAGGTCCGCCCAGCGTGCGTGCCCGCCGAGGTCCATCCTGCCTGCGTGCCCGCCGAGGTCCTGCCAGCGTGCGTGCCCGCCGAGGTCCTGCCAGCGTGCGTGCCCGCCGAGGTCCTGCCAGCGTGCGTGCCCGCCGAGGTCCTGCCAGCGTGCGTGCCCGCCGAGGTCCTGCCAGCGTGCGTGCCCGCCGAGGTCCTGCCGGCGCGCGTGCCCATCCCGAAGCCCAGGGGCGTCACGCCGCCCATCCCAATGTCCAGGGGCGTCACGCCGCCCATCCCGAAATCCAGGGGCGTCACGCCGCCCATCCCGAAGCCCAGGGGGCGTCACGCCGCCGCCCAGCCCGAGCAGCAGGGGCCGCACGCCGCCGCCCAGCCCGAGCAGCAGGGGCCGCACGCCGCCGCCCAGCCCGAGCAGCAGGGGCCGCACGCCGCCGCCCAGCCCGAGCAGCAGGGGCCGCACGCCGCCGCCCAGCCCGAGCAGCAGGGGCCGCACGCCGCCGCCCAGCCGGAGCAGCAGGGGCCGCACGCCGCCTCCCAGCCGGAGCAGCAGGGGCCGCACGCCGCCGCCCAGCCCGAGCAGCAGCAGGGGCCGCACGCCGCCGCCCAGCCCGAGCAGCAGGGGCCGCACGCCGCCGCCCAGCCCGAGCAGCAGGGGCCGCACGCCGCCGCCCAGCCCGAGCAGCAGGGGCCGCACGCCGCCGCCCAGCCCGAGCAGCAGGGGCCGCACGCCGCCGCCCAGCCCGAGCAGCAGGGGCCGCACGCCGCCGCCCAGCCCGAGCAGCAGGGGCCGCACGCCGCCGCCCAGCCCGAGCAGCAGGGGCCGCACGCCGCCGCCGCCCAGCCCGAGGTCCAGGGGCCGCACGCCGCCCAGCCCGAGCAGCAGGGGCCGCACGCCCCGCCGCCAGGGGGCGTCCGCCTCGCCAAGCCGCCAGGGGGCGTCCGCCTCGCCAAGCCGCCAGGGGGCGTCCGCCTCGCCACGCCGCCAGGGGGCGTCCGCCTCGCCACGCCGCCAGGGGGCGTCCGCCTCGCCACGCCGCCAGGGGTCGTCCGCCTCGCCACGCCGCCAGGGGTCGTCCGCCTCGCCACGCCGCCAGGGGGCGTCCGCCTCGCCACGCCGCCAGGGGGCGTCCGCCTCGCCACGCCGCCAGGGGGCGTCCTCCGGACCACGCCGCCCGTGGGCGTCCACCTGACCCTGCAGCAAGAGGGCGTGGTCCAGTCCTGATCCGCCACGGGCGGTCACCTGACCTCGCAGCCGGAGGCCGTCCGCAGCTCCGCGTCAGTGGAAGGCGTCTTCCACACCGCGCCCGCAGAGGGCGTCCACCCCGACACAGGACACATGGACGTGTCACACGCCTCCCCCGCAGAGGGCGTCCACCGGAGGGCGCCTATCAAGCCCGACTTAGGAGGGGCGGACGACCCCTCCCACCCCCCCAGGACTGTTTTTTTTGGGGTGTCTTGGTCGCGTCCCCGCGTTACGCGACCGTAAGGGCGGGGGTAGTGTAACGGGTGCCTAGGGCACCCGTTCCTCGACCGTTGTGTGTGGGTGTTTTTGGTTTCTGTGTGTATGTTCCTGTGTTGTTAATTAGCTGTCTCGTGTTTGTAATTTGAGTTAATTAGCTTCGCGGGTTCGTTGGGTGGTTGGGTTCACGTGGTGTTAGGTTAGGGTATTTAGTTCCGGGGTTTTAGGTATTTTGTGCGCGTCTTTGTGTGTTTGTCACCGTGTCCTTTATGTGCCTGTTTGATGTGTTGCACCTTGATTAAAGATTCCTGTTCTTTGTTCTACCTGCGTGCCTGGCTCCCTTCTGCGCGTTAGAGCGCCGCGGCTCTGCGCGATATTTGCGCAGCCGCATCTAGATCACAGGTGGGCAACGTGACACATGGAACATGCTTCAGATATATTTATAAAAGCTACTGTTTAATGGCTAGCTGAAATGTTATATGATTTTTACAAAATAATGTGTATGCATGTACAGTACATACAAACATGTGCTGTCAAATAGTAAGACTAATGCTTGTGTGTTATGTTAAAATATGTGTTAATACTGGAGTGTTTAACTATGTGCATGAAGCAGGACAAAGCTCTTAGGTCAGCTATAAATAATCTAGTGATATTCTTTAATCTACATCATCTATCCTCCATTTACCATGCTGGATACATCTGTACATTTCACTCAATTCCTTTTTGTTACTAATGCAGATTAAGGCTAAAGATAAATGGTCTTAACCTACATGCAGTATATGTTTTTATTATGAGCAAATAACTTTACACATTACTAGTTTAATAATTCTGCTGATTTGTTTTCTTCATACAGAATACAGAGGAACAAAGAATGAAAAAGTCAAGTTCGGTGTGCTCTTTAACTCCTAAATCTATAATAGAAATGATAATAAGATTAAAACAGAAAATGCTACTGTATGCATGGTAAAAGTTTATGCATGCTTAATAAAAGTCTGGACATTTATTTTAAAAAGTTGACATTGGTAATTGATGGTTACACTGTTATATTTGTATTTTACTAGTGTATTTTTTTTTTTCAAATTTAATTTATTTTGATGTTGAGTAATAATATAAATAGCAATGCAATTTCCACTACTTCTATCTACTTCTAATACTACAGTATGGCCAAAAGTTTTGAGAATGATCCAAATATTAATTTTTACAAAGTCTACTGCTTCAGTTTTTATAATGGCACTTTGCATATACTCCAGAATGTCATAAAGAGTGATCAGCTTAACAGCAATTAATTGCAAAGTCAATTGCCTAGAAAATGAGCTTTATCCCCCAAAACACATTTCAACTTCATTGCAGCCCTGCCTTAAAAGGACCAGCTAACATCGTTTCAGTGATTGCTCCATTAACACATGTGTGGGTGTTGATGAGGACAGGGCTGGAGATCAATCTGTCATGATTAAGTAAGAATGACACCACTGGACACTTTAAAAGTTCAAGTTCAAGTTATTTATTTATATAGCGCTTTTTACAACAGTACATTGTCACAAACTCCCTTTTATGTTGTTATTTAAGGAAGAAACCTTGGGAGGACCAAGACTCAGTGGGGGACTCATCCTCCTTGAGTGGCCAGGCAGCAACAACAATGTAGGACAGCTATGTACAGATATTAAACAAATGGAAAAACTAAGAACTGGACAACTATATGTGAATCCATTAGGGGGCGTCCTGCAGGACCGCCTTGTCAGGTTCCATCCAGTATTCGTCAGCAGAGCCATGGATGAAGATCTCCAGGAAGCCGGGGGACACCTCAAAAGAAACAGACAAGGAAGGCAGTTAGAGCTAATAATAAAGCACGGCATTTAATTAATAAGTAATTTATTGACACAGTGCAGCATGTGACTCTGGCATCACTGACTAGAGCAGCATAACTAAAAGAGGCAGATACTGCAGACTCTACATAGTTGAGATGGCGCCCCGGAACAGCATCATTTCATCGCCACACCCCCTATTAATGATGAGGTGGGTGAAGAGGTGAAACGCCAGCATACACTGATCACAGATTACCCCCCCCCCCCAACACAGCCAAGTCTGAGATCTGCATCTTTATCTACAGGGGATTAATTAAACGCAAGATTAAATAAATGTATTTTTAATTTCTTTTTTTAAAAATTAATAGTGATTCAGAATCACGAACAGTAACTGGAAGGCTATTCCAAAGTTGAGGAGCCTTGTGGGAGAACGCTCTTCCACCAGCAGTAATTTTATTTATTCTAGGAGCTAAGAGTAAACCAGCACCTTGAGATCGGAGCTCACGTGTTGGCTTGTACGATTGAATCAGCTCACTCAGATACACCCACAGTGTTTTCTAATCTATCATGTAAGATGTTATGGTCTATAGTGTCAAAGGCTGCACTAAGATCTAATAATACAAGAAAAGTAATTTGGTTATTATCAGAGGACATTAATAAGTCATTAACGACTTTAAAAGGAGGCTGGTGCTTGACATAATTGTTTGTCTTCTGTTAACCATGGTTATCTCTAAAAAAAAACATGTGCAGTCATCATTGCACTGCACAAAAATGGCCTAACAGGGAAGAGTATCGCAGCTAGAAAGATTGCACCTCGGTCAACAATCTATCGCATCATCAAGAACGTCAAGGAGAGAGGTTTCATTGTTGCCAAAAAGGCTCCAGGGTGCCCAAGAAAGACCAGCAAGCACCAGGACCGTCTCTTAAAAGTGTTTCAGCTGCGGGATCGGGCTATCAGCAGTGCAGAGCTTGCTCAGGAATGGCAATAAGCAGGTGTGAGTGCATCTGCAGGCACGGTGAGGCGGAGACTCTTTGAGCAAGGCCTGGTCTCAAGGAGGGCAGCAAAGAAGCCACTTCTCTCCTGAAAAAACATCAGGGACAGACTGATATTCTGCAAAAGGTACAGGGATGGACTACTGAGGACTGGGGTAAAGTCATTTTCTCTGATGAATCCCCTTTCCGATTGTTTGGGACATCTGGAAAGCTTATTCGGAGAAGACAAGGTGAGCGCTACCACCAGTCTTGTCTCATGCCAACTGTAAAGCATCCTGAAACCATTCATGTGTGGGGTTGCTTCTCAGCCAAGGGAATCGGCTCTCTCACAGTCTTGCCTAAAAACACAGCCATGAATAAAGAATGATACCAGAATGTCCTCCGAGAGCAACTTCTCCCAACCATCCAAGAGCAGTTTGGTGATCAACAATGCCTTTTCCAGCATGATGGAGCACCTTGCCATAAAGCAAAGGTGATAACTACATGGCTCAGGGAACAAAACAGAGATTTTGGGTCCATGGCCTGGAAACTCCCCAGATCTTAATCCCATTGAGAACTTGTGGTCAATCATCAAGAAACGGGTGGACAAACAAAAACCTACACATTCTGACAAAATGCAAGCATTGATTGTGCAAGAATGGATTGCTATCAGTCAGCATTTGGTCCAGAAGTTGATTGAGAGCATACCAAGGAGAATTGCAGAGGTCCTGAAGAAGAAGGGTCAACACTGCAAGTATTGACTTGCTGCATTAACTTATTCTAACTGTCAATAAAAGCTTTTGTTACTCATAATATGATTGCAATTATATTTCTGTGTGATAAAACATCTGACAAACACACATGAAAACCAGAGGTCAATATAGAGTGGTAGGAAGCATCAATTGTGATTTGAAATATTGATCGGTGGTGTTGGAGTTCTGTTGATTAGTGCCCTAGGGTAACAAGGCAGTTCAATTAAGCTGAAGGACACCACGGTTCAGTGCTGGTTAGTATAAAAAGCAAGCATGTTAAGTTGGCATTGAAATCCAAGCAAAAGGATATGCAGCTGGATGTGTGGATGCATTAAATATCTACTACTGCAATAAACTTCTGTTTCTTTATGCAAGGTGAGCATTGCTAGAAGAATATTCAAATATATAAATAAATTAAAGAAAGTTTAAACAGACACTTTGTTTAGTTGAGTGTGGGTAACTTAGTTATATAAATTGACGCTGCTGTTTGAAACGAGAATAATTAAACCCTGTTGTAAGATTTTAACATGTAGTTTTTACTCATATTTTTTTTGAAAGAAATGCTGGCAAATGTTATGAATGGTATACTTGCAGTTTCCAGACTAATGTTTTTCTATGGTTTTATATATATATACATATATATATATATATATATATATATATATATATATATATATATATATATAATGTGTATATATATATATATATATATATATATATATATATATATATATATATATATATGTATATATATATATATATATATATATATATATATATATATATATATATGTATATATAGAAATGACAAAGTGGAAGTAGGCACACATTTAATTCGAAGACAGAGTTTTATTAAGATCTGAGCTTTACATAACATGATGAAATTATTGAAAAGTGTATGAAATTGTATCCCATCAGACTGGAAAACATTGAAAAACATTCTCTGCAGTGTTTAAGCTCCACCAACCCACAGTGAGAATATTATTACTTATGCCAGGGGTGATGGACAATGATCCTTAAAAGAATATGATATGCTATAGTCCATTAGGTCACAAATAGACCCAATATAACTTTTAAAAAACCAAATGCCTTTTTTATGCAGGTTATACATGTTAATGTTTTTGTCATCCATCAGGGAAACACTAACCAAGAGTAATGTAAATAACAGGTAATAAGTAGAAAGCTGTTACTCTAAGATCAAAATAGATTTTTCAGGTTTGTTAAAAGGCGTCTGTTCATTCCATTATGAAAAGCTTAGTTATTCTTTGCTATTGTATGTTGTGCTCCCATAAGGTTGCATCCAGTCATTCACATGCAATTGTCCATAATGCTGGACTAGATGCTGTATTTATTACAGCTCTTGCAATGGGACAAAATATAACACCATAATTCAATGATTAAGAGAACTGTCCCAATACTTCTGTCTGTTTGATGTGTATATATAATAATACTTAGTGTTGCAATTCTCTTTAAATGAGGTCAGTGAAGCTCAATGTTGTAATGAAGATTAGACAGTCTTGTCGCACAGTGCTGAAAACAGGTCACAAGTCGTGAATAAAATCAGAATTAGGTCGGGTAAGATTGCTCTTGCTCTAACATACGAAATACAATAATAGTATAATGTTTTGTTAAATTTCTTTAATTTTGCATGAAGGCCTGTAATAATTCTAAGAGTATAGAGGTAGCCTGAAAGTAGTTTTAAATAAATAACATTTATGTTTTAACTTGATATTTAAACTTAATTGGTTTTAAAATTCTTTAAAATGTATTGCTTGAAACATATTTGTAATTTGCACAGAGATAACTGTGAAGCATTCTCTCTAAATGGTAGTGGTGTTTTTTTTTTTTTCCCGCTTTTAAGCGTTATGGCATATTTTAATAATCTGGCCATGCCCATCCAAGGGAGAACGTTTCGGGCACTGGGCAGATACTCCCAGGACAGGGCGCCAATCTATTGCTGGGCACACAATCACTCACACAGACACGCACACACACACACACACTCTATATGGGACAATTTGGAGAACTCAATTGACTTGATCCATGTTTTTGGACCGTGGGAGGAAACCGGAGAACCTGGAGGAAACCCATGCGGACACGGGGAGAACATGGAAACTCCACCCAGATGGTAATTCGAACCAGGAAACCCTAGCGCTGAGAGGTGAACGTGCTAACCACTAAGCCACCATGCCGCCCTGTTATAATTATTTTTATATTATTTTTCCAGACATCAATTTAATATAAACAGTTTAAAATGTTTTTGCATATCTGTTCATTTATCTTTTCTGTTTTGACTTTATTTACTTTTACGGACATGACTTTACCCATTTTACCCATGCCCCACCTAATGGAATCTATACAGAGATCTCAGATTTCACAGTAGTCCCTGTAGTGATGGAGGACTGTAACTGTAGAGGGCAAGTTGATGACCATGATCCCATTCCAGTCTGTCCCAATCCCAGGGAAGTTGGTATTAAAGAGGTATGGCTTATTGCTACTTGGATTAAAAAGATTTTTCTTGTTAATAACTACAACAGCACAATTATATTTACAAAAGTTGAAATTGTGATTAAGCTATTGGACCATCAGTATCAGCCTGATGGTTAGGGGTTCAAACCCTAACTCAATCAAAAGTTTTCAAATTAGGGCCCTGTGCAAGACATCCTACCTTTATTGTTCCAGGGGTACTGTATCATGGCTAACCTTGCACTTTATATTTCAAGGTGGGATCCTTGAAAATTATTTTGAATAAAGCAGTTTTCAAACTGAAATCTAGGTGTTGAAAACAAATTAATTTGAGAAAAGGATAATCACCAGTAATGCATACATATACATTAAAATGGATTCTATACGCATGAACTCCCTCATTCCAAAAATGTTTTATGACTATTGTGGAAAACAGCTTGTTGCTATTATATATTTTAATTATACATAATGATATATCATTTTAATTATGCATGATATAATATTTATTTATTCAATAGCTTCTACTTAATCCTCTACTAGGGGAAAGGGGTGGTTCCCCATCCAGGGGAGAATGTTTCGGACGCTGGGCAGATACATCCAGGACAGGGCGCCAATCAATTGCTGGGCACACTCACACACAAAAACATACTCCATTCTGGGCAATTTAGAGCATTTGATTTACCTTGATCCATGTTTTTGGACTGTGGGAGGAAATCGGAGTACACGGAGGAAACCCAAGCGGACACTTGGAGAACAATAAAACTCCACCCAGATTGGGATTTGAACCTGGAATCCCCAGGCATGAAATATCCTGTTGTTCAAATGCTCCTAAACAAAAAAAAAAAAACAGAAGGAAGCAACGGTGCACATGTGGTGTAGGGAGCACAGGGCAGTCTTTGAGGTCTTTGAATAGTCTTTGAATATGTCTTTGTTTGTGTAGAACCTGAAATTTGGAGTCATTCAGCTTTCACAAACTTGTCCCCAGTCATAATAGAATATATTTCAGGTAGACATAAATGCACTTACTATAATTTTTATTACAACCACACATAAACACATTCAGTGCACATCTAGAAATATAGATTTAATAAGTGGACAAATTGGCCTATATTCATGAATGTGATTTTTCATGAATTCATGAATGTGATAATAACTTGCACAATGTGTCCTTCCTTTGTTTGTTTTTACCTGCCTTTTCACTTATCCCTTGTCTAAACCCTAACCATCCCAGAACTTTAGCCATTGCAATGAAGATTTTGAAGACTCTGAGATGGAAAATGCAATGGCACATCACCTTCCAGAGGATGAAAACCTGCTTATAAGCACTCCAGAAACACCTACACATTTGATGGTTCCTGCCTCAGGCAATGACCATGAAGAACTGGAATGGGAACCAGAAACGAATAGTCAATTGGGAAAAGTGGATCTGTCCGCTCTCTTCAGCCCAGCACCCATCCGTCCAGCTAGGCCCAAAAGTCCATGGGGTCGCTTTAATCCATATGACTCAATGGTAATGGCAAAACAATACAGTTAGAAGGACTTGCTAAAAAAAGTATTTTAAAGCTGTTGAATTTGAACTGAATATAATTTTCGTAATATGTTCAGAGGTGTGGCACACAGAAAAGGTGGGTTGTTTAAATTAAAAGACTTTATTTTGCAAATACACTATCAAAATGCCAAATACTGGTCTTCAACAGTATTTTATTCTTGTCCCAAGACACACGTAGCCTCTGTAACAGGTTTTCTTTCTCCATCTGCCTGATTCCAGCCTCTTTTCACTGTCACATAGCAGGAGAGATAATTGGGAACATTAATCCCACGCAGGTGTTACCATGCCACAACCTTTTATTGATGTTGATATTCCTTTTTTTTCTTTAGTTCAGGGTATAATAACAGCCATTATTTTAAATGCAAAACAATACATTTGGTTGTGTTGTCAATGATGTAGTGGGTGCTATTCAGGTTACTTAATTGTGATTATCAACTTGTATTTATGATTTATATTAGTATAGAAATTGTATAATTGCATTTAATAATTGTATCTGTGGCGGCACGGTGGCTTAGTGGTTAGCACGTTCGCCTCTCAGCACTAGGGATTCCCGGTTCGAATCCCCATCTGGGTGGAGTTTCCATGTTCTCCCCGTGTCTGCGTGGGTTTCCTCCGGGTTCTCCAGTTTCCTCCAAAAACATGGATCAAGTCAATTGAGTTCTCCAAAAATTGCCCCATATAGAGTGTGTATGTGTGCGTGTCTGTGTTAGTGAGTGTGTGCCCAGCGATAGATTGGCGCCCTGTCCTGGGTGAAACGTTCTCCCCTGGATGGGCATGGGGAACCCCACCGCGACCCTAATATAGGATAATGTGGAAGATAATGAATGAATGAATGAATTATATCTGTGGGCAACACGTTGGCTTAGTGATTAGCATGTTTGCCTCTCAACCCAGAGAATTCCAGGTTCTAATCCCAATCTGGGTGGAGTGTCCATAAGATCGATTGATTGAATGAATGAATTATGTTTGTGGAGTGAAAAAGTCCTTTGTCTCACATTTCACAGCATGTTT
Source organism: Corydoras sp. C115 (assembly GCA_019802505.1). Taxonomy (NCBI): domain Eukaryota; kingdom Metazoa; phylum Chordata; class Actinopteri; order Siluriformes; family Callichthyidae; genus Corydoras; species Corydoras sp. C115. Next base: position 130,685 of record JAFMOC010000536.1, on the reverse strand, counting down.
ACAAGCTATAGCTATTAATTAAGAGCTGTTAAGCTGTTAACAATTCATACCTGGTGGGGTCACAATTAAAGTTACTAGCTATAAAGTTTCTAAAGTTGCAGCTTATTTAGACTCCCTGCACTAATAATTACTTGTCAGTGTTTTTTACTCTAGCAAACCTTTGGGAGTGGAATGGAAAGAAGACAACTCATATATAGTCTTCTCGAACATGAACATAAAAATATATGTTAAATTTTTTTCGTTTGTGTTACGCTCGCTTACCTCGACCTAAAGCGGCTGCGCAGAAGAAGCGTAGCGCCGCAGCACCTTAATGCGCTGAAGGGAGCCAGGCACGCAGTTAGCAGAACCAAAGGAATTTATTTAAAGGAGAAGGGACACCAACAAACATTGAGGTACAAAACGCGAGCGAACATAAAACTAATGACGTGCGCGGAGGAAGGGGAATACTGGAAATAAATACATACATACACCCAACCACGTGCACATAGCAAACCAATGAAAAGAAAGAGTTAACTTTCAGTTAACTCTTCATTTAAGAGTTAATGATGACCCTGAATGAAAGTTAATTAACTCAATGAAGAACAGGCCCCTGTTACAGTACCCCCGCCCCTACGGTCGTGCAACGGGGTGGGGGGGTGTCCGCCCTCCGCCCTCCGCCCTCCTTGAGCCAGGCTTGGCAGACACCTTCTGGTGGCCTGGCCCGGAGAACAAGGCGTGGCAGGCGCCCTCTGGCTGCGTGACGCGGTGGACGCCCTCTGCGGGGGAGGCGTGAAGAACGCCCTCTGGCTGTGCAGTTCGGTGGGCGCCCTCTGCGGATGAGGCATGGGGTGTGCCCTCTGGCTGCATGTCGAGGTGGTTGCCCTCTGCGGACGAGGCGTGTAGAATGCCCACTGGCTGCGTGGTCCGGTGGGCACCTTCTGGCTGTGTGGCGAAGCGGGCGAAACGACCCCTTGTGGACAAGCTGGGCGGCGTGCGGCCAATTGTGGACGGGCTGGGCGGCGTGCGACCACTTGTGGACGGGCTGGGCGGCGTGCGGCCCCTGTTGCACAGGCTGGGCGGCGTGCGGCCCCTTGTGGACGGGCTGGGCGGAGGGCGGCCCCTTGTGGACGGGCTCGGCGGCGTGCGGCCCCTTGTGGACGGGCTCGGCGACGTGCGCCCCCTTGTGGACGGGCTCGGCGGCGTGCGGCCCCTTGTGGATGGGCTCGGCATCGTGCGGCCCCTTGTGGACCGGCTCGGCGGCGTGCGGCCCCTTGTGGACGGGCTCGGCGTCGTGCGGCCCCTTGTGGACGGGCTCGGCGGCGTGCGGCCCCTTGTGGACGGGCTCGGCGGCGTGCGGCCCCTTGTGGACGGGCTCGGCTGCGTGCGCCGCAGGGACCACGACAGGTGTGCAATGCAGGTGGACCCGTGGCAGGAACGCACGCCGGGGGGACCTCGGCGGGAATGCACGCTGGCTGGACCTCGGCCGGCACGCACGCTGGCTGGACCTCGGCGGGCACCCACGCTGGCTGGACCTCGGCGGGCACGCACGCTGGCTGGACCTCGGCGGGCACACACGCTGGCTGGACCTCAGGGGGCTCACACGCTGGCTGGACCTCGGCGGGCTCGCACGCTGGTTGGACCTCGGCAGGCACGCACACTGATGAGCGCCCTCTGGCAGGCCGGCTGCGTCAGCACCTCCAGTACGCCGTTCGCTCTCTGCCTCGGGATCGCCATCCTGCATACAATACAGGTAGACCCCTACCGCCACACCCAAGGACAGAGCAATAGACGAATACGACACTGGGAAGACAGACTGGACAGGGGAGACAAGGTGATTGACCACATTCATGCCGCATGTGACTGACATCCAGCGCGCGTACCGGGCTCAGCAGCTGCGCAGCGCGCACCTTGGCTCCGCGCCGGCAATGGGGGGTTTAACGAACCGGACTGGACCATCAGTCCAGAACTCCTCAGAGTTAAGGAGTGTTCGTATAGGCAGAATATGCCCATACAGGTATGACTCGCCTGCCTAGTCATCGGAGACCTCGATCAAGACCATCCTCTGCGCAGAGCGACTCGTATCCACACCTCCACATCCACTCATCATCGGAGTCGCACCACTCCGCCACCACTGAATTGCCGTACTCGCGGACACGTCGGAGGGCACCGCGAGTACGAAGGTTTACGGTCCCCGCAAAGAAAAATTTTAAAAGCGCTTACCTGGGCTCTGGACTCCCCAAATGATTGGCATGTCGTTTCTGTTACGCTCGCTTACCTCGACCTAAAGTGGCTGTGCAGAAGAAGCGCAGAGCCGCAGCGCCTTAATGCGCTGAAGGGAGCCAGGCATGCAGGTAGCAGAACCAAAGGAATTTATTTAAAGGAGAAAGGACACCAAAAAACATAGAGGTACAAAATGCGAGCGAACATAAAACTAACGACGTGCACGGAGGAAGGGGAACACTGGAAATAAATACATACATACACCCGACCACGTACACAAAGCAAACCAATGAAAAGAAAGAGTTAATTAACTTAAATGATGACCCTGAACGAAAGTTAATTAACTCAATGAAGAACAGGTGCCCTAGGCTCCTGTTACAGTTTGATATTAAACTTTAACTTTTTTAATATTTTTGAAAAATGTATTTATGTTTAGATATTTTTTTTTTATTAATTCCGCTGTGGCATGATCGTTGGTGTCAGCTAGAACAGACAGGTATAAGACAACATGCTTCTTTATTTGCCACAATGTTTCACATTCACAGTATTTCTCTTTAATCAACAGACAGAAACAGTGTAGCGAAGTTGACTTTCTTCTTCCTGCTTCCATCCTCTTTGCACTGCATATAAAACTGTTACATGTTAATGAATGATCTATCTCCAAACCCTGCCTTCTTAATATTTATTTTAATTATACATGATATACGTTTGGTCTGGTAATTTTACTAAAAGTTATTTATTTGGGCGAAGAGACATGTAATTACATTTCTCAACATTTGTGATTACACTTTGGGGATGTTTCTTTTAGTGTGACTGTGGTTTCACCTACATGACTTTTTTTATAAACTTAGTAGTGCTTTCTAACCAGGGATTTTTTTTGTGAAATTTGCATGTTCCCCATTTGTCTGGCATTATCATCTTTTTTCCACAGTCTAAATACATGCAAAGCAGGTGAACTGGAAGGATTGTATTAGAGGGGGTCAGTGTTGTCCATGAATATGTTTTTGCTCTAAACTGTCAAGTATGTACATGTTGTTTGTAATGAATTAGTGAATCTTTAGGTTTTAGGTTATTGATTTTTAGGATATGTTTGTTCTATCTCTCCATTAACCAAATATGTTACTACAATCTCTTCTCTATTTTTATTTATTTGTTTATTTGCATCAGGACCAGGACAAAGAGTATGTGGGCTTTGCTACTTTGCCAAATCAAGTACACCGCAAATCTGTCAAAAAGGGCTTTGACTTCACTCTTATGGTTGCAGGTAAAATGTGAATTGTTGTGATTTATTTTTTTATTTTTTTATTCATCTTCCACTTAATTCACTACTAGAGATGCGGGGGGAGAAGGTCACAGGGGAGACTAATTTCGGGGCGCTGGACTAATACAGTCAAGACAGGGCGCTAATCTTTTGCTGGGCACACTCACTTACACAGATTACACAATTAAGAGCATTTAAGTTATCATGAATCCATGTTTTTGGACCACTGTATAAAACCAGAGAACACGGAGGAAACCCATGCAGACACAAGGAGAACCTGAATCTCCAGTGCTGTAGGGCAAACATGCTAATCGTTAAGCCACTTTGCCGCCCTCTGATTTTAAATGTTATTAATTTACTAGCCCTTTCTTGGCTTGGGCTTGTAAGGACTTTTCCTGCAAATAGTGCTAATTTATGTAATTGGTAGCGTCTTGGTGGGTTTCTGTTGGGAAAAACCAGCTTTATGTAAGTAATTGAGAGATTAACACCAATCACTGGTGTTGCAACACAACACCACACAGTTACAACACAGTTGTAAGACAACTTCAGATGTCACACACACACACACACAAACAGAGACTTTTGCCCTTATTTATAAATTAGTTTTATTTTCATGTAATAATTTTGGAAGGGTGTATGTGATCTTGTATGTGTATGTGATCTGGTGGCCTCATTTTTACTCATTCTCATTTTTACTCATTCTGTTTCTGCTTATTTTTAAGGGGAATCCGGCTTGGGGAAGTCCACTCTGGTCAACAGCCTCTTTCTTACAGATCTTTACAGAGACAGAAAATTACTTAATGCTGAAGGTTAATCTGGATTTTGTATTATCCATAAACAGTTCTGAATCTGTACATTCATACATACTGTAGCCTCATTATGTATTCTTTCCAGAAAGAATTACTCAGACTGTGGAGATAACTAAACACACTGTGGACATTGAGGAGAAAGGAGTCAAACTAAAGCTCACCATAGTGGATACACCAGGCTTTGGCGATGCAGTAAACAACATTGAGTGGTAAAATGCTAACACTTGTCATGTATTAATAGACATGCACTTAAAAATATATATGATGAACGTTTGCTTACATTATAATATATTATGTAATTATATCTTAATTAGATATTTTGTTTTCAAAAGGAGAGTCATCGTCATTTAAATCTCAACATCTGTAGGTATTAGTGGGTGATGTTCCTAAAACGGAGTGATTATGTGATTGTAAACAAAACATTTAACATTTTAATTCCAGTTTAAAGACAAGAAGAAATGACTGGGAACTTAAGCATCAGTAAATAACAATTACTATATAATAATAATAATACATAATAAAAACAATGAAACATTGTTCAATTTATTCTAAATGTTTCAGTTATAAAGCAAATCAAAAAGTTAGTATGTATGATGAGAGTTATTGGTTACAGTCTAAAGTGAAGTGCCAAAACAGTCTCATCCTTGTAGCATTATGACTGTTAAAACACCCTTCTGGGTAACTTATTATATTTTGAAAACTGTTTCAAAAAATATACTAAAATAAAATTGTAACAATATTTTAATATTTGATATATTCCAATGTTTACAATAAACTGAGACATAGGTCCTATTTTTAGAATTTTTTAGTCAGCTATCAACATTGAACCATGCATCTTGATTTGGGGCTTGTCATTGTGTCTTTGCTATCATGATTATGTGAAATTGCACCAAGGCACAAAAGGCATGAACTCATTATTTTATTCACGAGTTTATTTTGGGTGTCACATAAAATAAATCAATCAGTGTGTCGTTTGCTCATTTAAGAGTCAGGTGTGGTCTGTGGTGTGACTTATTTTATGTTGTATTCCGTATTTTTATTGATGTAAAAGTAAGCATAGCTGCCAACTGGACCGTGCTACAGGTTTGTTTACTGCTGTCCATGTGTGCATAGCAAGTGGTGGTGTACACATGTGTGTTGACTATTTATTTCCAAATTAGCAATAAACATCAGTCTGTGGATATCTGCTTAGGTGGTTTTTCAATTGCCAAGATAGCAATACACCAGAAATTTACCTGAACACACCTCATTTTGAGACCACCAGGATAGATATATTCAAGATTCAAGAAAGTTTTATCATTTGTATCGCATGTGGTACATAAGCTCTGTTGGTATTTAAACAACATAGCCACAAGGTGTAAAGAGACGTTGGCATGGTGTAATACGCAGGGTGTAAAATAGGGCCTGTATTGCAGTTTCTTATAGTTACAGAGGGCTACAGAACCTAGTCATAAGCATGAGCCATTTGTATAGGCTGTTTTATCCCATACCAAATTTGTTACTGTGGCCTAACACTAGTAAATAATCTGATTTAGCTCCATTCTGATGACATTTTTAGTGTTCTAATAGAATTGTTCTGTTTGTATTAATAATAAAAGTCCAGTAATCTGATAAGAAAAATGTTAAGGAGCATTTCTCTAATTATTAAATAATGAATGACATTTATATGGAAGTGAGGATGTATAGTACAAGTTATATAGGTATGTGAAATTAAGTGTATTAAAGTTGCATGTATTAAAGTTATTGATGATGATTTAAAAATTGTATTTATTTGCTTTTATTTGAGTTATTTATTGATCAATTCTGTTTATTTCTCTTTTCCAGCCAACCAGTAGGTGTTGTCCATTATGATCAATTTTCATACGTGGTCCGTGCCTTTGTCACTCCTCTCACCGCCATATAGTACTTTTTGTGTGGACTTTACTAAATAACCATTATAAATACAAAACAGGCCTCCAAGCCTGTTTAGCAATTTGCATGAAGCCCCCACCTCCAAGTCTGGTAGACATCATGGGATTTAGAATGGGTGGGTGGATATAGGATTTAATTGAAAGGAAAAAATTATAGTTTCTGTGTGGTGTGTGTGTGTGTGTGTGTAATTTCAGCTGGAAATCTGTAGCTGATTACATCGACCAGCAGTTTGAGCAGTATTTCAGGGATGAAAGTGGTCTGAATCGTAAAAACATCCAGGACAACCGTGTGCACTGCTGTCTTTATTTTATTTCACCTTTTGGTCACGGGTATGGAAACACACACAAATAAGCAAATGTTACTCGTATAAGTTTTTGTCATGTATTATAGTAGGAAATTATTTATTGAAACATAACACTCAATTAGTAAGAACTCTTTAAGAAGGTCAATGGGTAATTTTCTATGGACAGCTGATTCAGAAATGTAGTATGTGTGATTCAAAATATTGTATGTGTGTTATTTCTCAATTATGTGTGTGTGATTTGTGTAAATTAACATATTTGGATCCTGCAAATCCTGTCTCCATTCCTTGTTATGTCCATACATGCTACAATATAGTCTTCCAAATTCAAATTATCATCTACTGGTACATTAATCTTCACAAATCTTTGAACTACTGTATATTAAAATTAAAGGGAGACTGGACTTTTGCAGTTTTTGCCTCAAAACGTTCTTCCCATTGATCACCTATAAAAAAAAACATCCATCCATCCATTATCTTCCGCTTTATCCTATATTAGGGTCCCGGGGGGGTTCCCCATGCCCATCCAGGGGAGAACGTTTCGGGCACTGGGCAGATACACCCAGGACAGGGCGCCAATTTATTGCTGGGCACACACTCACTCACTCACACACTCTATATGGGGCAATTTGGAGTATGCCATTGACTTGATCCATATTTTTGGACTGTGGGAGGAAACCCACGCGGACACGGGGAGAACATGGAAACTCCACGCAGATGGGGATTCGAACCAGGAATCCCTAGTTCTGAGAGGCGAACGTGCTAATCATTAAGCCACCCCCTATAAGCTGCCCCCTATAAAAACAAATAAATAAAATTTTAAATTCTTGTTCAATGCTTTTGAAATGTGATTATTCTGTAACAAAAGTCAATTTGAATATATTCAACCATAATATCCTTTTAATACTCAGGTGAGGATAAAAGTAAATCAAAGGTTAATGCGGTAAAACTCTGGCATTTTTATTGAGTAACTCAATAGGTAAAAGAGTTAAGACACTAATCGAGTAGCAGACAGAATTGAAAACATTGTGCTCAGCATGATTGAATATAGTAGCATAACTGAAAGTGGCAGAGAATGCAAATAAACTTTTTTAAAAGGATTTCCACTGGTAGTTTTAAATGCAGAGCTTTGCATAACTAAAGTTAAAGACAAGTGCAGTTATGGCAGTGGCTAGTAGTTGTGCTTGATTATGACAACTATTTTGCTGAATCCTGGATAGCGAATTTTTGTTGGCGCACACAATATAATTTCTAGCATGATTTTGCTTATGTAACAGTGATTGATATTTTTCTACTACTTTACAGATTGATTGCATGTTCCAACTAGACATATGGAATTTCTGTTTGTCAAAAAATGTAAAACTCCCTAACGTTGTGCAAATTTTTTTTTTATTTTAAAAACAATAATAGACATTCAGTATTAATAAATATGAAGACTATGTTTTTATTAATTATATAAAGAGTTTTATAGTTGAGCAAAGAAAAATCAGCACATGCATTTGTTTACTACAAGAAAAGGAAATAAGTGAGTGCTGCATGAACTGGACATTTACCTGTTAAAACTATTATATAGCTTTGAACTACCACAGGGCAAGATTAGGACAGGGGGTATTGCATTTAAGCGAAAATGTGCATTGAAAAAAGGCGCAAAAACGTAGAACTGTGTGTTTACATGATAATATAAAATGCAAATTTATTGCTAGAAATGTTTATTGCTTAAAAAACAAGATAAAAAGATTAATTCTTAAAAAAAATCCCACATTGGTTCGTCACACTGCTAGTAAGACTCATATATAACTATTTATACATTTAGTAAACAGTGTAAATGGGTTTCACAAACCTAAACACCATATACAGATTTATGAGTGTTCTATCACAAAACCCCAGGTTATAATTTGTGTTATAATGTGTATTATTGAATAGTAATTACAATTGTCTAAACAGGTTCTGTCAGACTCGCCTACCTCGGATTAAGAGCCGCCTAGCTTTAACGCGCTGAAGGGAGCCAGGCACGCAGGTCGCAGAATATCAGGGTTTATTAAAGTTGTAGAAACACCAAATAACAAAGATGTACAAAGCAACGAGTGACATAAAATAAACGACGTGCACCGAGGACTGAGAACACAGGAAATAAATACAAAAAGACACCCGACCACGTGCACAAAACAAACCAATGACAAGAATGAGTTAATTAACGAAACTAATGAGCAATGAACGTTAATTAACTCAAAAGAACAAAAACGCAGAACAGGTGACAGGTACTCCTTGAGCCGGGCTTGGCAGGCGCCCTCAGGTGGACACCCTCTGCGGGGGAGGTGTGCCGAACACCCTCTGGCTCCATGTCGAGGTGGGCGCCCTCTGCGGACGTGGCGTGGAGAGCGCCCTCTGCGAACGAGGTATTGTGGACACCCTCTGGCTGCGAGGTCAGGTGGGCGCCCTCGGCAGATCAGGAGTGGGCCACGCCCTCTGACTGCGTGGTCCGGTGGGCGCCCTCTGACTGCGTGGTCCGATGGACGCCTTCGGCAGACGAGGAGTGGACCACGCCTTCTGGCTGCGTGGTCCGGCAGACGCCCCCTGGCTGTGAGGTCAGGTGGGCACCCTCGGCGGATCAGGAGTGGGCCACGCCCTCTGACTGCGTGGTCCGGTGGGCGCCCTCTGGCTGCGTGGTCCGATGGACGCCTTCGGCAGACGAGGAGTGGACCACGCCTTCTGGCTGCGTGGTCCGGTGGACGCCCCCTGGCTGCGAGGTCAGGTGGGAACCCTCAGCAGATCAGGAGTGGGCCACGCCCTCTGACTGCGTGGTCCGGTGGGCGCCCTCTGGCTGCGTGGTCCAATGGACGCCTTCGGCAGACGAGGAGTGGACCACGCCTTCTGGCTGCGTGGTCCGGAGGACGCCCTCTGCGGACGTGGCGTGGAGAGCGCCCTCTGCGAACGAGGTATTGTGGACAACTTCTGGCTGCGAGGTCAGGTGGGCGCCCTCGGCTGATCAGGAGTGGGCCATGCCCTCTGACTGCGTGGTCCGGTGGGCGCCCTCTGGCTGCGTGGTCCGATGGACGCCTTCGTCAGACGAGGAGTGGACCATGCCTTCTGGCTGCGTGGTCCGGCAGACGCCCCCTGGCTGCGAGGTCAGGTGGGCACCCTCGGCAGATCAGGAGTGGGTCACGCCCTCTGACTGCGTGGTCCGGTGGACGCCCTCTGACTGCGTGGTCCGGTGGGCGCCCTCTGGCTGCGTGGTCCGATGGACGCCTTCGGCAGACGAGGAGTGGACCACGCCTTCTGGCTGCGTGGTCCGGTGGACTGGGCTGGGCGGCGTGCGGCCCCTGCTGCTCGGGCTGGGCGGTGTGCGGCCCGGTGGAAAATGGGCTGGACTTCGGCGGGAACACACGCTGATTGGACCTCGGCGGGCACGCACGCTGGGTGGACCTCCACCTTGGGATCGCCATCCTGCATACAGAACATGTACACCCCAACCGCCAGATCCAAGGACACCGCCCCAAATGCGTACGACATGGGTGAGAGAGAAAGAGCACGAACATTAGTATTAGCGATATTCTCATCCAAGAATTCAGGAAACGCCCCCTCGCAGCGCGACCCAGACGCAGCACGCCCCGACTCAATCGCGGATGCAGAGCGTGCATCACATGCAGGCGTACCCGGCTCAGCAGCTGCGCAGCGCACACGCTGCGTCTTGGCACCGCGCCGGCGTGCTCTGCGTCTGGATCTCACCACGGGGGGTTTAACAACCTGGACTGGAGCGTCAGACCAGAACTCCTCAGAGTTCAGGAGGGTGCGTATGGGCAGAATATGCCCATACAGGTACGACTCGCCCGCCTCATCATCAGATATCTCGACCAGGTCGAGACCTTCCTCTGTGCGAAGCGCCTCATACCCATACCTCCATAACCACTCATCATTGGAGTCGCAATACTCCGACATCACTGTGTTCGAGCCGTCCTTACGGCTCCGGGACGGCGGGCTGCGCATAGCGAGAATGAGGTTATATGGCGCCCACAAAGAAAAATTTTAAAACGGCTTACCTGGGCACTGGACTCCCCAAATTGACTGGCACGTCGTTCTGTCAGACTCGCCTACCTCGGATTAAAGCGGCTGCACATAGGAAGCGCAGAGCCGCTGCGCTTTAACGCGCTGAAGGGAGCCAGGCACGCAGGTAGCAGAATATCAGGGTTTATTAAAGGTGTAGAAATACCAAAAAGCAAAGAGGTACAAAGCAACGAGTGACATAAAATTAACGACGTGCACCGAGGATGGAGAACACAGGAAATAAATACAAAAAGACACCCGACCACTTGCACAAAACAAACCAATGACAAGAACGAGTTAATTAACGAAACTAATGAGCAATGAACGTTAATTAACTCAAAAGAACAAAAGAAACGCAGAACAGGTGACAGGTGCCCTAGGCACCTGTTACAGGTTCTTCTCCCAGAACATTTTTTTTCCAGCATGAAACCAATGCATCCACAACAAATAGTTCAGTATTTTTACAGTCCACATATCACTGCTGTGTATAACATTTTTAATTAAAATTATATCTACATACTTCATGTATATATCACCACCTTTTATAGTTGTGGACTGTTTTATAGTTTGGGAGCCCTAAAGGTTAATAGACTTTATAATAAAAATTCTTTTTCAGTCTCAGGCCTTTGGACGTGGAGTTCATGAAGGCGCTTCATGAGAAGGTCAATATTGTGCCAGTCCTGGCTAAGGCAGACACACTCACTCCCGGTGAGGTCAAGAAAAAGAAAATAAAGGTGAGATTTTCTTCGTTTTGTGTTATCCATTCTTTAAAAATGGGCTCTTGTTTCAGTCATTTTGTAGATTTAGTTTTGTTTTATAGGAGGAAAGGAGCGTTTATTTTTTTATTTGAAAAGGTCTGGGGACAAACAAAGGAATCAAATTTTAATCAAATATTGTTGGCAGGCATACATTTATTAACTTTACAGAAACTTAGATACAGTATATCATAGTCATTGGTGTCAGTGTGTCCCACAGGCTAAATCACATTCTGTTACAGCAACTCACTTTTACAAATCCTATCCATTTATATAAACTTGGAAGCTTTGTAGAGTAGTAGTTACAAGGTCTATTCTAGACCTCTTGGACTGTTCCGTAGTCCACAATTTCTTGGTATGGGCTGCAAATCCTGAAAAGTTCATTCATTCATTATCTCCCGCTTTATCCTCTATTAGGGTCGCGGTGGGGTTCCCCATGCCCATCCAGGGGAGAACGTCTCGGGCACTGGGCAGATAGACCCAGGACAGGGCGCCAATCCATCGCTGGGCACACATTCACACAGGCACACACTATATATGAGGCAATTTTTGAGAATTCAATTGACTTGATCCATGTTTTTGGACTATGGGAGGAAACCGGAGAAATCGGAGGAAACCCACGCAGACACGGGGAGAACATGGAAACTCCACCCAGATGGGGATTCGAACCTGGAATCCCTAGCGCTGAGAGGCGAACGTGCTAACCACTAACCCACCGTGCTGCCCTCCTGAAAAGTTATTATTTTTTAAATATTTTAAAGAAATATAAAAAGTAATTATTTAATAAATCTTTATATTGGCGTTTATATTTTTAAACACCCCTTCAACTAATTGCTTATTTTAGACTGCATGCCATGCAACAGACGCCCCTCTTACCCATGAGATTAACAAATAGCACGTCATAAAACGTGAATTTTTTTTTTATCATTTTGTGTTACCGATCAGATGAGGATCACAAGAGTCTAACCTTCCATTCATCAAATGCGATCAATAATCAATGTTGTGACTAAATTGCTGCCCTTCCATATACAAAGCTTAGTGCACTTTGTGGAGTCTTCACATAATGATGCCCCAAATATGATTTTTATGACATATATGAGAAACTTTGAGTGTAATAAAAAACATGTTTGTGGTAGATTCGAGAAGAAATTGAGCAATATGGCATCAAAATCTATCAGTTTCCTGATTGTGATTCCGATGAAGATGACGAGTTCAAGCAGCAAGACCAAGAACTAAAGGTGTGTATTAGTGATCGACCGATATGGGTTTTTTAATGGCTGATGCCGATGCTGATATAGACGACAGACGTGGCCGATATATAAAGCAGATATAACCAGTTTTTATTGCAACTAATAAAGTACAACAACAACAATAATAATAATAATAATAATAACAATAATAATAATAACAATAATAATAAACAAGACACAAAAGTAATCAGACAGATTATTACTGTCTACCTTTTGTAATACAGAGAGCAATATTGAAAACATACAACTTTAAATTACACATTATTAATTAAATTTTCAGTGTACCTAAACATAAGCAAATGGCAGCATCTTTTTAGAATGAACATTTATTGATGAACATTGCACAATACACACAGAACAACATTCAATGAACTTTTTGAACTAATGAGCCAATTTAGCTAATTTAGATAAATAAATAAAATATTAACAAACAAATATTGTAGTTTGTAGTGTGAAAAAAGTACTTATTTGAATATCTCAAGAAAAAATTAATTGAACTGAACTTTGAACTAGTTCAGAATTAAAATAGTGAACTTTGAACATAAAATGTTTGAGCATGTATGAACTGAACTTGAACTAGTTCAGAAAAGCTGTGAACTGGCACAACACTGCCTGTAAGCTAGTGTAAGTTAGTGCTAGCGATATATAGCATTAGCTAGCCAGTTTAACAAAATCGCCCTAATTATACAAACAGTAAACACTGTATGTTACAAATAGCATCCCAGAACATTATTATAGCTTTAGCTAGCGCTAATTAGTATTAGTTTGCCAGTTTAGCTGTTCAAGTGGTTGCTAAGGTTACAGTTCCAAATAAAACTATTGGCATTTTCTCTATAAATAACATAATCACTCTAATTATGCAGACAGTAAACACTTTATACATTACAAAGAGCAGCCAGTAACAAATACTGAGAGTTGAAAGAGAAACCGTTTTCTCTCATAAGGCATAGAGCAGTTTCAATACAATGATCCATTCCCTTGAGCATTGACTGACGTTCTGCCGGAAGAACACTAGGGGCCACTCTAAGCAAAAGTTAGATCAAATGACTGTATTCAGTCATTGAGCCAGAATGACGGAGCTGCCCACAGCGTTGCTTGTAGGCATTGTTTAAATATCGGCCTTGTGCGCTCATATATCGGCCGATGCCGATTATCTAAAAATGCCAAAAATCGGCATTACTCTACATACATACTCTGTAGGAAACATATTCTAATAACTTTTAACAATAATATTAATAAATTTTATGTTATGGGACAAATTTATTTATTTGTTTATTCTTTCTTTATTTCATTAGTAGTAAATAAGCAGCACCATATGTCTGCATAAAAATGTACAGGTCTGGTTCTGTACCGGATTAATTTATATATATATATATATATATATATATATATATATGTTAGAGATCCGTTCTTCCCCGGAGGAGATCGGCTACGCGGGGAATACTGCGTACGCCGCTCGCGCCTAGTGAGCGCTTCCTGGGCACCGGCTACGCGGGGAATAATGCGTACGCCGGTCCGTCAGGCCAAACACTCCCACGAATATAACCTGCGTGGGAGAAATGCGCAGCGTTGTCTTCGTGGTTGAGCGTGGAAGGAGAGTCCAGAGAACACTGGGTATAAAAACAAAACAGGTTTATTATTAAAAGTGGTGTAGGGACACCAACGGAAAGAGGGGAACAAACGAACGACTAACACCTGGGTAAAAACAACAAACAAAGACGTGCACAGGATTAAGGGAATACGGAAACTAAATTGGAAAAAACACCCAATCATGTGCACAAACTAAACCAATCACCCAACAGAGACAATGAATACACAAATGAGGGACAGGTGCCCCAGGCACCTGTGACAATATATATATATATATATATATATATATATATATATATATATATATATATATAATTTGCAAATTACTGATCCAGAGTGAAATTATGTAAATACGTATGTATACTGACCAGAAAGAACATTATAACCCATTTTGTAGTATGGTGGTCCCCTTTTTTTCTGCCAAAACAACCTGTCTTGGCCTTACTAAAGGATAGTTATCCAAGCAGCTAAACCAGGATCCAGAAACTCCACAGAAGCAAATTCTTTCTTGTGATTTTTACTGAATCAATCTATTTTTGTGAAACTGAAATACAAGTATACAAAACACACATCAGAAATAATAAAACAATAAACATTAATTTCTGTAGCTAAGTGTCGTGTTTTTGCAATGTCATTAAGAAAATACTTTGTTTCTTTTAACTGTCGTTTTAACTATTTAACCCAATGTATGAATTATCAGCATGAAACAAACTATGAATATAACCAATCATGAAAAACAAATACTTACAGACGTTGCTTAAACAAACATGAAAACGACTGTAGCAAATAAGGAGAGGAAACAAAGGCAGCAGTCTCCACTGCAGGCAAGTGTGAGACTTTTTTACTAAGCTCCTAACAACTTCCTGTTCGACTGAATGTCAAAATAAAAGTCTCTCAAATTGCTTTTTCATAGTAAACGTTATAGTATCAAGGCAGATAAATTAGTCTTATCAGAAATGTAAATATAACCAATGAAATATTGCACGAAAGGAAAGTATTATAATGCAAACATGACACAACCCTTACCTGTCAAGGCATGAACTTCACTAGAGCTTTTTCGGTGTGCTCTGGTATATGACACCAAGATGTTAGCAGCAGATCCATTAACCACTTTAAATTGAAAAATGGATCCTCCATTAATCACACTTTTTTTGTCAGGCATGTTCCACAGATGCTTGATTGGATAGAGATCTGGGTAAGTTTGAGGACAGGTCAACACCTCAAACTGGTTGGCTCCTTGATTCATTCCTGAACCATTTTTTCTTTGTGAAATGGCCAATTATCTTGCTGAAAGAGGCCACATCTATTAGGGAATGGTTTTTCCATAAAAATATGTACATAATCTGCAACAACATTTAGATAGTGTGGAAAAGTAACATCCACATAGTATCCAAGCAAAACATTGCCCAAAGCATCACACTGTCTCACCAACTTTTCTTGTTCTCATTTTGCATCCTGGTGCCAAAAATGTGATCAGACCAGGCCGCCTTCTTCTATTACTTTGTGGTCCATATCTGATGCTCATGTGCCTATTGTTGGTGCGTTTGGCAATGGACAGGGGTCAGCATGGGCTGCTGCAATATATTGTGTACAGGCACATTTCTTTTGGAGTTGCATATTTATTTATCTGTCTAAACAGTAGTAACTTGTCTGTTAGATCAGACCACACAGAACCACACATAGCCTTTTTTTCTCTACAGTCATGGCAAAAAGTTTTGAGAATGACACAAATATTATATTTTCACATGATCTGCTGCCCTCTGGTTTTTATGTGTGTTTGTCAGCTGTTTTTATCACATACAGAAATATAATTGCAATCATATTATGAGTAACAAAAGCTTTTATTGACAGTTAGAATGAGTTAATACAGCAAGTCAATATTTGCAGTGTTGACCCCTGGCATGCTCTCAATCAACTTCTGGACCAAATGCTGACTGATAGCAGTCCATTCTTGCACAATCAATGCTTGCATTTTTTCAGAATGTGTAGGTTTTTGTTTGTCCACCCATCTCTTGATGATTGACCACAAGTTCTCAATGGGATTAAGATCTGGGGAGTTTCCAGGCCATGGACCAAAATCTCTATGTTTTGTTCCCTGAGCCATGTAGTTATCACCTTTGCTTTATGGCAAGGAGCTCCATCATGCTGGAATAGGCATTGTTGATCACCAAACTGCTCTTGGATGGTTGGGAGAAATTGGACATTCTGGTACCATTCTTTATTCGTGGCTGTGTTTTTAGGCAAGACTGTGAGAGAGCCGATTCCCTTGGCTGAGAAGCAACCCCGCACATGAATGATTTCAGGATGCATTACAGTTGGCATGAGACAAGACTGGTCATAGCGCCCACCTCGTCTTCTCCGAAAAAGCTGTTTTCCAGATGTCCCAAACAATCGGAAAGGGGATTCATCAGAGAAAATGACTTTACCCCAGTCCACAGCAGTCCACTCCCTGTACCTTTTGCAGAATATCAGTCTGTCCCTGATGTTTTTTTCTGGAGAGAAGTGGCTACTTTGCTGCCCTCCTTGAAACCAGCCTTGTCTTTCTTGGGTGCCCTGGAGCCTTTTTGGCAACAATGGAACCTCTCTCCTTGAAGTTCTTGATGATGCGATAGATTGTTGACTGAGGTGCAATCTTTCTAGCTGTGATACTCTTCCCTGTTAGGCCATTTTTGTGCAGTGCAATGATGACTTTAGAGATAACCATGGTTAACAAAAGAGAAACAATGATGCCAAGCATCAGCCTCCTTTTAAAGTGTCCAGTGGTGTCATTCTTACTTAATCATGACATATTGATCTCCAGCCCTGTCCTCATCAACACCCACACCTGTGTTAATGGAGCAATCACTGAAACAATGTTAGCTGGTCCTTTTAAGGCAGGGCTGCAATGAAGTTGAAATGTGTTTTGGGGGATAAAGTTCATTTTCTAGGCAAATATTGACTTTGCAATTAATTGCTGTTAAGCTGATCACTCTTTATAACATTCTGGAGTATATGCAAATTGCCATTATAAAAACTGAAGCAGTAGACTTTGTAAAAAAATATATTTTTATCACTCTCAAAACTTTTGGCCATGACTGTACATGTATTAGTAGGCCTTAGCGACCCATTGCCCAGTTGCCAGTTTGCCACTGCTCAAATCCTTACTCCTCCTTTTTTTCATGCTTCTAACACATCAATTTAAAGATAAAATGTTCGTTTGCTACTTATTGTCCCACCCACTAACAGGTGCTGTGACAAAGAATAACGGTCATTGACTTTATATATACTTGTGTATGTAATGTAATTATAATAAAGAAAAAGTTTTTTTTTTTTTTTAAGTTTATTTATTTAATTTGCTCCTTACTGTTTGTTGCTGCAATGACTTGTTAAAGGTTGGCAAAAAGTCTTTTTGTATGTAAATATAACATCACTGAAATATTTAAATGTTTGAGGTACAAGAAGGACATATTTTCTCCCATACAGTTTAACAAAAGTAATGGATGTTACCTCGTGGTATATAATTTGTGTGTACAGGTTATAATTTGACTTTATCTGTACTATATTTCCCTCTACTGTGCATAACTTGTAATTACAATCGTTTGACTGACCTTTCTCATGACCTTTCTTAGCAAAAATATTATATAATACAGAATTATGCTGATTGCTGTTTTAATTTAGTGGCACATTAAATTTTGTGTTAGTTATACACATTTATTCATATCACATTACAAAACATTTATTTGAAAGTGCTAAAATGTATTTGATTATTTATATTGATATATTGATTATTTATTTATATTTATATTGAAAATATAAATATATAAGTAAAATTTAAATTCTCTTAGGAGAATTTTACTTTTTTGTTAACAAACTTTTTTTCTAGATGCACATATATGTCTGAGCGAATCAAACAATGTATTTAATTTACTAGCCAAGGTGCTTGGGAGTGTCTTGTTTTTCCACAAACTGACATTTTTAGAAGCCAACTTTTTCCAACTTAATACAAAAAAAAGTTTTTTTTCTGTTTAGAAACACATGATGCACATTATATCTTATTACATATGTTTAATGTTTATTTATTTTGGTGAGTGTTACCTGTTGCTTCTATTGAATATGCAACCTTTAATCATTTACTCTTTAATGTGCAGGACAGCATCCCATTTGCTGTAATTGGCAGTAACACTGTGGTGGAGGCTAAAGGAAAGAGAGTAAGGGGTAGACTGTATCCCTGGGGTATTGTTGAAGGTAAAATCCAATATTAATCAAATTTATTTAAAAATCCATTTACTTGATTATAAGTTCAAATCTACATTTTAATACTCTTGCTGTTTGGTTGCATGTGTTAGTTTGTAATTCAGATTGTGTTGTGTTTGTGCTTCCTTTGTGTGCTCAAGTGTGCATTTATCTCTTTCGGTGTGTTTGTGTGTGTGTTCTGTTTGCTAGTGGAGAACTCTGCACACTGTGATTTTATAAAGCTCAGAAACATGCTGGTACGAACTCATATGCAAGACCTTAAAGATGTCACGCGAGAGACTCACTATGAGAACTACAGAGCTCAGTGCATCCAAAGCATGACACGCATGGTCGTAAAAGAGCGCAACCGCAAGTATGATGCACATCAGACATGTATCGGATAAAACTCTGTTTTTGTTTAATTATTGTCCTATAGGACAATGTCCTATACTGTATGTTAATGCATTTAAATGATTTACAGTTGCTATAGTTATGCAAGAAACAGTGGCTGATTAAATAGATTATTTTTATAAGATAAATAGATAAGATTTGTTTAAATTAACATGAGATGCAAAGGAAATTGCATGCTTGTACTTGCAAAGTAACAATTCAGGCTTACACTACAGTATAGCACTACACTTGCAGGGAACATATAGCATTTACAATGAGTAAGCACACTACCATAAATAGCACAAACTATTGCAACAGTGCAACACTTCCCTTCACAAGTGGAAGCCCTAACCCTAATATCATTATTATGATGTGTCAAAATAATGTCCAGCAAAAAACAGGGACCAGTGTGTCTGTCTTGCTTTTAGCCTCTTAGCTTGCCATTTGCCAGTTTACACCACATTAAGGTGTTTAGCCCCTCCAGATAAAGTTTTCACTTTTTCAAAGCTAATTTAATTGCTAATAACAAAGATGAGGAGGGGGCATCCAGGCACAGCTCTTTTGACTGGATTCGTGCTCGAGACATCACAACTCTTGGCAACCACTGTGTGGAAATCTACCACATAAGCATCTCTCACGTCATATGGCTGATTAAAAGTCTGAAGCATGGATTTGGAAAAAGACTACTTTTCGATGCATTTTTAAGGCTTGGTTCTCTGATTAAACAGTTGCCCAAGCCAGTGCCTGACCGCAACGTGATAGTGTGAGTGTGTACTTTTAGATCACTTTGAAAGGGTTCTGCTCAGGAGTCAGAAAGCCCTGTGGTGGAAATCCCTGGCAGCATTCCATGCCAACCAAATACATTTTTAACCCTCCTGGATAACTTGTTGGAAGCTGCAGAATTTAATTCTGAAAGCCCAAGGGGTCAGCTGTCAGATGGTCCTGCACTAGAAGCAATTACAGTCATTGCATAATTTTGTGCAAGCAATTGTTTATGGTGGTCATGATTAAAACCGATGTGGTGTATGATTTTAAACTGCACATATTATTATGCAAAAGGAAAAAAAAACAGCTTAATCGTGTGATATAGCAGTGGGCTATTGGTGGAGCCAGGTCCAATAAAATATAAGAAGGGGAGGACAAAAGCGAAGGGAGTGTATATATATTATTTTGAATACTATGAGAAGCATGAAATGTATGCTTGTGCTCAAAGGTCACATGATGTGCAAAATCAAAAGCAACATGTGATCAGCACGAAATGTATGTTGTAAATACATTGTCAGTAATAGTACTTATTCACTAACATATGTATATGATTTTAAGAACAACAAAACACTAATACAGTGCTCCTCTACCATGCTGCACTACATTATCAAAAAGTAGTGAGGAGGAACCCTGTTTGTAACAGTGCAGCCTGACCCATGTGCTTTTAGCTTTAATTAACAAATGTAATCGCACTGACATTGTAGCAATATAAAAAACCTTTATTTCAACAGTTTGGCTTAAATTTTGCGTACAATTTGTTGCAGTCTAGATTTCTCAGGAAATGCCCATGCTGACAAAAAATTATAATAAATTGATTGATTTACCTGTTCTTTCAGTACATTTATGATAGTTAGCTGATTAACTTTTATTCTAACATAAGTAAGTGAAGCTTTGACCTGAGCTATTATAGTAAGCCTAAACAAATAGATAATTTGAATATTCCACAAATCTGTTTTTGTTTTAAAATTTGTAGTACATTATTGTGATTTTAATATTATGCTTAAATTATTACTTCATTGTTCCTTAAAATGTAAAAAATAATGTACAAACTGTGTGTGTGTGTGTGTGTGTGTGTGTGGGGTGGGTGGGCATTTGAATTTTGTGTTTTCTTACCAGCAAACTAACCCGAGAGAGTGGAACAGACTTTCCCATCCCTGTGGTTTCCAATGACACAGAGACAGAAAAACTTATTCGTGAGAAA
>JAFMOC010000536.1:102500-107500 GCA_019802505.1 Corydoras sp. C115 | reverse complement strand
TCTTGCAGCGACCTATGGGTATCTTAGCCCATTCTTCATGGGCAAAAGCCTCCAGTTCAGGCACATTCTTAGGCTTGCGCACTGCAACTGCCTTCTTTAGGTCCCACCAGAGGTTCTCAATTGGATTTAAGTCTGGTGATTGCGATGGCCACTCTAGAATGTTCCAGCCTTTCATGTTCAACCATGCTCTAGTGGACTTGGATATGTGCTTCGGATCATTGTCCTGTTGGAAGGTCCAACGTCTCCCAAGCCGCAGGTTTGTGACTGACTCCATCACATTTCCCTCCAAGATCTCCTGGTACTGAAGGGAATTCATGGTACCCTGCACACGTTGAAGCTTTCCTGTACCATTAGAAGCAAAACAGCCCCAAAGCATAATTGACCCCCCGCCATGCTTCACAGTAGGCAAGGTGTTCTTTTGTTCATAAGCCTGGTTCTTCCTCCTCCAAACATAGCGCTGGTCCATTGTCCCAAACAGTTCTAATTTAGTTTCATCTGACCACAGTACACTGTCCCAAAACCTTTGTGACTTGTCCACATGACTTTTGGCATACTGCAGTCGACTTTTCTTGTTCTTTGGAGTCAGCAAGGGGGTGCGCCTGGGAGTTCTGGCATGGAGGTCTTCGTTATGCAGTGCACGCCTTATTGTCTGAGCTGAAACTTCAGTGCCCACATCTGACAGGTCTTTTTTCAGTTCCTTAGCAGTCACGCGGGGATTTTTCTCCACATTACGCTTCAGGTAGCGCACAGCAGTCGCGGTCAGGATCTTCTTTCTGCCACGACCAGGTAACGTTTCCACTGTGCCCTTTAACTTGAACTTGCGAATGATACTTCCGATAGTGTCTCTTGGAATATTTAACAACTTCGCAATCTTTTTATATCCATTGCCATTCTTGTGAAGAGCAATAACCTCTTCTCTTGTCTTCTGGGACCATTCTCTTGCCTTCACCATTCTCTTGCCTTCTCTTGCCTTCTTGCCTTCACTTGTAAACACACCAGTAGATGTCTAGAAGGAGCTGAGTATCACAGTCCTTTTAAATCTGCCTAATTGGTGCTTATCATGCTTGATTGCTGCTCGTTGACATCCACAGGTGTTTTCAATACCTGATTGAAAACACTGGAATGAACCTCTGTTCTTATGAGTGGTAGTTGTAAAGGGGTTGAATAATTGTGTCAATGAAGAAATCACAAAAAGGCCATTTAATACTTTATGACAAAAACAATTGATGCTATCTTAGTTGCATTTAGTTCTTTAACAAGTCCTTGTAAGATTTCATTATGAACACAATTACAAATGTGCACTGAATTCCATAAAACCCTTCGCAGCATTGGGGATTGAATAAATTTGATCACAACTGTGTATATATATATATATATATATATATATATATATATATTTTTTTTTTTTTTCCTCTACGTATACGTTAACATTACATTGTTAAATCATCTATATATGTACACAGTGGAGAACGTAATTATTTGATCTATTGCTGATTTTTTAAGTTTGTCCACCACTGACAAATATATAGACAGTGTAAAATTTAACAATGATAGATAGAATAACAAAAAGAAGGTGCAGAAAATCACATTGTATAAATTATATACATTTATTTGCATTTTGCAGAGAGAACCAAGTATTTCATCCCCTACTACAGACCAGTTAGACACATCTAATAAACTTATTAGCTTCATTAAAGACAGCTGTCCACAGACTTAATAAAAACACATGTCCACAGACTTAATTAATTAGCCAGACTCTAACCTCTCCAACATGGGCAAGACCAGAGAGCTTTCTAAGGATGTCAGGCACAAGGCTGGTATTGGCCACAAAACCATAAGTAAGGAGGTAGGTGCGAAGGAGACAACTGTTGGTGCAATAGTAAGAAAATGGAAGTACAAAATGACTGTCAATTAACCTCAATCTGGGGCTCCATGCCAAATCTCACCTCTTGGAGTATCCTTGATCATGAGGAAGGTCTTGAGGAGAGATTAGCCTAAAACTACACAAGGGAGAACTTGTTAAGGATCTTAATTCAGCTGGGCCCACAATCACTAAGAGAACCATGGTTGGCCAATGAACACCTGGATGATTTTTATAGTGAGTGGGAAAAAAATGCTGTGGTCAGATGAAAGAAAGACATGCTAAATATGACCCAAAGAACACCGCACCTACTGTCAATCATGGAGGTGGGAACATTATGTTTTGAGGTGTTCCTCTGCTAGGGGCACAAAACTACTTCATTGCATCAACAGCAGAATGGATGGAGCCATGTACATTTGAAATCCTGAATTCCTTTCCTTCGCCAAGACATTAAAAATGGGTTGTGGCTGAGTATTCCAGCATGACAGGGACCCAAAACATACAGCCAAGGCAACAAAGGAGTGGGTTAAAAAATATGCACATTAAGGTCATGAATCTTTGGGAAAAAATGGTTGGAGCTGAAGCCCTGAGTTGCCAAGTGACATCATCAACTACAAAAAAAACTGCTGTCTAACTGCTGTGCTTGCCAACAAGGGATTTGCCACCATTTGAGTCTTCTTTGCTAGAGGGGATCAAATACTTATTTCTCTCTGCAAATTGCAAATAGATGTATATAATTGATACAATGTGATTTTCGGTTTTTTTTTTATTCTATTTATTTTTATGTTAAAACAAGCCTACCTTCAAATAATAGACTGTTCATATTTTTGTGTGTGTGTGTGTGTGTGTGTGTGTGTGTGTGAGTGCGGATTGGTGCCCTGTCCTGGGTGTATGCACCCAGCACCCAAAACGTTCTCCCCTGGATGGGTATGGGGAACCCGCCCCTCGTGATGTACCAGAATTGAATATTTTTTTAAGCTTTAATGTTGGAACCTGTTTACACCTATCATGTTATAGTGTGGACTCAACATAAATAAGTCTTGGCTTTGGGTTTCTATTTTCACAGAAATTGCTCTTTTATTTAATACGTTTCAGCAAATAGCATGAAGAGAGTTTGCTTTGACTTTGGCTCAAGGACATGACAGACGTTTCACCTAAACGTCTCCCACCCCCACACACACCCACACATACGAGCAACATAAAACACATATAACCCAGCTGCAAGGCATGCTGGGAAGCGGTTATAATAATAACAATTGGTTATTGTTATGGTAAAAGTATGCCCGTCAAATACAACTGCAGAGGTCGCTCGCACAGAGATAGAGATCACGATTCAGGAATGATTTACAGTGTTTGTGAATATGTGTGTGTAAGTGCTTTCGATACTATGCTTTCGATACTATGCATAAGACGCATTGGGCACACCTGCACTAAGGGTTTCTGCACCGCTCATGTCCATTTGTATAACAAGTGGGAGTGTAAACACCTGTATTGACAGTTTACTGCCAAGATAATGATGAACGTCTGACTGTTGAGTAGTGCCTAGGTTGTTTTCAATAAGTGGCAAGGCTGTGTTTTTCAGTGCCAAGATAGCAATTGGGGAAGAATTTGCATGCACAACTCATTTCAGGACTACCACGCCGATTGGCATAGATTTATTTATTTTTGTTGATTCACATCCTTCAACTGTGTTGCATCTAAATGTGGTGAATCTGTTGTATATGTGTCTTTCCTGCAATGGACTGCCAACATGCCAACACATTAAATGCTGTGTTAGGCTCTAAAAATCCTAATGAGGATATGGAGGGTAAAAATATATATTTATTGTCAGAAATGTATTTCTAGAAGAGCTAGTTTACATATTTTTACTTACTAATTAAAATTTTAAATGTTTCCATAAGCTGTTATTTAGGG
This sequence comes from Corydoras sp. C115, assembly GCA_019802505.1. Classification (NCBI taxonomy): domain Eukaryota; kingdom Metazoa; phylum Chordata; class Actinopteri; order Siluriformes; family Callichthyidae; genus Corydoras; species Corydoras sp. C115. The sequence continues at coordinate 103,725 of JAFMOC010000536.1, read as the reverse complement.
AATTTAAATGACTATGAATAAAAGCTTTATTTTTAGTTGTGTTTTTTTTTTTTTTTGTCTTGTCTTGATCTAGAAACATATTTTGAATAATAGACCTGCTGAAGTTAAACTCAGCCATGTCCAAGTTTTTGGCAAATGTAGACTTGATATAAAATATTTTGGTATTTCTATGTGATCCACAAGGGCACATACGCTAAAGAATCTCCCAGTGTCTGTGGAGGAAAAACACCACCACAGACACTCCACTTTTTATTTATTTTTTTGCCAAAAAGATCTGATTTTGCTCCATTACACTATACATCTCCCAGTAGTGTTTAGTGAAAATGTAAGAAGTACTATTTTTGCCTTTAGTGGCATCTGGTGGTAGTTTTACAGACATGGCAACTAAACAATGCTACTTTTTTAAAACTATGTAACAGTGTTTTCCCCCCCTCTTTTAACAATTTTACTGTGTATAAAAGCAAAATAAATATGCATTTGTCAAATATGTCACAAATACACCTGATAGATTTGAATGTGTAGTCCTTGGGTTTGAAGTAAATTCTGCATTTGTTCATGTAAAAATATAAAGACCTGAGCACTGAATGTGGAAAAAGCACAAGCCATTTTGAAGCTAACAACATATACATCAATAAAGAAAAAAAAAACAACTGATAAAAAAGTTGGTGGAAACAGTTTTACAGATTACTCATATCAATATGAACTTCGATGTTAAAACCTTTACATTAGATTACATTTAGCAGACAGTTTTATCCACAACTTACATCTGTCGCAAATTGATGATTGGGGTCAGACAATCATCATTATGATAGGATTGCATAAGCACCCATGTATAATTTGGCTTATTATTGAAGCAGTGAAATGATTTTACCAAACATGCATTTTGCCTCCTGTAATATTAAGACAATAAAGACCACATCTTTACTGCTGTAAAAACATGGGAAACAAAGAATGAAGACGCTGTTATTGTAAATAGAATTATATATATATAGAATATATATATATATATAGAATATATATATATATATATATATATATATATATATATATATATTTTTTTTTTTTTTTTTTTTTTTTTTTCCCCCCAATCAAATATTAAATACTATTTATTTAAATTTCCTTTGAATGTACTTTTGCAGACTTACAAATTTTATAGTTAGACCCAAAATACGCTATTCTTAATGTCACATTGAGATATTTTATGGCCCTGTGATTCTATCTGGAC
>JAFMOC010000536.1:0-97500 GCA_019802505.1 Corydoras sp. C115 | reverse complement strand
AATATGCATTAAATAACACATTAAACTAAACAGAAGTGCATTTCTCATCTCCTCCGCTAAGCTCGAGCAATATCTAGAACTTAAATAATACTTAAATAATATAGTGAACCGTACTTAGCTGTAGAGTCATTAAATTAACTAGCACAGCTTCAAAATATCACAACCTGAAGATATGTGAATAAATGTTTCATGAACTGTAAACTGACCTCTTCCCGAACACATGAACTGAACTCTTTCAGTGAGGAAAAGGAAAAGGCTTCCAAATAGCTGCGGCAGCTTTACACCGTGTGCTAAGGACCCCTTTTGAGCTGTCCAATTATCTCCTGAACAAAATACCCGTTCTATGCCTGTCTTATGGTGCCCCCTAGTGGCGCCAGAATTAGAGTCATATAAAACTAGGATAAAAATACAACAGAACAGGAAGGAATTCGCAACAATATATATATATATATATATATATATATATATATATATATATATATATATATATATATATATATATATATATATATATATATATATATATATATATATGTATATATATATATATATATATATATATATATATATTTGTACATATATATATATATATATATATATATATATATATATATATATATATATATATATATATATGCTACATTAAGCAATGAAATACTGTATTTTTTTTATCAATACCTAAAACCCTAGTAAAATATATTTCTGAAGATAAAAAAATGCCTGAAAATAAATAAATATATCTATACAATTTCATTTACATTTTGCATTTTTAAATATTTTTGGGCGGCACGGTGGCTTAGTGGTTAGCACGTTCGCCTCTCAGTGCTAGGGATTCCCGGTTCGAATCCCCATCTGGTTTCCATGTTCTCCCCGTGTCTGTGTGGGTTTCCTCCGGGTTCTCCGGTTTCCTCCCACAGTCCAAAAACATGGATCAAGTCAATTGAATTCTCAAAATTGCCCCATATAGAGTGTGTCTGTGTGAGTGAGTGTGTGCCCTGAGATGGATTGGTGCCCTGTCCTGGGTCTATCTGCCCAGCGCCCGAGACGTTCTCCCGTGGATAGGCATGGGAACCCCACCGCGACCCTAATAGAGGATAAAGCGGGAGAATGAATAAATATTTTTAGGGGAATTTATAGTTTTATCTAGTTTACTCACCATATCCATTCACGGGCAAATTTAATTTAATTACCTTAAAACCCTGTATTATCCAACACACAATCTGCTGGTCCTCAACAGTGGAAAAACCTTCCAGTTACTGTTTGTGATTTTGTATCACTATCAATCTTTAACAGTAGATTAAAAAAGCACATTTATTTACTTTATACACAGTGTTTGGTTGCAGCAGCTCATCATTAGTAGAGGGCATGGGTCTGAAATGTTGCTATTCTAGGGAGACCTCTCCACTAATTAAAGTATGCCATATCTGTCTCTTTTATGCTGCTATAGTCTAGTACATGAATGTCCTATAATGTTAGGGCATTCAGTATGAACAGATGGCTTTTCTGAACCTGGTAGCTCAATGGAAGACATATAAAAGTACAAATAGGCATTAATCAGACATGCACACTACAAAATGATAACATCACCAGGCATTGAATGCTGAAATGAAATAGCAATCAGACAATCTTTGGGTGCACTGATGCACCGTGATCCATTGACTCAGGAAACACTGCAATATCTCAAACCACTACCACCAACCGTCACCAGAGGCCGCTGAAACACTGACAAAGAAAAAAAAAAAAAAAAAAAAAATGGTCTTGTCTCAAGGCCCTTAACAGGACACCCCCTAAAATACAGTGCAATTAAAAAAAAAATTTTTTACTTTATGGGGCACATGTTATATTAATATAGTGCATTTTATATATGTTCTTGCTTTATACATAGTTTTTACTTGTGCAGTATTGAGTGGTCCATCCATCCATTATCTTCTGCTTCATCCTCTACAAGGGTTCAAGGGGGTTCCCCATGCCCATCCAGGGGAGAACGTTTCGGGTGCTGGGCAGATACACCCAGGACAGGGCGCCAATCTATTGCTGGGCCCACACTCACTCACATGTCCGTGTGGGAAGAAACCCACACGGACATGGGGAGAACGTGGAAACTCCACCCAGATTAGGATTCGAAACGGGAATCCCTAGCGCTGAGAGGCCAACATGCTAACCACTAAGCCACAGTGCCACGTATCAAGTGGTCCTTACGTCGTAATTACCAAACAAAGCTCAGACCATAGCAATGCCATGAGCCTCTATTAAACATCCTTGGAGGTTGGACAATAGCAGTTGTTTAAACCTAAAAAGAGCAAAAAAGGAGCCATTTTATAAGAGAGAAAATAGAGGACCCTAACATAAAAAAACAAGATATGTGTCTTTTAGGGCTGAAATGTGGGCTCTGGTTGCCACTGCTGAATTTATGTGTTTTTTGGTGTTGGTAGACACAGCGCCCCCATCTCATTCTTGTTGTCATACTTAAAAGACAGATTGCATAGTATGACAAAAATGATAAAGCTGTACAACTAGGAAGACATTGCTGTTGCTTGGAAAATATAAATGCTATATAGTCAGCATGGGTAGATGCAAGATGAAGCATGTGTTTTCATGTGTCATTGAGGTGGGCTTATTGGGGCTTGAATGGCTTTTGGTGATTAAGAGTGGATTTACATGATATTCTGTGTGCTGTGTGAAGTATTGGCATTTTAATGCTGTTACAAATAAATGTTGCTGCTACTGGCACTTGCCACTTAGCAAAATCTAATGTACATTGGATTTGTACTGGTCCACGCACCAGACTTTGATGCACTGAAAAGGTTAAGGGAAGTATGGCGAGTATAACTGCAGCCCAATTGCTTTAATAAGAAACTTGCCATTTAATTTAGCATGATCATGCAAAAGACCCATAAACTGTCATTTATCCTGTGGGCATATTATATGGCGGTGCAAAAATCAAACTGAATTGAGAACACCAGTCATTCTTCTCTTCAGCGCTGTGCTGGAAGCAGCAAGTGGACTGGCTGATGAGCCTGGCCTTGTGCAAGAACTAACCACTTCAATAAATGCATCTGGTATGGATGGTGTAACTAGCACCACATTTCATTTTCAAATACATACAATTCTGGCAGACACTTGAAATGAGCAATTGGCCACAATTTACTGTGCTGTGCACATTTTGCATTTTAGTCACAATGAATGTATAAAATTAAAGATTTGTTTAGTGCCATTTATGTCTATCAGTAGCTAACACAGTAAGGTAAACCCAGTGTGATAGTTGATATATATTATTATAAAAGAGCATTTTAATAAGACTGTGAGCAACATTACTGCCACCATCTAGAATCAATACAATACTTTAAAATGTCTTTAATTAATTCAGTTAATTAACGTAATATAAAAAGTTAAATTATAAGCAAAATTTTATCAGCTGCTGGCATAAATTGTTTTATAAATCTTACTAATACTAACATAAGTATGTTAAATTCTGTTATCATTAAGACTGATTATGTGATGATAATGATTATATGTATCATCAGTTTCTAAATTATTTTGTCATGCAAACAAATAAATAATCTTATAAACTTATTATTGTATAATCCAGCAGTACTTATAGTCGTGGCATTGCAATAAATCAACCTGCTTTTTGTACATGTTTCTCTAGGGAATGTGTGGGTGTTTATTTGTTAACTTGCTTATTGCCTTTAACATAGCTGGACATCATTAACTGCCAAACTAAATATTTGCATATCCGTACTCAACTGAACCTACAATAAAGCTGATTATTAGATAGAATCTTGTTTTTTTACTCTTATACTAGCAAATACAACAATTAATATTCTTCTGAACAAATGTTGTATGTTTAAAGGACACATTAATACAGACATAAAATGCTATTATTAATATATTTTTATTTTATATTTATATGCAATCCACATAACATTAGGGGATTAAGTACAGTGTTTATTTATAACAACCTTTGTATCTATGTAGGTGGTAAGCCTCGGCCTTGCTTCCACTCCTACTCTTGTTTATCAGGATAGCCATGTATGGTTGGTCCAGTAAATAACATAAAATAGTATGAGCTTAAGAGCTGCAAATTCATACATCAATGAACATGTATCAACAGTTATTCAATACATCTTATTAAACCAGTTATTCTCTTGGGTACATCAGTCTGATAATTATACATTCTACATTTTAGCTTCTAGAATAAATGAAATTACTGCTGGTGGAAGAGCTCCCACAAGGCTCCTCAACTTTAGAAAAGCCTTCCAGTTACTGTTTACGATTCAGAATCTCTATCTTCTTTAAAAGTAGATTAAAAACACATTTATTTAATTTTATATTTAATTAATTCCCTGTAGATAAAGGTGTAGATTTCAGGCTTGGGTTGGTAATCTGGGATAGTCTGTGCTGGAATTTCACCTCTTCACCCAGCTCATCATTAGTAAAGGGTGTGGCACAGAAATTGTGGTGTTCCAGGGAGCCCTCTCAACTAAGTATAGACTGCAGTATCTGCCCCTTTTAGTTATGCTGCTCTAGTCAGTTATGCTGGAGTCACATGCTGCACTGTGTCAATCAAACTGGTTATTACTTAAATGCTGAACTTTATTAGCTCTAACTCCTTTTCTTGTTTGTTTCTTTTGAGGTGTTGGCAATTTCTTGGAAGTGTCATCAGCTCTTCATCCATGGCTCTGAAGCACTGCGGCTACAACAATTACTGGATGGAACTTGGATTTTTATTGGACTGGCAGTAATGCAGGATGCCCTCAATGGACTTATATAGTTTTTTAATTGTTAAATATGGACATCTGAGCACCACACAATCTGTAAATGGCTGTCTTACACAGTTGATGCTGCCCGGCCGCTCATTATATGATTACAACATAGAAGTAAATGTGTCACGCTTTGGCCTTTCGGACTTATTCACTACATCTCTGATGCTGGTGTTGGACGAACAGAGACGAGTAGAGATAAGATGAGATTGTGCTTTCGCACCAATACCATGAAGATCGCTAATCGTCTTCAGCAGCACGCTCAAATTAAAGGACTAATTGAGGCACATGATGGGAAATGTTTGTGGAAAGGTATTTCATTGTCTATGAACACGTTTACCAAATGTTCATTTTGCATACTGTTGTCCTGATCACGAAAATTTGCGTCAACATTTTCCCTAAGCGAAAATAATGTGTAATTTCAAATCCAGTTGTAGGCTTGTGGTTAAGGAATTAAGGATTCCCGGTCTCACCATGTACTTGAAGTGCAATTGTTCAAAGCACCTAACCCCAATTGCTCCCCGGGTGCTGTATACAAGACAGCCCACTGCTTTACAGAATGTAAAGCATGTGTGCTTACTTCACCAGTGGGTGTATATGTGTGTGCTCATACACAGAGGACAAATTTCTATGTGTATGAGCAGTAGGTAAAATAGCACACTTTATCCAGCCAGTGCCTGCGAGTTTCTGTCTTATCCTGTTACAGAATACGTTGCATATTCAATGCAGGCAGCTTTGATCAAACTGTTTAGGACAATCTTCAACTCCAGAAACATTTGGTGTACTGGGGCATCCAGAGTTCACTAGACAACAATTCTAATCAGCTCTGTCTCTGAGATCAAACAATCTGTACAGCAGTACACATCTGCCCACCCTTACCACATCAGAAATAACATTTATGGTCATATCTCTGAAAATCTCCCAATGAAGATGTCCAAGTCCTGTCATGCTCAGTTGAGGACACTGCTCAGCCTCTGTGCTACGAGAGCTAACTTCTCCATCACATTCTGCCATGGTCATCCTTTCTGCAGCTAGACCTAGAGTCTTTCTGCCTCTAGTTTCCTCCCACAGTCAAAATACATGGATTCAAGGTAAATTGGCTGCTCTAAATTACCCCTATACACAATCAAATATCCATATATATACCACTATATATATATTCAGTATGTGTGTGTGTGTGTGTGTGTGTGTGTGTTTGTGTGTGCCTGGCTTGGCTGCCTAGTGCCCAATATGTTTTCCCTTGGATAGGCATGAGAACCCCCCCACCCCCCTTCAACAGAATGTAATGAATGGATAGTAACATGTGGCACAAACTCATGCAATGTTACAACCATATTTTGTGTCTGTCATTAAACAGGTTCGATGAACTCATTCATTCATTCATTCATTCATTCATTATCTCCCGCTTTATCCTCTATTAGGGTCGCGGTGGGGTTCCCCATGCCCATCCAGGGGAGAACATCTCAGGCGCTGGGCAGATAGACCCAGGACAGGGTGCCAATCTATTGCTGGGCACACACTCACTCACACAGACACACTCTATATGGGGCAATTTTGAGAATTCAATTGACTTGATCCATGTTTTTGGACTGTGGGAGGAAACCAGAGAACCCGGAGGAACCCCACGCAGACACGGGGAGAACATGGAAACTCCACCCAGATGGGGATTTGAACCGGGAATCCCTAGTGCTGAGAGGTGAACGTGCTAACCACTAAGCCACCGTGCCGCCGGTTCGAAGAACTATTCCATAAAATCTAAACCAATGCATAAATAATACTCATGAACAAATAATACATAATACATGAAAGGTGCCTAGGGCACCTTTTCTTCTGTTGTTCTGTTCTGTTCTTTGAGTTAATTAACTTTCATTGATGGTCGTTTGTTTAGTTAATTAACACGTTCCTTTGATTGGTTTATTTTCGTGCACGTGATCTGGTTTTTTGTATTTAGTTTTTGTGTTCCCCTTCCTCCGTGTACTTCGTTTTATGTTTGCACGTTATCTGTACCTCATGTTTTTTGGTGCGTTAAGGCGTTAAGGCGCTGCAGCTCTGCGCTTCATTTGCGCAGCCGCGTTTGATCGAGGTAGCGAGTGTGACAAAACGACGTGCCAATCAATTTGGGGAGTCCAGAGCCCAGGTAAGGCTTTTTTTTATTTTTCTTTGCGGGGGCCGTAAACCCTCGTACTCATGGCGCCCTTCGTCGTCCACCGTCCCGGAGCTGTAAGGACGGCTCTAAGTCATTGGTGTTGGATTGGTACGACTCCGATGATGAGTGGATGTGGACGATCCCGAGGCGGAGGTGGAGAACGTACGGCGTACTGGAGGTGCTGACGCAGCCGGCCGGCCAGAGGGCGCTCATCACACCCACATGCCAGTGGGTGCAAGCCGGCCTGGACACACCAGCCCCTCAGAGTGTGCCATCCTTGCCACAGCGCCTCCAGCATGCGTGCCCGCCGAGGCCCCTCCTGCGTGCGTTCCCGCCGAGGTCCCCCCGGCGTGCGTTCCTGTCTTGGTCCCTGAGGTGCACGCCGCCCAGCCCGTCCACAAGGGGCCGCATGCCGCCCAGCCCGTCCACAAGGGGCCGCACGCCACCCAGCCCGTCCACAAGGGGCCACACGCCGCCCAGCCCGTCCACAAGGGGCTGCACGCCAACCAGCCCGTCCACAAGGGGCCGCACGCCGCCCAGCCTGTCAACAAGGGGCCGCACGCCGCCCAGCCCGTCCACCAGGGGCCGTACGCCGCCGAGCCCGAGCACCAGGGGCCGCCGAGCCCGAGCACCAGGGGCCGCCCGCCGCCGAGCCCGAGCACCAGGGGCATCCATCTCGCCCCGCAGCCAGAGGGCGTCTACCGGACCACGCAGCCAGAGGGCATGGCCCACTCCTGGTCTCCAACGCCTTGTCCACAGAGGGCGCAAACCGGACCACACAGCCAGAGGGCACTCTCCACTCCTCGTCCGCCGAGGGCGCCCACCGGACCACGCAGCCGGAGGGCATGGCCCACTCCTGGTCTCCAACGCCTTGTCCACAGAGGGCGCGAACCGGACCACACAGCCAGAGGGCACTCTCCACGCCTCGTCCGCAGAGGGCGCCCACCTCGACATGCAGCCAGAGGGCACACCCCACGCCTCATCCGCAGAGGGCGCCCACCGAACTGCACAGCCAGAGGGCATTCCTCACGCCTCCCCCGCAGAGGGCGTCCACCGCGTCACGCAGCCAGTGGGCGTCTGCCGCGCCTCGTTCTCCGGGCCAGGCCACCAGAAGGTGCCTGTCAAGCCTGGCTCAAGGAGGACCCCCCCCCCCAGGGCACCTGTTCTTCTGTTGTTCTATTCTGTTCTTTGAGTTAATTAACTTTCATTGATGGTCGTTTGTTTAGTTAATTAACTCATTCCTTTGATTGGTTTATTTTCGTGCACGTGATCGGGTGTTTTTGTATTTAGTTTCCGTGTTCCCCTTCCTCCGTGCACGTCGTAGTTTTATGTTCGCTCGTTATCTGTACCTCATGTTTTTTGGTGTACCAACACCTTTAATAAATATCTGTTTCTGCTACCTGTGTGTCACGATCAGGCAGCGCTGTTCGTCCATTGGCGGCGCAGCGCGGTGCGGTGTGGAGAAAGAAGCGAGCCAGGCGACCGGGTAAACAAACAAAGAGGCGATTTAATAATGAAAGTCAGTGGGAACGCCTCTGAAGGCAAGGCGGGCACTGACATACTACTGCGGGGCAAAGGCACCCGGGGAAAAGAGAAGAAGAAAACAAAAAAGAAGAGAAGAATAAAAAACAAAAAGGATGGGATGGCGATGAGACCACTAGAGGGTGCGGGGGCGACGTGACTATGAGCGCGGCGGCGCCGTGCCCCCTTGTGAGGGCGAGGGTTTCGTGACCCCTTGTGAACGAGGGGGCAACGTGACCCCTTGAGGATGCGGGGGCGTGGTGACCCTTGAAGGGCGCGAAGGCTACGTGACCCCTTGAGGGTGCGAGGGCAAAGTGACCCCTTGTGAGAACGGCGGCGCAATGCCGGAAACGCTCATGGCGAGCGAGGTCTCGCTGACGGCGAGCAGAGACGCGGGCAGAGCGGCTCACAGACGGCGTGCAGTGGCTCGCTGCCAGCACAGGGCAACTTGCAGGGCGGAATCTTGGTCCGGCGTCCGCGAAGCGGATTCCTGGTGGCGAGAAAAAACTCGTGGAGCGGGTGAGAATCGCACGGAGGATCGCATGCAGGATCGCACAGAGGAGCGCACGCAGGATCGCGCGCAGTACAGGTGCTCGCCGACGGAGCGGGCATCTGAGCCCGGGGCGAACCTGGCTAGGAACGCCATCTCGAACCGGCTGGCTGAGGTGAGACAGACGTCCCCTGTGGCCACTAGGCCCTCGGCCCACCTCAGCGCAGGTCCCAGGAGTCGGGAGAGGTAGAATTGCAGCCTCTCTCAGTCCGAAAGCTCCCGACTGGTTACCAGTTCAAACACACGATAATGTAAAAAAAATGTTCAAAGCCATCCCATCGCAGGGTGCCGGGAGCTTGATCGGGGCCGAGAGAGGGAGCACAATCTCTCCATAATCTGGGACCCGGTCAATTCCCCGCATCACTCCAACCTCCGAGGAGCGAGAACTGCAGCAAAAACTAGATGGCGGGGCTAGCGCCAAGCTAAAGTAACCGACTGCTACAGTCGGGGAAATGACTATTGGCGGGGCTAGCGCCGGGCTAAAGTAGCGGTGAGCGGCAGCTCGCAGAAGGCGAGTGGGGAAACGCTCGTGGCGAGCGAGGTCGTGCTGACAGTGAGCGGAGACGCGCTAGCGGCGCGGGCAGGGCGGCTCACAGGCGGCGTGAAGTGGCTCACTGCCAGCACAGGGCAACTCGCAGGGCGTAACCTTGGTCCGCCGTCCGCGAGGCAGACTCCTGGCGGCGGACTCCTGGCGGCGAGGAATAGCTCGCGGAGCGGGTGATCCGTGGACCCAGGAGGCATGCGCGGAGGAACGCACATAGAATCGCGCGGAGAAACGAGAAAAAACTCGCAGAGCGGCTGAGGATCGCGCGCAGGATCGCGCAGAGGATAGCGCGCAGGATCGCATGGCAAATTCCTGGCGGCGAGAAAAAACTTGCGGAGCGGGTGATCCGGGGAGCCGGGAGACTCGCACGGAGGATCGCGCGCAGGATCACGCAGAGGAACGCGCGGCGGATTCCTGCAGGCGAGAGAAAACTTGCGGAGCGGGTCATCCGTGGAGCCGGGAGGCTCACCCGGAGGATCGTGCAGAGGGACGCGAGGAGGATCACGCTGAGGCACGCGCGCAGGATCGCGCGCAGATGCTGCAGCTGGGGACTCGGCTAATGGCGGGGCAGCCGAAAAATGCGGCTAATGGCGGGGCTAGCGCCGAGTTAAAACAGCCAATGCTGCAGCTGAAGAAGTGACTACTGGCGGGGCTAGCGCCGAGCTAGTGCAGCTAATGCTGTAGCCAAAGCGATGGCTATTGGCAGGGCTAGCGCCGGGCTACAGTAGCCAACTGCCGGGACAGACCGCAAGACGGGGTACGCGGCAGAGTGAACTAGGCGCTTACCCGGACGGGAGCTCCTGGACTTCGCAGGGGCGGGAGGCCAGCATTTCTGTCACGATCGGGCAGCGCTGTGTGTCCAGCGGCGGCGCAGCGCGGTGCGGTGTGGAGAAAGAAGCGAGCCAGTCGACCGGGTAAACAAACAAAGAGGCGATTTAATAATGAAAGTCAGCGGGAACGCCGCTGAAGGCACGGCGGGATGTGCCAGGAAACAAAACAACAAAACCGACGTATCACATATATATACGAACATATACATATACAATGCTGGCCTGCTGACTCAGGGCACTGCGTGCCTGGTTCCCTTCTGCGCCTTAAGGTGCTGCGGCTCTGCGCTTCATTTGCGCAGCCGCGTTTGATCGAGATAGTGAGTGTTCCAATATTGCTATAATGGAAATATTTCTGTGTGATCAGATTGAAGACCATTAATAGAATTACCTGAAAATTCAGTACATTCACATTCTCAGGTGACTTTGCTTCAATTTATTTGGTTTAGGCATAGCAATTTGGCTCATAAACAATCACAGAACACACTTACATGTCCAAGCAGCTTCAATTTTTGGGCAGTAGGTGTAATTTGGGATATGTTTCAATACATTAAAATACAAAATGTATTAATATGCAGTCATTTTGCATACATTATTATACATTGAGAATTGTTTGGGTTTATTGTTATACATTTTCTGCAATTTCCCCCTGGGTACTAATAAATTATTCTGATTCTCATTAGACACATCTTTATACATTAAAATGCATATGACTTTAGGACAAGTTATACAGTTGGATATATTGTTATATATTGAACTATAGGAAGATACATTGGGATATACTGATACTAATATGACACTTTGAGAGACATACTGTTTCCACATGATTGTAAAATGAGATGCTTTCCATTCACACATGCACATTAGAGGATCACACAGCCAATTTTATAGTGGTCATGAACAACTTTCCATTGCAGTCTTTCCATTTTTTGTTTTTACTAATAACCATATTTTTTTTTAAAGTGAATTTTCTTAATATTTTAATATTTCTAATAATTATGTTACAAAGCGGCGGCACGGTGGCTTAGTGGTTAGCACGTTCGCCTCTCAGCACTAGGGATTCCCGGTTCGAATCCCCATCTGGGTGGAGTTTCCATGTTCTCCCCGTGTCCACGTGGGTTTCCTCCGGGTTCTCCGGTTTCCTCCCACAGTCCAAAAACATGGATCAAGCCAATTGAGTTCTCCAAATTGCCTCATATAGAGTGTGTTTGTGTGAGTGAATGTGTGCCCAGCGATAGATTGGCACCCTGTCCTGGGTGTATCTGCCCAGCACCCGAGATGTTCTCCCCTGGATGGGCATGACCCCACCGCGGCCCTAATAGAGGATAAAGCGGAAGATAATGAATGAATGAATGAATGAATGAATGTTACAAAGCTTGATTGTTTGCTTTTTCCCTGGTTCTCACCAATCTCATCACAGATATGTTGTCAGCATGATTGTATGTACACCATATTTGAAATTATACAATCCTTTGAATTGTGAATTTATGCATGAGCTTAATCCAGGTTGCCAGGATTGTTCTCTGTTACAACTGTTGTGCTGACTCATCACGCTAACATATTTGACTCATCATGTTTTCCTGTTTATCACTAGACAGGTTCATGCTTGCAGTGCACGTATGAAGGAAATGTGGTGATACTGAAAGGTAGTCAGCTGAGTTTCTAAATCTCATCAACCTTATCTGTGGGCAATGACAAGATTAAAATTTAGCACATTAAAATCATTTTAATGAGTTTTATTTACTGCAGTGTGAATATTTTGTGGAGAAATGTGTATGAAATGTTTTTAAAGTAAAATAAAAATTGTTAAAATATTGTAAACAATGGTTTTCTTTACAAGATGAGACACTGGCCCTAACCTGAGACTGAATTAAATTAAAATAAGGGAAAAGTGTTAAAGAAAAGACTGTAACCTCAATGTATATGCTTTTAGAATCATTATCGATCCTGAGAATATGAGTTATCTGAGTTAAATGATATAAGACAGGTCATGTAATTGATTGTATCTGGGTCACATTTTAACTGTCTTGTTGGTAAAGATGAAAATTGTTCTCATAAGCATGGCTAGTAAGGTCAGCAGATATTACTGCATGATAAAGGATGATTATAAAGAATGTTATTACTACAATTGTTTTTACCCATATTAATTGTTTTACTAACTGTAATGGTTAACAGACTTGAAAGTTTTATGCAAATATTTGGCCTTTTGGTCAGATTTTCATGTATTAAAAGTGAAGAAAGTCTACAGCAAATCACTTTTCAAGTTTACTTTTTAAAGTAAAGATATATATATTTATAGTATTTTCAGTGGGAAGTTTGTGTTCTGCTTAGAATATGAATATATGAAGCAAACAAAACATATGTAAAAAGCTATGTAAAATATTTTATATCAATATTGTAATTTATGCTAGAGCACCAGGTGTAGACCAAAAAGCACCGTAAACAAAAATCAACCATGCCACTAAAGTAGTGTGATAAGCAGCAGTAAATCATGAACCCAGTAGTGCTATTGATAATGATAAGAGTTCGGTCATGTACTATCAGTGATGACTGTCTCTATGAGATAATATCAGGCCAAAGTCCTCCAGATATTATCAAGGAGCATTGAGGGTATTGTTGCAAACATTTTTTTGTTTGTATGAGTTATTTCTTTAACCCAAATTACTTTTCTCAACATTTAAGTGCATACCACAATGACAGTAAAAAAATGTTGAACTGTATTGTAATTTGTTTAGTCTTTTTAGTTTTCAGTTTGTCCTTCCAGCTATTTGTATGCAAATAGTAATGTCTAATTTACATCCTAAACATCCTACTGGCATTTTTCACACATCTACTATTCCCTGTACTGACCTATTCATGAATCACCTACTGTCTCTACTGTCTTACTATTTCACATTCATTCTTTTTGCAAACCATTATTCCTGGCTCATCACACATGGGGTCCTCATTCTCGACAAAGGTTTTCCTGAATTCTCAGTGGGTGATCTCCCAGCATGGTTCCAGAAATATCTAACCAAATTACTCTGTCACTAAAGATCAATAGACTGTATTGGTCTGGTAGACACATTTGAAGTGATAACACATAGCTTTAGCAAAGTAATTACCACATTATAGCTCAGAAGAATGATGCATTTTTAAAATGTAGCTACAAAATCCCAATAGCACTGAATGCCTTTTTTAGGAAATTAGAGGCCTCACTCTGCAAAGCCACCATACATATGCATTATGTATGTACTACATATATACATATGTCTGAATGTGTGCATGAAAACATTTTACTTAAACTTGATATGTACAAGGCGGCACGGCGGCACGGTGCCCACTGATGGATTGGCTGAGACGTTCTCCCCTGGATGGGCATGGGGAACCCCACCGCAACCCTAATAGAGGATAAAGCGGGAGATAATGAATGAATGAATGAATGAATGATATGTATAGTATGACATATTTTAGGTCATTTCCTGGCTGTAGCATTGAGAATGTATGTGTGATCTCATGCTCTGCTGCATGAATGAAGCAGATCAGGCTCTAGGGTGACAACCTCAGATAAAGAGTGTTTATCTGCATTTTGCCCAATGAGTTCTAGGTTAGGTTCCAGCACCATACGTAACCCTATTTTTGATAAGAGTATCAGAATATTAATTAAAAATAAAGACTAAATGTACCACTGCTATTAGAACTTTATCTAAATTCAAGTTAGTTGCTCTGTGTTTTGTGGCTTAGAGTTTAATCATTAGCTTGTTAATAATTTAAAGTAAAAAATCAGTGTAGATGAACTTTATACACTTGTCAACAATAACTTTACCCTACAAAATATGTGGGTAATGTATGATCAACAATAAAGTTGAGTAAAGTAAACTTCAAAAAGAATCTAATATAGAAATTATTAATTTTCAATTTAAATCAGTTTCAGAATATAAGAAAGATCAGGAAATCACTTACTGATATATAACAAAAGATGGTCAACAAGTCAACTTTTTTCCTGAAATTAAGAACTGTTACACTTTAAAGAAGGATACTGACATGGATACAAATAATTTTGTGATTGATAGAACCAAGTCAAAAAATAATTGTTTTTGAAACTCTGCATTTAATCCCCATTTAGGCTAAAAATTTGAAGTGAATACAGGTAAAATAGGTGCTGTTTTGTTTAAAGGGGAAAAGACTTCATAGTGGTGTGGATTCTAGGTATAAATGTAACAAAATTATTGTGCTTTATTCTTTTTTAATGCCATTTCCAATTTACAATTTCAACTTTTTACCCATTTCATAAGCTGTCATCATCAAATATAAAAAATGTTAATACTTTTCCTAAATTACTACATAAGTGAATACAAAAGTTAGTAGTTTAAATAAACTTTCAGTGTTCTTTTGTATACATAATATTTCATAGTAGCTATTTGTGTATTATTTTGCACCAAAAACTTAACCTTATCACTGTTGAAAAAGATTGCTGGAACCTTTCCTACCTTTAATTGGGCAAAAGGTGAGAAATACCCTTTGGTGCCAGTCCTACATATTGGTAAACATACAAATGACATTCACACCTAGGGGAAATTTAGTGTCTATAGTTTACCTAAATGACACATATTTAGAATGTGAAAGAAAAAACAACCCCAACACGAATCCCACATAGACATAGAAAGAACATTCAAACTCCACACAGTAAGGTCCACTACCAGGGTATCAAACCCAGGATTTTGTTGTATTCGGTCAAATGTGCTAAATGTGTTTGTTTCCTAAATTTAACAAATTAAATAACAATAACTGGGAATAAAATAAAACTGCTTAATAGTTTGTGCATTTAAAAAAAAACTTTTTTGAAAGGTGTTAGTAGTTTACAGATAAAATAATTAATAAATGCATTTTAACCAAGATTACCTACATTTTTGCATAATTTTGTTTCATTTTTGTAGCAAAGTTCTATAGTAGTTGTTTTATCATGCTGAGGTAAAATAAAGATCCACAACATGGCTTACAGCCACAGAAATCTCAAAGTCCACAAACACTGCGCTGAACAGATAAACTGACCCTTTAACCCTTTTAGCTATGATATTCAGAGAATATGGACTTTTTTAAATGGAGTGATGTGGTAACAATGTACCATGGAATTGTGAAATCCTTTTATTGACCCTGGACCCAGTGTACTTTTCTGACCGTAAGAGAATGCGATCATGAAGTATATAAAATTGCCATGTAATTGCCATGGCATGCCCATGTCTCTTCTAGGTATTTTAACAAGATATTTATCTGGTCTTGGTTTTGAACATTAAAGATATGTCTAATATAAATGTTTAATATACACAGTTTACATATTAATTCAATTTCCCATTCAGTTTAGCATGAAAAGACATAGAGTTTTAAATTACAAACAGTGTCAATATGCAATGTTTTACAGCCTAACATTAGAAAGTTTTCATGATGCATATAAAAAAACAAAAATTGCATGATAAGGGAAAACAATCTAAACTTTTCTACATTCTCATATCACATTTTAGACTTCTCCCTCCACTCACCAATTGACCATTGTACCCATATCTTCTAACTGATCATTGTGGGGGTGAGGTCCATCTCCACGAACACACACTCACACCATTCATGCTGTTCCCTCCCTTTTCATGGGCCCTATAAAACAACGACTTCTAGTTCACATTATTCAGTCTTTCCAAGACCTGCATCAACTTCAGGTAAGCACCGCAAGTCTATATGTCCTTTTTTTCCTGCAGAGAGTTTGCTAGAGAGTAAAGAACCAGGAAAATATGACTTAAACACTATTGTTTCATTAAAAAAAATCTAGGTCTGCCTAAATGTACCGGATGTTGTATAATGACAATAAATTAATGACAATTAAATAGCTTTAACAGAATTATTTGACCTTATTATTGAAATTTGTTGTTTAAGTGACTTTGCAGTTTTTTAAGTGCCAGTATGTTTTGCACACACACTTTGGCTGCATAAAAATATTGATGCAAATTAAATCTGAATCTGAAAACATTTCTTGTGTCCTTGCAGGCGATTCATCATGAAGTTTGTAGCTCTAGCCCTGGCCATTTTTCTGGCTGCAGGTAAAGACGGTTTCTTAACCTAAATGTGTATTGTTTGTTATGCAAAATGTGTATTGCTTGTTATGCAAAATCACCAAAAATAAGTAAATAAATGTATTTTGTATCCAGGTTGTCAGGCTCGATTCCTGCAGGCTGATGCTCCATCACAGTATGAGCATGCAAGGGCTGCAGTTGTGACTTACCTTACCCAGGTTAAGGAAACTGCACAGAGAGCTATTAACCATCTTGGGGACTCAGAGTACAAAGAATACAAGTAAGAGATATAGCTAAAAACGTACCTAGAAAGTACTTTTATAGAAACCAATTCTTAAATCATAAACTTTTCCCTTTTTAATCATGTTTAGTTTAAAGTTTATCTCCTTTAAATTTTAATTTAAAACAGTATATGTAATATAACTGATCCAACATGTTTTCCCCCTGCTGCGTAGAGATCGTCTCACTCTATCCCTTGACAACATCCAGAAATACCTTGAGGCTACCTCTGAGAGCCTTGCCCCAGTAAGATCCGTTTATGGTCCCCAGGCCATTGAAGTATTTTCCAACATTCGTGAGAAAATTGTCCATGATGTTGAGCAGCTGGGCAAGGAGATTGAGCCCAAGAAGCTAGAGCTGCAGCAGGTTGTGCAGAAGCACCTTGATGAGTACCGTTTAAAGCTGGAGCCTCTGATTAAGGAGTACTCTGAAAAGAGCAACAAACAGGTGGAAGAGTTGAGGACCAAGATGGAGCCCGTCATGAAGGAGCTGCAGGAGAAAATCAAGACCAATGTGGAAGAGACCAAGTCCAAACTAACACCTATTGTGGAAATCATCCGCAACAAGCTGACAGAACGCCTTGAGGAGCTAAAGAACACATTTGGGTCCCATGTCCAGGAGTACAGAGAGAAGATTGAATCCACCATCACTGATTTGCGTAAAAAGTATGACTCAGGAGAGCTGCAGAAGAAGTTTAATACCCTGGGTCAAGAGCTTAGGCCCCAGCTGGAGCATATTTTTGAAACCATCCAGAAGTCTCTCCTAGAGTAAACATTCATTTACTTTCTGTATTGCAGTGCTCTTTTTATCTCCAGAAAGCAAATACTTATTGTAACCATTTTGTGTAACACTCAAAATAATAAATCTTGCTGCTGCCAAAAGGTAAATGATAGTCTCAATGAAGATGCCACTAATGTCATTATGTCTCAAATGATCTCTGATAAAATTATTAAACAATACCACTAGCTTGTATCCTAATGTGTAAATGATCTCTTTTGCTCTCTCCTACAAGGGTGATTTGAAATAGTTCTGCATGTTTGAAAAATGCCAAAGATCAGAACACTAAAGTTAAATTGAACAACAAAAACTATATTATTTGAACACTCTTATGGAATCACTTTTATACCTTAATTATAAAAGCATTAGTAAATTAGATTTTAGCATAACATTTTCGGTCCTCAAGCAAAACTTTAAAAATTATTTTAAAAAGTTGATATTGAAAAAAATATATTATTAAATAGACAAAATATACAGTCCATGCAAGAAGAATGCACCATTAAATGCCTGCAGATTAACCTTTAAAAAAGGGGGGGATAGGATAATTATCAGATAATTCTACAATGCGGCTGTTTTTCCATAACTACTGACTTGTGTTGTTCTTATATGTAAGTTGCATTGAGTAAATGTAAATGTGAAAAAACATAAACGTAATAATTCAGGTAGAAAAGCAATTTTAAGCACAGAAAACAAGAACCAGACACAAAAAAGGAACTAGAAAAAATGGACCTCATCCAGAAGCATGGGCTTAAATAACCAACCTAATCTAATCAGATCCAAGAAGTACTAATAGGTGATAAACATATTATGAATTGAAAATGTTCTATAAATGCTGATACAAAAGTTATGAGTGTGCTGGCATAAACAACACAGTGATTTCTGCCTTTCAAAAAGTTATCGACAAACCTTACCATGTCAAATTTATTATATTTATAAATGTGTGCTAAGATTTGAATATGTAGAGTAATCTGTAATGAATACATAAATCTGTAAATATGTACACATATGCTATTGGCTAAAAAGAGATTCACCAATTTGTTTCATACCCTATCCTAAACATTGGCACACAGTTTTTTTTTTATCAATAAATGGTTACTTGACTGTGTCACGGAAGTCTACCTCGGGCAGACGCGGTGGCGCGTAGGAAGCGCACACCGCTGCGTAAACACGCGCTGAAGGGAGCCAGGCACGCAGGTAGCGGGAAACTGAGTTTATTTAAAGGTGCAGTGCACCACAAAAACAAGAGGTACATAAATGATTACGGTGACACAAAACAAACGACCAGCACTGATGACAAGAAACAAAGGACATAAATACAAAAGGACCCCAAACCACGTGCACAAGACAAACCAATCACAAGACGACGTTAATTAACTAAACTAAATACGCACAGAATGTTAATTAACGAGACAGAACGAGACTAAAACACAAAACAGGTGACAGGTGCCCTAGGCACCTGTTACATTACCCCCGCCCCTGCGGTCACGCAACGGGGGGACGCGACCAAGAGAAAAAAAACAGTCCCGGGGGGGGGTCCTCCGCCCTCCTTGAGCGGGGCTTGGAAAGCGTCCTCAGGTGGACGCCCTCTGCGGGTGAGGCGTGCCGAACGCCCTCTGGCTGCAAAGTCCGGTGGACGGCCTCGGCGGACAAGGAGTGGGCCACGCCCTCTGGCCGCAAAGTCAGATGGACGCCCACGGCGGATCAGACGTGGGCCACGCCCACTGGCTGCGTGGTCCGGTGGATGCCCACGTCGGGCACGGAGTTGGCCACGTACTCTGGCTGCGTGGTCTGGTGGACGCCCACATCGGGCGAGGGGATGGCCACGCACTCTGGCTGCGTGGCGAGGCGGGCGCCCCCTGGCGGCGTGGTCCGGCGGACGCCCACGGGCGGCGTGGCGAGGCGGACGCCCCCTGGCGGCGGGGCGAGGCGGGCGCCCCGTGGCGGCGTGGCGAGGCGGACGCCCCCAGGCGGCGGGGCGTGCGGCGTGCGGCCCCTGCTGCTCGGGCTGGGCGGCGTGCGGCCCCTGGACCTCGGGCTGGGCGGCGCGGGCCCCTGCTGCTCGGGCTGGGCGGCGTGCGGCCCCTGGACCTCGGGCTGGGCGGCGTGCGGCCCCTGGACCTCGGGCTGGGCGGCGTGCTGCCCATGGACCTCGGGCTGGGCGGCGTGCGGCCCCTGGACCTCGTGTTGGGCGGCGTGCGGCCCCTGGACCTCGGGCTGGGCGGCGTGCGGCCCCTGGACCTCGGGCTGGGCGGCGTGCGGCCCCTGGACCTCGGGCTGGGCGGCGTGCGGCCCCTGCTGCTCGGGATGGGCGGCGTGCGGCCCCTGCTGCTCGGGATGGGCGGCGTGACGTCCCCTGGGCTTCGGGATGGGCGGCGTGACGCCCCTGGGCTTCGGGATGGGCGGCGTGACGCCCCTGGGCTTCGGGATGGGCGGCGTGACGCCCCTGGGCTTCGGGATGGGCGGTGTGACGCCCCTGGGCTTCGGGATGGGCGGCGTGACGCCCACGGACTTCGGGATGGGCGGCGTGACGCCCACGGACTTCGGGATGGGCGGCGTGACGCCCACGCACTTCGGGATGGGCACACGCGCTGGTAGGACCTCGGCGGGCACGCATGCTGGCTGGACCTCAGCGGATTCGCACGCTGGCAGGACCTCGGCGGGCACGCACGCTGGCAGGACCTCGGCGGGCACGCATGCTGGCAGGACCTCGGCGGGCACGCATGCTGGCAGGACCCCGGCGGGCACGCACGCTGGCAGGACCTCGGCGGGCACGCACGCTGGCAGGACCTCGGCGGGCACGCACGCTGGCAGGACCTCGGCGGGCACGCACGCTGGCAGGACCTCGGCGGGCACGCACGCTGGCAGGACCTCGGCGGGCACGCACGCTGGCAGGATTTTGGCGGGCACGCACACGGGGCGGACATTGGCGGGCACGCACGCTGGGCGGACCTCGCCGGGCACCTCGGGCTCGCCATCCTGCACACAAAACATGTAGACCCCCACCGCAATGCCAAAACACACAGACATCTCGGACATGGGGAAGACGGACTGGACACACGAGACAGGGGGACACGGATCCACATTTACCCCCCCCCCCGAGTGTTGGCTCCGATACCGGCCCCTCGCAGCACGATCCAGGCACAGCGCGGTCCGGCGCGGATGCGTCACGTGACTGCCCCGCAGAACACGTACCGCGCTCGGCAGCCGCGCTGCGCGCACGCTGCGTCTTAGCACCGCGCCGGCGCGCTCTGCGTCTGGATTTCGCCGCGTGGGGTTTAACAAACTGGACCGGAGCGTCCGTCCAGAACTCCTCAGAGTTGCGGAGGGTTCGTATGGGCAGAACATGCCCATACAGGTACGACTCGCCCTCGTCATCGGACACCTGAACCAAGTCCAGGCCCTCCTCAGCGCAGAGCGCTTCGTACCCGTACCTCCACATCCACTCATCATCGGAATCATAATCGTACATAGACATTACTGTGTTCGAGCCGTCCTTACGGCTCCGGGACGGCGGACTGCGCATAGCAGCGCACTCGCGGACACAGCGGAACGCGCCGCGAGTACGAGGCTACACGCCCCCCGCAAAGAAAAATTTTAAAAAAGTGCTTACCTGGGCTCTGGACTCCCCAAATTTCCTTTGGCTGGTCGTTCTGTCACGGAAGTCTACCTCGGGCAGACGCGGTGGCGCGTAGGAAGCGCACACCGCTGCGTAAACACGCGCTGAAGGGAGCCAGGCACGCAGGTAGCGGGAAACTGAGTTTATTTAAAGGTGCAGTGCACCACAAAAACAAGAGGTACATAAATGACTACGGTGACACAAAACAAACGACCAGCACTGATGACAAGAAACAAAGGACATAAATACAAAAGGACCCCAAACCACGTGCACAAGACAAACCAATCACAAGACGACGTTAATTAACTAAACTAAATACGCACAGAATGTTAATTAACGAGACAGAACGAGACTAAAACACAAAACAGGTGACAGGTGCCCTAGGCACCTGTTACAGACTGTTTATGAATCCCATTTTTTCCCAATAAGAACAACACAGAGGATTAATTTCAAAAGCAGTGTTTGGTTAGTAATGTCTATCAATTCTTATTTCTGTCAGTGTAGTTTTTTTAACCATTTGATGGCTCGTTGGAGATGATCAGAATGACACTGCAATATTTTTATTCCCAAGTACCCAAGGAATGTTTAACAAACTTCTCCTTTATTATGATCATACATAACTATCCTTTTTATCTAGAATTATATTTCAAATTGATCTCCCTGTTAAACATCTCAGAAAGAGGTATTCTCATTATAGTATGATTTTGAATACTACTGAATACTTCTTAATGATTTTGTGCTTCTATAGGTAAAAAATAAATAGTGTCTGAACAAGGCACACATTGATTTAAAGTGTGGCCAAATGTATTTTATAGAGCTGTTTTATTAGTATTTGATGGATTAGACAATTTATCAATTTCCCTGAGGCCAAGGCTGGTCAACACTAACCCATAATCTCGCCCAATGACTATTGGATTTGGGACCCTTTAGATTATGACTCTTAATTGTATCTAGCATCTATTTTGTATCAGGTTCATCTTAATTTTAGAACATTAAAGCTGTTTGAAATTAATAAATGAGTTCACAATTTTTTTTTTGTCAGAATAAAGATGCAATAAAATCAGTCCCACTACTTCTACTTAGGTTTTTAAAAATATAACAACATGTACAATTACTATACCTTTCCAATGCAAATAATATTTATACACCCTAAAATATATTTGTTTAGAAAAATATTAGATGGTTAAATAATTAAAATGTACAGTCAAAGTAAAAAAATAAAACTTTTAGTGCTGTCTTTAACTAGTCTGTCTTTAACTAATGCTGTCTTCAACTAGTCAAAATAACAATTGTTTACAACTTTGTGGTGCAAGGGTGTAATCATGTTTAAAATGGAAGGTGGAATTAAGAGACCACAACAGGTCAAGGACACACATGCAGGTAATGAGGCACTGAGCAATGTCTATATAAAAAGCATGTGCAGCTGTGTGAGTAAGACAGTATAAAACTGTCTGTGTATGTTGAAAAAATTTATTTAAAAAAAAATAAAATACAACAGCTGAAAAGCTGTTTAAAATATGGTGGTAATAACTGCCAGTTTTGTGTATACAGTAAGTCTCATCTGTTCTCAGCCTGTACTCATTTAAGACCTGTCACAAACTTTTATAAACACACATAATAATCTTGGGTAAATTAAGAGCCTAACAGTTTTTAAAATTAAAAAATATTTAGTTTTTATAAAATATTTAATCATCCAGTAATCCAGAACTATACCTTTATCTACATAAATTAAGAAATGCTTATACAGTATTGTTTAACTTATTCATGCTTAAGAAACAATTGGTTATAAAGCCTTCTCAAGGTCCCTCCACTGAATATCAATAATAATGAGATGTAGACTTTGACTTGGTCATTCCAACACCATTTCATTTATTTAGATGGGGATTTTCTGGTGTGCTTGGGATAATTTTACTGCGTTACCAAGATAATGACGAGCTGCCCACTGCCCACTTGTTTTTTTTAAATTAAAACATCTGAACGGTGTATAAATACCCTGCCTAACATTGGTCCTAGATTCTGCATGCTACAGCAGAGCCTTATTTCGCTCTTTATATCTCGATATAGTCTTAATATTTTTTTAAAAGAAATTTCTAATCAATACTTTTAAAATGCTCTTGACTTGTCTTATTTTTTGCCACAAATATCAAATTAATAAAATATTAGATATAAATGAATGCTAAAGTTTCATAATAATTTTTATATAAGATCTTGGATTCTGTGCTGTGTGTCAGATTAGAGTTAATTAAGTGATCAATTTTAGTTGGCTGACAGGACCCCACCCCATGACACAAAGCAATGTGTATATAATATCATGGCTCTTGGCAACAGTTCAAGCAGCTTTGTGTCAAAGGGCATTAAATACATTCTTTTGAGCCTAATCTATCTTTTCACAATGGATGCATTTGCTAAAAAAACCAATTTGTGTGCTGAGTGCTTTCAGTGGTTTACAGAGATGTTTGATCGATGATCACTATCTTCTGTCTTCAGTTCACAATCTAAGAAAATGTACATGTAATTAAACTAACATTTCCTGCCTTGAAGGCTCAAACGTGACAGAGCTTGATAGAACAAGTGAAGGCAAAATTTGCATATGAAAGGGTATATAAGGACCTTGTTTTGGTGTTGTGTTTTGCCAGACCTCATCGTTGAGGTTTCAAAGTCCTGGGTTCTATAATTACAACAAATAAATAGGATTTCCTAATGAACGGTAATTTTTTTTTCTATTTTGTATATTGATTTAACCGCAAAAATGTAATTGAATTTTTTTACTTTTTCTTTTTTTGCTCTAGTCTCCTGTGTCCTGACTATGCCTTGTCCACAAGAAGATGCTTCCACATGTGCCAAAGCCCCTCAAATAGCCCAGATCAAAGTTGAACTTGAAACATATCGGCTTTGGCAGCAGTTTGACCTGCTTGGGACAGAGATGATAGTAACAAAAGCTGGAAGGTAGGATTAACTTTAAATCATTGATTAAATAAATAATATGTCTAGGAATGCTATTTTTTCTTTTTATTTCTTTTAAATTATAGTAGTCATGTAATAAGACATGAAATACAGCAATCATTTCATTTTTGTACAGTAAGCTTGAGAAAGATGACATACTGACTCTTAATTCTGATCTACATTTTTCTTTTTTTCTTTTCAGTGTGTCAAAAATTGGCTTTCATATTTTTTTGTTATTCCAAATATTTAGTTTTGTGAGGCAAATTTGTGAAATTCCAACAATTTGGAAATCTGTACACAAAATTCAGATTTTTAATATCAGAACTCACTTAATTTAAGTGATTATTCATAACAGGCCACACCCACTTCGCATAGCACATTGAACACACAGAGCACTGTGAACTACACGCTCACACAATTTATACATTATTTTGCCTTTAATTTAGTAATTAGGAACCTTAAAACTTTTAGAAATTCACACTGTTCGATTCGTTCTGATTTATAAATTTAGATGAATAATTTTTACATTTTACGAATTTATTAAAAATTTTAGTCCTTAAAAAAGTGATTGTTTTAAATAATAAGCATGTACTTATGTTATTTGATGCTTTCAAGCAACTCTTTTGCGGGAGCCTTTGGAACTGTAGGTGGCTGACTGTTTTTATTGTTTATTTATAGACTAGTACTAATATAGACAGTTTACCAACTAAATTAAATGTTTAAATTAAATTACTTTGTGTTCTGTCATTTTCCACTTTCCCATTTTATTCAAACCATTTAGAGATAAAAGTGTATGAAACTAGTAAAAACTATCCCAATTTCTTTGCCCCAGGTTTTAGTCATCACATTTAAGAGTTTTAAGCTTTTAAAATAGAACCATAAACTGATTTTGTTTTAGATACTTTAAAGCAATATTAGTGTAGGCTGACCTTATTATTAATTTAATTATTTACCGGCCAACATAACTCAGTTTAACAAGTTAAGAGTTTTGTATTACCATCTACCAATTTAAGTTATTATAACAGTACACAAACATAGATTTTATTAAAATAAAAAAATAAAAAAACCTAAGCATATCCTACAGTGTTAGCAATATCAGAGTAGCCAGTTATGAATGGTTACTTAACCTGAGAGTTCTAAGATAAGTTTTAACTTTCATTTTCCCACAAGGCATTTAATTAAATCTTTGGCAGGGCAGATACCATAAAAATGATGATCATTTGGAACTTATTTCGTGAATTAATATGTCTGTGATGACATGACAACACTATGTCATTCACGGAGCTAAAGTTTTGAGGTGTGTTCTATTTACATCAAATTGGTTTTACTTAATCACACTTAGATTAATTTAAATCTTTAATACAAAATTTAGGCGGCACGGTGGCTTAGTGGTTAGCACGTTCGCCTCTTGGCGCTAGGGATTCCCGGTTTGAATCCCCATCTGGGTGGAGTTTCGATGTTCTCCCCGTGTCCGCGAGGGTTTCCTCCGGGTTCTCGGGTTTCCCTCCACAGTCCAAAAACATGGATCAAGTCAATTGAATTCTCCAAAATTGCCCCATATAGAGTGTGTCTGTGTGAGTGAGTGTGTGCCCAGCGATGGATTGGCGCCCTGTCCTGGGTCTATCTGCCCAGTGCCCGAAACGTTCTCCCCTGGATGGGCATGGGGAACCCCACCGCGATCCTCATAGAGGATAAAGCAGGAGATAATGAATGAATAATAATACAAAATTTATTGAATATGCTATATTATTTTTTAGGGTTGCAGCATTATCAATATTAAACAATAAAAAAATAAACTAGCTTATAAAGGATAAAGAACATAAAGAAAATCATAAACATGTACAATACAATTTCTGTTTTTTTTTAGGAGAATGTTCCCTACATTTCAAGTGCACATTACTGAAATGGATCCAACAGCAGAATATGTCCTCCTTATGGACTTCATTCCAGTGGATAACAAAAGATACAGGTATCAAAAGCAGTACAAATCTCCTAATCACACCATCATCTACAAACAAAAAAATAATGTTTTGTAATAGGCCAGTCAAAGCTCAATCCAATTGAAATGCTAAGATGAAGCTGTTGATGACCTTAATACAATTAGGCAACATTTTAAAGAATGGTTGGCCATAATTAATCGAGACATTTAATTTTCTGTTTTTAGGTATGCTTTTCATAGCTCTTCATGGCTGGTGGCTGGTCGTGGAGATACAGTACTTCCAGGCAGAATGCACTTCCACCCAGATTCACCAGCACGTGGTTCCCAGTGGATGAAACAAACAGTCTCTTTTGACCGCCTCAAACTGACTAACAATGTTCTGGATGCTAATGGCCATGTTAGACAACTTTTTTCTTCTATGTTCTAAAATATAAATGTCCTGTAAAATACTTTTCATGTATGTGTTTTTAATGTGCAGATTATCCTAAACTCCATGCATCGATATCAGCCACGACTACATATTGTGTTGGTGGATCACTGTAAGAACAGTCAAGTCTCTGCTCATCGCAACTTCTGCACATTTTCCTTTCCGGAAACTCGCTTCATTGCTGTTACTGCTTACCAGAATCACAGGGTAAGTGTTTCATTTTAATGTTTTCACAAGTAACACTTTGAAAATTGTTGGTGCAGTTAACACATTGAGTTACTACATTTTTGTCATTTAATCATCAATTGCTAACAAACAGGACACACTAAAATGACTTCACTATCTAATTGATCTGGCAATTGATTCTGAAAACATAGATTACAAGTGTATAGCATGGTCCGGTACAACTGGGTTCAGCCATGTCTTGTTGAAGCAGAGGAGCTTGCTGGCCCGTTTGCCTCTCTGGAACGTTATTCTAACGCCCGGATGTTTTAGAGTTTGTTGTTTAGAGACTGGACGCTAAGCCCGTTTTGACGCCGGCACACTTTCCGCTGTGACGTTTTTTGCAGAGTTTGTCTTCCCACTCTTTATTCTATCTCAGGATATCCCTCAGCCAGCTTGAAGCTGGATTAGTAGCAGTTTAAGTAAGTATACTGTAACAAAAAAGTAGGGTCTCTCTGTCATAATTAACCAAAACTAGTTAGTGGTCCATTTTGGTTGATTCTTGTTCTGTCTCTAAAATCAAATTAAATTCAAAGCTTTAGCTTTAACTGCACCTGTTTGTCTTTAAGTTAATCTTTCAATCACTAGTTTTGTTACACTAGTCTTGTTACTGCAGCCATCACTCCTATTCTTAAAAAATAAGTAAAAAGTAACATCTTTAAAATTGATTTAGAAATCACTTACTAAAACCAATCTGCTTTTTCTTTCTTAAGTCATAGCTTCACAGATACATTACTTTCTGTGTACAAACAATCAATTTCAAAACTTTTGACGTTCGTTCAAAACAGTTTGACTTCGATCCCAACATAGTATCGAGACCACTCTTCTATATCATTTGCTGAATAAAGTAATTTTCATATCTATGCAGATAATGTCCAACTCCACCTATTTCCAAATTTAGCCTGTTTTGTTTAGTTAATTAATACTCTTTGTTTTATTATGGTTTGGTTCTTTGTTCATTTTGGTTAATCATTCATGTCACCTCGTAAGTTATTTAAGTTTAGTTCTCGCTTTCTCACAAAAGTGAAAGTGTAAGTGTTACATGGTGTGATATAAATTAAGCTTGTTTTTCGTATGTAGTTTGCCCTGTTAACTTTTTTGTGATTATTTCTTGATGTATTATGATTATAGCTGTTGCTAGGATTTTAAACTTCACGAAGAAGTATGAACATATTACTCATGTTCTGAACTGGACTCCACTGCCTTCACATTTTCAAGTACTAGTTCTCACCTTCAAAGCGGTTCATGGACCTGACTCCACCTATCTCACTTTGCTTTTAGCACGTTTAACATATTCACACTGGTTATGGTCCTCTGACACTAACCTGCTTGCTTATCCCCAGGTTTAATCCCCAGATTATCCAATTTGTGTGGCAGATAATATTCTGTTTCTTATTTTCCCTCTTTTAATTATTATTTCTACGTATTACTTGCATTATTATTATTATTCATTCATTCATTATCTTCCGCTTTATCCTATATTAGGGTCACGGGGGGGTTCCCCATGCCCATCCAGGGGAGAATGTTTCGTGCGCTGGGCAGATACACCCAGGACAGTGTGCCAATTCATCCCTGGGCACACACTCAATCAAACAGGCACACTCTATATGGGGCAATTTGGACAACTCAATTGACTTGATCCATGTTTTTGGACTGTGGGAGGAAACCGGAGAACCCGGAGGAAACCCACGCGGACACGGGGAGAACATGGAAACTCCACCCAGATTGGGGTTCGAACCGGGAATCCCTAGCGCTGAGAGGCGAACGTGCTAACCACTAAGCCACCGTGCCGCCCTAGTATTATCATTATCATTATTATTATTATTATTATTATTATCTTGGCTGCTTAATACTCAAAACTCCCATGCCTATCCATGGGAGAATATTTTGAGTAACGGGCAGATATTGTTATATAAGTGTGGATGCAAGCCTCTGTAGAACTTGCATGGTTATGACCACATTAATTTTTTTCTGATTTAGTGGGAGGATGTGCAACTGCTCATTGAAACCATTTGCTGTTTTTACTGAAAGTTTCTAAAAGCATTTTTGGGTTTGTACTATATTCTGTTATATATTATAGAAGCAGTACTTACTAGACAAGTGATGACATGAAATCTATGCTAAAATCACCACCGAGCTTTCTATTTCTATAATGCTTTTAAAGTTCCAATATCTGCTAATTTAAATACAATATTTAATTATTCTTCTGTTTTAATATTTTTCATCATTATCCAGCACAGGATTTTTATTTAAGGAACTTGGAAAACCATAAAAATCAGTTATTCCTACTGTATGTGTCCTCTGGGTAACAGAAATTAATTAATTTATAAATAAATTAATGGATTGATTCCTACAGATTACCCAACTGAAGATCGCAAGCAATCCTTTTGCAAAAGGCTTCAGAACATCAGATGTTTATGACTGGTAAGGATTATGATCTTATTTCTTCTATAAAGTAAAGTATATAAGATCAGGCAAATAGCCTTACAACACTGTTCTCATTTTTTATCTTTACATAAGAATATTTAAGTACTGATACACTGAGGGGAAATGGTGATTTAGAGCAAACAGTGTGCAATTAGTTATAAAACAATCGTTTATTGTGTAATTTTACAGCTCTGGCAATAGAAACAATTTAAAATGTAATTAAAATATTGGCTGTAAATTTGTTATATTATTTGTTATACTACCTAGTCATTAAAATAAAATACTATTATTGCTGTTAAAATGTACAGGTCAAAAGGCGGTTCCAAATCAGTCCTGTCAAGTTCACTTTTGCCATTTCGCGCACAAGAGGGCATGTCTCAGGTTGGCACATTAACAAAGGATCAAAGAGCAACAGATAAACAGCAACTGAACTGTGAGTCCTGTTCATTTATCTGTATTTTGCTGTTGTCATTCATTATACTGCATAGTTGTGTACTGTAATAAATCCAAAAGCTTGATCTATGATAATTTTATTACAGTGGCAAATTTATTGAATAACACATTTTCAAAGTGATTTTTTAAAAGTGTATTAACATTTTCTTTAAAATATACAAGGTCACAAAATCTTTAAAATGAATCTTTTAAAAATTTAGGAAATCAATATATTCCCCAAATTATTCATTTACACCAGGGGTCTCAAAGTGCCGGCCCTTATACGGAGCAGTCTTATACGGCCCCTCATGGGTTAACGAAATTAGCATTAAAAAAAAAAAAAATAAATAAATAAAAATTGATTATAATAATCTGGACCGCAATTTGGCTTAATTGTTTATACATTGTTATTTTTTTATATTTTATCTTAATTTGTAATGTGGTGTTTGTGTTGTCTTTGTTTGCGTACGCTGCGTTGCCTGGTGATTAGCACCTGCTGCGTAAGCCCAATCCACTCGTAAGCTGCACATCTCTACGTGTAACGGGTTGTACTCAGAAACGAAGCCAAAGTCGATGAACAGTATAACAATCACTGGTGTAGATGGTGATGAGATGGTGTAGATGGTGTTACTGGTGCTAATGAAAGACACAGACTCGTTTAGTAATAGGAACTCCGAGTCGCTTTACTCTTTTCCACATGTATCGTACATCTCTCGTGTGTCACACCTTTATTCGTCCTCCCGCAACGCATACCTTAAGCATAGTGCCCATGTTACAGCACAACATTCTACAAATGGTTTATTGAAAACAGTGATCAAACCCCAGTAAACGTACTGATGGTGTAACGCTGCGATGAAGATGATTGCTGACACTCAGGGAAACCGAACTCTCCAGATAGGTAATCCATAGAACAGAAGAGAGGAAAGCGCAAACAGCGCATTACCGAAGATCAGACGCAAACAGCCAACCCAACCGAACAGCGAGATAGAAAGATAAACAGATAGTATTAATCAGAACTTTGGAGAAGAACTCCGAGCGCCACCAGTGGCAGGAAGGGGAATAGCAGGTACAGAAGGTAAAGTGGATGTGACACTATGCTACGCATGCGCTCACCATTCCCAGCAAAAACATTTTGTTAGCAAAAATGTCACTTTCGAAACTCTCAAAAAATAAAATAAAAGTTGACTTGGAAAAAAAGTACATATGTGTGTGAAAAAACTCTTCTCAACTGTAAAATTTAATAAATCCAAGCACAGATCCATACTGACCGATGCCCATCTCCAGTCCATCATCAGAGTGTCCACTGCAAACTCACTTAAAGTAAATGTGGCTCATTTGTGCCAGAAGAAGCACTGACAAGTTTCTGGTAGCAAGCACTGAGCAAACACTGAGTGTATTTGAATGTACAATGTACAAAATGTATTTGAATTACAATATGTGTACATAGTTATTATATAAATAGTTGATTTTCCATTTTCCCACTGCTTTTTGTTGCAATTCTTTAATCTGGCCCCTCATAGAAAACTCAGCCTGGTTAGTGGCCCCCAGGTAATTTGAGTTTGAGACCCCTGATTTACACTTACCAAGGTGGGCAGCACAGTGGCTTAGTGGTTAGCATGTTCACCTCTCAGAGCTGGGGATTCAGGTTCGAATCCTGATCTTGGTGGAGTTTCCATGTTCTCCCATGTCCACGTGGGTCTCCTATGGGTTCTCCGGTTTCCTCCAACAGTCCAAAAACTTGTATTCAAGGTAATTTCAATTGAATTGAATTGCTCTAAATTGCCCCATATAGTGTGTAATTCTGTGTGTGTGTGTGTGTGTGTATGTGTGAGTTAATGCGCCCAAGTGATAGATTGACGTCCTGTCCTGTATCTGCTCAGCGGCCAAAAGGCTCTCCCTGGATGGGCATGGGGAACTCCTGGGACCCTAATATAGGATTAAGCAGAAAATATTGAATTGAATTCCCAAAGGAATTGGTTATTGTACATATTAACATATTTTGTGTGTCTATGTGATTGAGTGTGTGCCATGCAATGGATTGGCACCCTGTCCCAGGTGTACACCTAGAGGAACAAGCGAAAGATAATGAGATGAGACTTCCACATCACATGAATCTTTTGAATGACATGAATTTAACATTTCTGCTATTTACTTACACTGATGTATGTTGTTATGTATGTTATAGTCCAAAATAGTATTACATAGTATTTAATACATAGTATTAACCAGGAGTGCGTGGTAGCTCAGTGGTTAGGGCGTTGGGCTATCAATCTGAAGGTAGGAGGTTCAAATCCCAGGTCCACTGAAGTTACCAGTGTGGGTCCTTGAGCAAGGACCTTAATCCTCATTGCTCCATGGATGTTGTGATTAACCCTGTGCTCACCTTGTAAGTCGCTTTGGATAAAAGCGTCTGCTAAATGACCAAATGTAATGTAAAAAAAAAAAAGACCAAATGAGTGCATTTCCCAAAGTCATAATTGTTAACTACATTAGCAACAATTTTCCTAAAACAGTAGTTAGAACTATAGAGGTACCCATGTTGGTAACATGGTGAAATCTTCTGATTTAAACATTCATTCATTCATTCATTATCTTCCGCTTTATCCTCTATTAGGGTCGCGGTGGGTCATCCAGGGGAGAATGTTTCTGAGCAGGGATACACCCAGGACAGGGCGCCAATCTATCGCTGGGCACACACTCACACAGACATGCACGCATACACACTCTATATGGGGCAATTTGGAATACTCAATTTGGAGAACTTTATCCATATTTTTGGACTGTGGGTGGAAACCGGAGAACACGGAGGAAACCCACGCAGACACAGGGAGAACATGGAAACTCCACCCAGATTCAAACCGGGAATCCCTAGTGCTGAGAGGGGAACGTGCTAACCACTAAGCCACCGTGCCGCCATTGATTTAAACACACACACATATATATATATATATATATTTATATGTATTCTTGTTTTTTTTTAACAGATGACAAAAAAAAGAAGAAAGAGTGATGCACCCATATTTGCACAGCTCTCAACAAATCTCTTGTACATGTTGGTGGAACAGTATCAGGAAAGTGAGACCAAATTCATGAAAAAACCTGATTACTGTTGATTACATGATTAATGTTCTGTGATGTGTATAGAGCAATATTATCATCTGTGAGCAATGTATTATGATTTTCCTTTTGTCTGTTTCATGTACAAAGTAAATTACTTAAGGACTGGCCTTCATTATCATAATTGATTTTTTAATAGATTTTTAAAAAATAATCTTTTACTCATGAGTAGAGTAAAAATTGAGGTGATATTGTCTGTGTAACAGGTGCCTAGGGTACCTGTCACCGTTTCTGTGTTTCCCTTCGTTCTTTTGAGTTAATTAACGTTTGTCATTAGTTTAGTTAATTAACTCTTTCTTTTTATTGGTTGTTTTGGTGCACGTGGTCGGATGTGTTTGTATATTTATTTCCTGTGTTTTCCCGTCCTTGTTGCGCGTCTTAATTTCATGTCAGCTCGTCTTTGATGTACCTGTCTGTGTGGTGTATAAATTCATGTTCCTGCTACCTGCGTGCCTGGCTCCCTTCTGCGCGTTAGAGCGCTGCGGCTCTGCGCTTCATTTGCGCAGCCGCTCTTAGCCTCAGGTAGACGAGTGTGACAGTCTGTCTAAACAACGAGGTATTATTGAAACTAACTGCAATATTACTGCAAATACTAATAATATTAATATTTAATATAAACAAAAAATAAATATAAAAATATAAATGTAATAATAATATGTAAAAAATAATATTAAAAAACTTATGTAAAAACGTAAAAACTAACATAACCATGCTAAATGGTTTTATACCCTGCATTGCAGCACTTATCACTGCTTAAATACATTATATTATTAATATGGACAATGGACATTATTTCAACAGGATTTATCATTAAAGATTAAAATATTAAATTACTGTACTCTTGTTTCCTCCTAAAATTATACATTTAAATAAACCCAAATAAAAATATTATTACTAACTTGTCAAGATATAACAGAATTAAATGTTAGTTTCATGTATGGTTCCCTGATATTGACATCAGATTGAAGTGTCATATGCAGCTGTATCTATATAGTGAATGTACAAACTATATGTCCCTGATATTAATATAGAAGTGACATATCCCAATGCATAATCCCCCTGGAAATACCTATTTTGTGGCTATAAAAGATCTTATTATGCAGAAATACAGTATAAAGTTCACAGATAGATGCAATGGATTTTGATTAAAGATATGAGGCTCTGCTTTATGATTGAATACTCACCGAAAATCCTGATGTGTCATGATGTGGTACAAGTGCTGTATACCACACCGTGATTCAGCTGGTCAGGATGCTCTTAATGTTGCAAGTGATAGGGGTTGGGGATCTAGCTCTTCTTCGATTTCTGCTAAGGGACCCTATCTTATCTAATCTTATCTCCTTTGGACAGCGATGATGCGATGATGATGCTAGCTTTGAAATAGGTTGGGGAAGGTGGATGTTAAAGTTATCTGCAAAAACAGATGTGAGATCCCCTGCCCAGTCTCTTAGCACACTACCAGGTACGATGACAGGGCAAGAATCTTTTTGGGAGGTTGATATTGATGAATGTTCAACTCACTGTTCCCTCCGTGGCCAGTGTGAGCAGCCGAAGAGTGATTGCCTTTTTTTTGATTGCCATTTACTTGTATCGAATAGGTGAATAAAAATATAATAATAACGTGACCATAGCTCATTATATATATATATATATATATATATATATATATATATATATATATATATATATATATATATATATATATATATATATATATATATATAAGCAGAGATCGACCTCCGCTGAAATGGACAGCACATGGACATGCACATGCGATTTAATGAATTCAGATCCTGTGAAATCCTGTCTCACTCGTACCCACCACGCTATAACTGTGAAGCTACACATTAAAATCACTAACAATAACCTCATAAAATTGCAATTTTTATTTAGGAGAATAACACACTGAAAATTCAGATACCCTCGGTAAATAAACCCTTTTAATAATGATGTAATATTTTATATATAAATTCATTCATTCATTCATTATCTCCCGCTTTATCCTCTATTAGGGTCGCGGTGGGGTTCCCCATGCCCATCCAGGGGAGAACGTCTCGGGCGCTGGGCAGATAGACCCAGGACAGGGCGCCAATCCATCGCTGGGCTTATATATAAATTATATAAAATTATTATTATTTAAAAGTGTGTTTTATTTAATGCATATTAAATAATTTTCAGTATAATTTTACTTTTTTCATTAGGACACAACAGTAAAACTGTTGAGACTTAACGTAAGAAAGTGCCTACAAGCGTCGGCAAAATCGTATTGAATTAACATAATAAAACATACGTTTTATTATTAGAAAATACATCTAAAGCTCTATACGAAGATTTAAGAATTACACGGCGCGGTACATAGCATTAAAACTACATTTCCCAGAATGCTATATGCGTACAGCTCTTATCTCTTCGCTTAGCGATTTTAGCGCATCCCACTCCGGATGCGGGAAAAAATGGAGGCGGTGATGATGGTGGTTAACAGGGAAATGTGTCGGATGCAGCAGAACCCCAACGGTAAATCTGGTGATTGATTTGAAATGCAAAATGTTTTTAGCGAAACGTGGACTGGTATATTTTGGCCTAGGGGGATGAAGCGAGTTTCGACAGCGGATCGATGTCGATAACCTGGTACAATAACTGCATCATCCAGGACGACGCCTGGCAGAACGATGGTGATGTGAATAACTGATGCTGAGATATAATTCCACCTGAGCAGCAAGGTCGCGATGGAAAATAAATTGTCGCTTTGTTTTTGAGCGAATAAATAACACACTCACAAAAAACACGATGAAACCAGCGTGGCCAGCATTTGTCCTTTTGGCATGGACCGTGTCATCTGTGTTCACCTTAACCGATCCCAGAGCGGTAAGCGGCGGTTCTGTGCTGTTGCGCGTTCCTGTGCGCCAAGGTCCGATACGCACACACCAGGTGCACCAAGATGCACCGCGCGAGGGTGCGCGCAAACCGAGGGCCATCAGAGACATAAGTTTTGTGGACATGTTGGACAACCTGCGCGGAAAGTCCGGACAGGGCTACTACATCGAGATGGCAGTAGGTACTCCGCCTCAGAAGGTGAGCATGAGGTTGCTGCATTTTAATATTACATTTTTAAAATGGCTATTTAAAGTAATTGGCACAGCACATAACACCCCTTCATTATAAATCAATTGTTTACTTCTTGTAACTTTATAAGGTCTACAAACATTATGATCATCCTGTTTACTAGTTAAGGTGGAATAGTCCTAAAATTTGAAATGTATTTACTGTGTTTAGTTTGTCTCTGGGCGGCAGGATGGCTTAGTGGTTAGCATGTTTGCCTCTCAGCACTAGGGATTCCTGCTTCGAATCCCAATCAGGGCGGAGTTTCCATGTTCTCCCCGTGTCCCCGTGGGTTTTCTCCGATTTCAAGTTCAAGTTATTTATTTATATAGCGCTTTTTACAACAGTACATTGTCACAAAGCAGCTTTACTGAATGAAAAGCCTTTAAACAGGGTTTCCTTCCACAGTCCAAAAACATGGATCAAGGTCAATTGAATTCTCCAAAATTACCCCATATAGAGTGTGTTTGTGTGTGTCTGTCTGTGTGAGTGAGTGTGTGCCCAGCGATAGATAGTACCCCGCAACCCTAGTAGAGGATAATGCAGAAGATGATGGATGGATGGATAGTTTGTCTCTACTATGTATATTTACCACATACTCAAGTAGCCAAAATAGTATTGATCTGATCATAACCCAAATTCAGCAGGTCAGAGGAGGTTAAACAGCCCATACATAGTTTCTTGCTAATTGTGTCTTTCCAAATGCCAAGAGAGTTAGCAATTATTCATTCATTTATTATCTTTCGCTTAATCCCCACCCTGAGTGTGTAGTAGCTCAGTGGTTAGATAATTGGGCTATCTAAAGGCTTCAAATCCCATGTTCAATAAAGTTACCAATGTGGGTCCTTGAGCCTTAAACCTCATCGCTCCATGGATGCTATGGCAAACCCTGTGCTTGCTTTGTAAGTCACTTTGGATAAAAGCATCTGGTAAATGACCAAATGTAATGTAATATGTAATGCTTAATCCTCTACTAGGGTTCCCATGGGTTCCCAATGCCCATCCAGGGGAGAATGTTTGGGGGGCTTGGCAGATACACCCAAGATAAGGTGCCAATCTATTGCTGAGCACACTCACTCACTCACACAGCCACACACAGTATATGGGGCAATTTATAGCATTCAGTTTAGCTTGAATCCATACTTTTGGATTGTGGGAGGAAACCAGAGAACCAGGACAAAACCCATGTGGACACAGGAAAACATGGTAATTAGAATCTGAATCACCAGCACTGAGAGGCTAATGTGCTAACAAAAAAAAAAAATGAAAAAAGCACATGTAGTCTTTTCTGTCCTGAATTTGAGTGCCAGGAATAGGTCAATAATGCCAGGACCACAATCACCCCAACAAAAACAAAAATGTAATTAGTAATGTTACTGCTAGGGCTGCAACTAACGATTATTTTGATAATCGATTAATCGGTCGATTATTTTTTCGATTAATCGATGAATCGGATAAATACATTTTTTTTCCATGTCTTTACATTTACATTTAATCATTTAGCAGACGCTTTTATCCAAAGATGGATGTTTTTCAGTAAAATTATTCTATAGTACAGTATTATATATAGTAATTTTATTCAAAATGTTTAAGTTAACATTTCCTGTAATTAATGAAAAGCACAATGAAAGAAATAGTGTATCATCTCAACATCCCTCACTTAACAACAAAAGTCAACTCCAAATAACACATTAATACTCAGTTGCCCTCAGTAATGAACCAAATATTGCCTGTTCTGTAGCCTATTGGAAAAAAAAAATTAACAAATGAACTAATTAACAATCAGCTATTGAAAAAAAAAATTCACAAATTAGCCAGTTAACAAAAAAAAATACCTCTTGTGTGAAATGTCAATTGGACACCGGGACATATGTGGCTGCTTTGCACACTGTGCACAAGGCTTCCCTTTTGTCTCGACGCGGTCTGAAAGTGGGGGGGGGACTCTTTTGTAAACACACTTTTTTCAGCGTTGGCTGTGTTTCGTTTGTACGATTTATCAACTTGTTTTGCAGACTCCGCCTCATTCTGTTCAACCCGCTATTATTTTCCAGCGTTATTGAAACGCTGCAGGTGATGTAAGCGGTTACAACATTGCTAGTAACGCGGAAATCGCGCGACCCAACGAATCAATAATGGAAATTCTTTATCGATACTTTTTTTAGCGATTTTATCGATTCGTTGTTGCAGCCCTAGTTACTGCATTATCTAAGTTTACTACAATCATGCACTAGTCCACTATTATATTCTAAATATTCATTGTACCATGTACAAAGAACTCGGACGAACTCTGGAATCACAGGTTCACATTTCACAGGTAAAAGCACGTATCTCCATGAACTCCTAAAACTACACAGACATGAACACCCCCCTTATATCCCTACCATGCGATGCATGCTGGGACAACCTCGGGACAAGTTCTGATAGGTGGGGCAACCTGCCAAGTCCCCATAGATACCCAAGCTTTTTTTCTGTCAAATATTGGTTAGCACTTCTCTTTTGCTGAAATAAACCATCTTCCTCACAGGTATGACATTTCAATGGCACCTTACACAATTCATGTGCTTAAAGAAAATGCTTAGCTCCATCATGTTCTGGAGCAAGAGCTTCTGGGGTTTGGAGTCTTTCTCTGGTGTGTTTTTTACAGTAACAATTATGTTCAGATTTTCAGATAGAAAGAGGAAAATAACAAATGGGACACGAACAAACAAAATATATACAGTGGGGGAAAAAGTATTTAGTCAGTCACCAATTGTGCAAGTTCTCCCACTTAAAAAGATGAGAAAGGCCTGTAATTGACATCATAGGTAGACCTCAACTATGAGAGACGAAATAAGAAAAAAAATCTGAAAATCACATTGTCTGATTTTTAAAGAATCCATTCATCCATTATTCATTATCTTCCGCTTTTCCGGGGTTCGGGTCACGGGGGCAGCAACCGAAGTAGGGAGACCCAGACCTCCCTCGCCTCAGCCACCTCCACCAGCTCGACTGGGGGAACCCCGAGGCGTTCGCAGACCAGCTGAGAGATATAATCCCTCCAGCGTGTCCTTGGTCTTCCCCGGGGTCTCCTCACAGCTGGACTTGCCTGAAACACCTCCCTAGGGAGGCGCCCAGGAGGCATTCTTACCAGATGCCCAAACCACCTCAACTGGCTCCTTTCGACGCGGAGGAGCAATGGCTCTACTCCCAGTCTCTCCTGGATGACCGAGCTTCTCACCCATTCTCCAAGGGAGAGCCCAGCCACCCTGCGGATAAAACCCATTTCGATCTGCTTCGGAGGGTTGGAACGTAGATCGACTGGTAAATCGAGAGGCTTGCCTTATGGCTTAGCTCATTTTTCACCACAACAGAACGGTAAAGTGTCCGCATCACTGCTGACCACTCGCCGATCCGTCTGTTTATCTCACGTTCCATCTTACCATCACTCGTGAACAAGACCCCGAGATACTTAAACGCCTCCACTTGTGGCAAGATCTGATCCCTGATACAGAGAGGACTCTATACCCTTTTCCGATTGAGAACCATGGCCTCAGATTTGGAGGTGCTGATTTTTATCCCAGCCGCTTCACACTCGGCTCCAAACCAATCCAGTAAGAGCTGAAGTTCGCAGTAAACAGCAGCGACGTGATCCTCAGATCACCAAACCGGACACCCTCCATCCCCAGGCTGCACCCAGAAATTCTGTCCATATAAATTATGAACAGAACCGGTGACAAAGGACAGCTCTGATGGAGTCCAACCCCCACAGGAAACAAGTCCGACTTACTGCCGGCCATGCGAACCAAGCTCCTGCTTCGCAAATACAGGGACTGAATGGCCTGTAGTAAGGAGCAATGTATCCCATACTCACGAAGCACCTTCCACAAAATACCCCGAGGGACACAGTTGAAAGCCTTCTCCAGATCCACAAAACACATGTAGACTGGTTGGGCAAACTCCCATGAACCCTCGAGGATCCTGGAGAGAGTGAAGAGCTGGTCCAGTGTTCCACGACCAGAACAAAAACCACACTGCTCCTCCTGAATCCGAGGTTCGACTATCAGTTGGACTCTCTTCTCCAGTACCCCTGATGAGGAGTGTAATTCTCCTGTAGTTGGAACACATCCTCCGGTCCACCATTTTAAAAAGAGGCACGACCACCCCGTCTGCCAGTCCAGAGGCACTGCCCCCGATGATCATGCAATGTTGAAAACTGTTTGGTACAACTCGTTGTGTTTGGAGGCAATTAAAGGAGAGTTGCATCCAAAAAGAAAACCATACTAACTGTGAAGCATGCGGGTGGCAACATAATGCTTTGGGGCTGTTTATCTGCAAAGGGATCAGGACGACTGGTCTGTGTACATAAAGCAATGGGCCCATGTATTGTGAGATTTTGAGTGCAAACCTCCTTCCATCAGCAAGGGCATTGAAGATTATTTGTGGATGGGACTTTCAGCATGACAATGATCCCAAGCAAACTTCCAGGGCAATGAAGGAGTGGCTTCGTAAGAAGCATTTCAAGGTCCTGAAGTGGCCTAGCCAGTCTCCAGATCTCAACTCCATACAAAACCTTTGTTTTTGTGTTGCCTGCGGACAGCCTCAAAACATCACTGCTCTAGAGCAGATCTGCATGGAGGAATGGGCCAACATACCAGCAGGTGTGTGCCAACTAGAGCTGCATACTACGATTATTTTGATAATCGATTAATCGGTCGATTATTTTTCCAATTATTCAATGAATCAATAAAAATAAAAATTCAATAAATGTCTTTATTAAATAGGTAAATAAATGTCTGGTTTTATTTACAGTATGACTTTAAGGCATCCAAGTAGTCCAAAGAGCAATTAAACACAAATCTCAGAACACACTGACACAATATGTAGCATTGTGTGTAAAAAAAATACTAAATTACACAAATTTGCGTAGCTCTAATATGTTACCTAATCCCTGTCTAAATACAATTCATCCTACCTCACTCCCATAGAGTGCAGTGTCTTCACTCATACTTTGTCAGAAAATTAAAACGTGACGATTGATCATTAATTACCACCATTCTGTACAAGTTGTATGTATTTGTAAAGCACATTTAAACACTGCTTAAGCTAATGAGACGAAAATAAAAAGTAACACATGTTCTCCATCACTGTCATTATCCAGTTAACAACCAAAAACAGCATGAAGCTTGCTATACTAGTTCTCATAGTGTGAGTGCACCGTTACGTTCATTCACTTCAAAACTAAAGAAACTCAGGATATTGTAGTGATTTACTCTGCTTTTCAGTTCCTTCATCCTCATCGGTGACTCCAACAAGTCTCCATTTCAGGTGTTGTATCATCACCGTGGTGCTCCGTTTTTTGTAAGGTTTATTAAACATTGTTAAACTTGTTCCACTCTGCCTTGTTCCGTTCAACCTGCTATTTTTTTTTCAGCGTTGTTAAAGCCCTGCAGGTGATGTAAGCGGTTCCGACAATGCGATTAACGCGTAAATCGTGCAACACAACGTATCCATAATAAAAATTTGTTGTCAACACTTTTCATAATCGCCTTTTATCGATTTTATCGATTCGTTGTTGCAGCCCTAGTGCCAAACTTGTAAAAGGTTTGACCTCTGTTATTGCCAACAAAGGATATAAACAAAGTATTGAGATTAACTTTTGTTATTGACCAAATACCTATTTTCCACTATTATAAATACTTTAATAAGTAATACTTTACTATACTATTATAATACTTTAATAAAAATACTAAATACTTTAAAAATCAGACAATGTGATTTTCAGATTTTTTCT
The DNA here is from genome assembly GCA_019802505.1 of Corydoras sp. C115. NCBI lineage: Eukaryota > Metazoa > Chordata > Actinopteri > Siluriformes > Callichthyidae > Corydoras > Corydoras sp. C115. The sequence goes on along the minus strand of JAFMOC010000536.1, from coordinate 56,063 downwards.
CATTTTGTCTCTCATAGTTGAGGTCTATCTATGATGTCAATTACAGGACTCTCTAATCTTTTTAAGTGGGAGAACTTGCACAATTGGTGACTGACTAAATATGTTTTTTCCCCACTGTATATAAGCTTACTCATCGCTTGATGGTTATGTTTAAGAGGTATTTTCAAACAAAGCAAGCTACATCTTTGTCCATTGGGATCGACATCTATGGGTTGCAGCACAGTTATTAACAACTTCTGGTTTGTATTATGTTTGGTTTATGTATTATGACAAAGTACGCACTAGGGCTGCAACAACGAATCGATAAAATCGATAAAAATTGATTATCCAAAGTATCGATAATGAAGGGCCTCCAGAATGAAGGGTTTCCTCCAGGTTCTCTGGTTTCCTCCCACAGTCCAAAAACATGGATCAAGTCAATTAAGTTCTTCAAATTGCCCCATTTAGAGTGTGTCTGTGTGTGAGTGAGTGTGTGCCCAGCGATGGATTGTCACCCTGTCCTGGGTCTATCTGCCCAGCACCCGAAACGTTCTCCCCTGAATGGGCATGGGGAACCCCACGCGACCCTAATAGAGGATAAAGCGGGAGATAATGAATGAATGAATGGATCGATAATGAATTTCCATTATCGATTCATTGGGTTGCGCGATTTCCGCGTTACTCGCAATGTCGTAGCGGCTTACGTCACCTGCAGCACTTCAATAACACTGGAAAAAAAAAATTGCGGGTTGAACAGAACGAGGCGGAGTCTGCAAAACAAGTTGATAAATGGTACAAATGAAACACAGCCAACACAGAAAAAAAACTTCTGTTTAAATCCGAACTGCGGGAGCTTCAAGCTACACACAAATAAAGAACGTAGAACATGCGAGCTCTGTGAACATGAATTGAGCTGCACACAGCAGCATGGTGATGATACACCACCTGAAACTTAACACTGATGAGGATGAAGGAGCTGAACAGCAGATAAATCACTACAACTTCCCGAGGTTCTTTAGTTTTGAAGTGAATCAACTTAACGGTGCAACGTAACACTATGAGACGGGCAGAGCACGCTTCATGCTGTTTTTGGTTGTTAACTAGGGTGACCAAACGTCCGTATTTCACATCCTGTATCGGGCGTCCTGTTTTTTTTTTAAAGTGAAGAAATGTCCAGGTTTTTAAATGACCTTCATTGGATCATTAAATGTACAGGCACTAGGGCACTGCGCACGACGCTACGTGTCAGTCCGCAAGAAAAGAACACAATTTTGTCCACGTGTGTGTGTGTGTGTGTATATATATATATATATATATATATATATATAGAGAGAGAGAGAGAGAGAGAGAGAGAGAGAGAGAGAGAGATATAGATCATACAGGACATGAAAAAAAAACTCGGTAAAACGTGTAGCTGTTAAAAATTAGTTAATGATGGGTTGCAACTTGTTATCTTAATGTTTTTATTTATTTTTTTATGTATATATGTGTTTGCAATGTCTTAGCAGCTGTGTATATCCACATTTTTCTTTTTGGGTGATGAGCAAGTCTGTGATATAAGAGCTGCAGCTGTGGTGTCAGATACCTTTCATTATCAAAGACTACTAATCTCTTTCTTGAATAGATTCTACAGCACAGTTTAGCATGCCAGTATAATCTATCCAATTCCAAGGCCTGAACCAGAAAATGCTAGTAACATAACAGTTCAAATTATAGTGTAAAAAACTCACAGGATGTGTGCCCTATAATAGGAAGGCTTGTGATATTCTTTCAGTTAAAATGTGAAGCTGTGTAAAATAAAAAAGGCAACAGGAGAAATATATGTATATGTGGCGACATGGTGGCAGGATGCATGTTGCTAAGGTGAATTTAGTAAAGAGACAGGAAGCCTGGGAAAATGATCAATGACCAAAACATGAACTTTCCCACCTTTTTTAAATTACTTTATTTCCTGTACTGTTTTTGTTTTGCAGAATGTACTTTTTTGGAATGTAGCTATTTTTCATGATGTACAAGATGATTTCTGGTGTAATACTGTGATGATGAAAATATTTTTTTTCTATATTTCAGCATACATTTAACCTAGACGATATTCAACTTTTCAAGAAGGTTCAAGAAGTAAAAAAAATAAGCAAATAAGACTAACAATTTATTATTCAATATTGCAAATCTATGACTGGCAAAGGGGTTTATGCAAATAATTTAAGGGGGTATTTAGAGTTGTTTACAATCCATAACATGACAGTTAGGGAACTATTCCACAATGGCGGCTTATGAAAGCACAACTTGTTTGACTAAGCCTTGCTTGAGTTCTGTTCTGTTCCACTAATGAAATCCAGATGCAATCTGTTCCCACTAATTCAAGCCAGGTTTTTGTATTTATATGTCACATTTATACAGAATTTATTATACAGAATTTTTTATGTCACATATGACCATATGTGTTTTGTGAAGTATAAACACTTGTATGAATTTGGACACAATATAGGAAGTATGAGGATAAAAATATACCTAAAAGTAACTTCTCCTAAAGTACGCAGTTATTCTAACTCAGGTATGAAGAATTGTGTTTTTGGGATAATGTTTTGGATTAGTTTGTGCTAATGTATATTTGTGGACCACAACCATGATTAAACACGGTACTCCAGGATTAAACCATTAAAATGAAATGTGTAGAAACCTCACAGATGAACAATAAATATGTACTCTATATAAGGAAATATAGATTGGTTTTGGAAATAAAATAATAAAGTTTTAATAATAGTAACCTGCAAAAAAATGACAACGCACTTCTCATCCGATCCTAGTCCTAAGCTAAGCGTCAAGTCTAGTTTGGTACCAAACAGGTTTAAACAAACATATATGTTGCAGAAGTAACTGGGCAAGACTTAAGTTTCTTCATTCATTCATTAATTCATTTTCTTCCGCTTTATCCTATATTAGGGTCGGGGGGGGGGGGGGGGGGTTCCCCATGCCCATCCAGGGGAGAACATTTCGGGCTCTGGGCAGATACATCCATCTATCGCTGGGCACACACTCACGCACACAAACACACTCTACATGGGGCAGTTTGGAGAACTCAATTGACTTGATCCATGTTTTTGGACTGTGGGAGGAAACTGGAGAACCCGGAGGAAACCCACGCGGACACGGGGAGAACATGGAAACTCCACCCCGACTTAAGTTTAGTTCCCTTTTTATGAAATTAATATAGGTTTGTCTAAATAAGACCGGCTTACTGGATCCTTAGCACTTCTCGTCGAATAGGCTTTTAACATTTTAAAGTAAAATGTAATATTTTTGTAGAATCTTTAGGTTTTTGGAAAACAAATAAATTATTATGATTTTGAATTATAATTCTCATAATTTGTGGTACTATGAAAAACTACACACTGTATTATTACTTAGTTAATTAGGGTCCACAAAGCTAATGTTTTTTTTTTATTTAAACCAGGGTTAGGTCGTACCAGTAAAAAGAACTGAATATGAGACAGGATCTTGAAGTTATTAAATCTCTTGTATATAAGAACAAACACTTTAATCTGACATTATCTTTTGAGTTGCACAGTAAGTCTGGCAAATGTACGAAGTGATTAATAACAGATCCTGCCTTGACATATTATTAGATACTTAGCAAAACCACATACTTTTGTGTTGCAGTTGAACATCCTGGTTGACACAGGTAGCAGTAATTTTGCAGTGGGAGCTGCAGCACATCCATTTTTGCACAGATACTACCATCGCTCTCTGTAAGTAATTCAGCACACCTTTCCTTCATTTTTATCTTGATACAACTCAGTCATCCTTTACAGGTCATTATGGACCAAATTCTTGCAAACAAAAGCAAGAATTAACCAATGTACAGTTGTACAGTACCAGTTTTACCAGAAAATGGAGATACCATAATTCACAATTTATCTTCTGCCATATATATATATATATATATATATATATATATATATATATATATATATATATATATATATATAGGTCACATTCGTGGGATCTCCCCAACTGATTCGGTCACATTCGTGGGAGCGTCTCCCTCCGTCTAGACCGGCGGACGCGGAGGTCTACACGTCACCGGATCCCGGGAGACGCTCATCTATGCGCGAGCGGCATCCGCGATGTCCGGCGGACCCGCTCCCCTCTGGGGGATTATGGACAGGACATGACAGAAAGACGTGCCAATACATCGGAGGCTACTGGACACCTGGGGTCACCCAACGTGAGCTGAGGACCAGAGGCTGAACCGCCGATCCGACCGAGTCCGAGAACCGGGGACCGCCAGCGGCAAAGCCCGGCTACCGGAGGGCGGCAGTCGTCGAGTCGGGACCGACTGAGGCCGTTCGCCATCGGTCCCGAGCACCAGAGGCCGCCCATTTCGGACTCGGAGCACCAGGAGGTGCATGCCCCAGCCTCGCAGCGCAGATCAACGCCCTCTCGCTGCGAGGCTGGGGCATGCACCTCCTGGTGCTCCGAGTCCGAACGGTGCTCCGAGTCAGCTGCTCCGAGTCAGCTGGGAGCAACCGGCGGGAGTCACAGCCCGAGGGACTTGTTACCCCCCCCCCCGTTTGTTATTTTCTTCTTGTAGTTATTATGTTTGTTCTTTTGGTTTGGGTCGCTTTCCCTTTTGCGCGACCCTTGGGTTGGGGGTATGTAACGAGCACCTGCTGCACCTGTCCCTCGTTTTCGGTCCTCATTACCTCACTTGGGTGATTGGTTGTTTTTGTCACGTGTTTGGTTGGGTTTCCTATTTAATCTGTTTTCACCCGTAAGTCTGAGCACGTCTTTGTTTTATGGTTACGCTACCCAACGTTTCGTTCTGTTTATTTATCCCCGTTCTGTTGGTGCTTCGGCACCATCTTTTAATAAATTCTGGTTTGGTTTTCATCCCGGTGTTCCAGTTGCCTCCTTGCCGCATTTCTGCCACGGTGTGTCACTGCGCGGGCGTTCCGCGCAGGTCACATTCGTTCATCTATGCGCGAGCGGCGTCCGCGATGTCCGGCGGACCCGCTCCCCTCTGGGGGATTATGGACAGGACGTGACATATATATATATATATATATATATATATATATATATATATATATATATATATACGGGTTTTCCTGTTTCCTCCCACAGTCCAAAAACATGGATCAAGGTCAACTGAATTCTCTAAATTGCTTCATATAGAGTGTGTTTGAGTGAGTGAGTGTGCTCAGTGATAGATTGGCGCCCTGTCCTGGGTGTATCAGCCCAGCGCCCGAAACATTCTCCCCTGGATGGGCATGGGGAACCCCACCGCGACCCTAGTAGAGGACAAAGCAGAAGAAAATGGATGGATGGATGGATGGATTTTTTTTTTTTTCATCTACAACTTATGTACTAAAAGTACATAACCAATCTTCCCAACTGATTCGGTCCGGAACCTTGGTTTCACAATAGACTCCCACCTTAAACTCTCTGATCATGTTATCAAAACCGCCCAGGACATGGCCCCAATCCATCGCTGGGCACATGCTCGATCACACAGACACACTCTATATGGGGCAATTTTGGAGAACTCAATTGACTTGATCCATGTTTTTGGACTGTGGGAGGAAACCGGAGAACCCGGAGGAAACCTACGCGGACACGAGGAGAACATGGAAACTCCACCCAGATGGGGATTCGAATCGGGGAATCCCTAGTGCTGAGAGGCGAACGTGCTAACCACTAAGCCACCGTGCCGCCGTACTAAAAGTCTTACTGTTAAAATATGATACAAGGGGCACAAAGGAATATTAGACAAGTGCCAACAAAGTTAAAAAAAATGTTCTTGCAATATCATGGTTGTAGTGTACTGTCATAAAAGTAAAAACAGAGTCCACTGTTCAGATAAAATGAATTATTTAATGCAGGACACATTGAGGAGACAAAACACATGCACAAACTAACCAACCGGATGAATAAAGACGCTAGAATGCTGACGAATGCGTAAGATGGGTGTATGGGGGTATATATAAACACATGACAGGACAACACAGCATTTAATAAAGACAAAGGTGTCAAGTAACTAATTACAGATGCTAACTAATGACACGGATGAGACAATGAATATTTATATTTATTTACTTAATATATATTTGCTTCAGATCAAAAAGTGCATGGTTAACTATATACATATATTATGGGTGTAACTGTACACAAAAGTCACGGTTTTGTACAAACCACGGTATGGCTCTCATGGTTTGATATTGTACAGCTTGGGGGTGTGGAGGGTTGAGTTACTGGAGCATCAGTTTTTTTATTGTCCAGCACTTTTATTAAAACCAGGGTCCTCCACTACAGCATATGAAGCATATCATCGATCACTTTTTGCAGCTTCACTGTATTGCAGGTTTGTTTTTTGTCCATATTTTATTCTGTATTAGTTTTCACTATATCCTCCTTGGGATCTGAAAAATAAAAGTGTCATCCAATTTATTTTTTGTTTGGATTTCCTAACTATTTACGATAAGCAATAAACAACTTACAATTAAAATCATTTTAATATTAAAATAATTTTAATATTACAGCATTTCCATTGAAGTGGACAAAAATAGCACTATATTAAAAGTGAGCCAATTATGAGACGAGGCTTTTGTTCGGCATGTTGTGAATAAAACTGAGTGTAGGAAATTCTCTGAGCCCAGAACTACAGTTTGGGCAGTGCCACTGGGAGTGGCAGCATGGTATGAACACTCTTTATAAATAAGTGCATTAATAGTCATCCAATTTTGAGCTTGCATCTCTCACATTTTGTAATGTTACAGTCAGTATATACACTCACCGGCTACTTAATTAGAAGTGTGAGTGTTTTCAGAGTTTTCTTTTGCCAGCTGGATTTAAAATAAACCAGAGTGTTACAATTGCAGCATTTCGCACTATATATGTTGCTAAAATTCAGTAGGTTGAAAAGCATATGAAGTGTTTATACGAGTGTGGGATCGGTCTATGATGCCTTAAACATATAAATAATAAAAAAACGCAGCTATATCACAGGGAAGGTAAACACTACGATACGTATAACTGTACATGCTTATTGCTTTGTAATGGATTAGTTCTGTCTGATTTCACAGAGCAGAGTATTTAGCTCTTCAGAGTATTTAGCTCTAGGATTTAGCATGTTAACTCATAACAGATGTAGGTTTAGACAAACTCTGGTTATCTGGTTATGTAGATGGTTCTGCCCAATATGTGTTAGAATGTTCTAAATGTTTCCAAAAACATACCTCACAACGCTAACCGTGTTCAGACCCATGTTGCTGGTGTTAATCAAAGAAACCCAAACTTCGCCCACATGGGTGATTTGAATGAAACAGTGTGTGTAATTTGCCTGTATTGTTTTCATTTGCAGTTCATGCTCTGCCTTTAAACTGAGCTACACTCAGCATGGCATGCTCAGAAGTGTTTTCAGCTAAGGTGCAACGCGGCTCAGGTGTAGAGTTTGTCTCTTAATTTTAGTTCCGCATATTTTTTCCATTGTATTCTGGAACACCTCCCTAGGAAGGCGCCTAGGAGGCATCCTTACCAGATGCCCGAACCACATCAACTGGCTCCTTTCGACATGGAGGAGTAGCGGCTCCACTCCGAGTCTCTCCCGGATGACCGAGCTTCTCACCCTATCTCTAAGGGAGAGCCCAGCCACCCTGCGGAGAAAACCCATTTTAGCCGCTTGTATTCGCGATCTTGTTCTTTCGGTCATTACCCAAAGCTCATGACCATAGGTGAGAGTCGGAATGTAGATTGACTGGTAAATCGAGAGCCTTGCCTTGTGGCTCAGCTCCTTCTTCACCACTACAGACATACTACAGTATAGGGTCTGCATCACTGCTGACCCCGCGCTGATCCGTCTGTCAATCTCATCACTCGTGAACAAGACCCCGAGATACTTAAACTCCTCCACTTGAGGCAAGATCTGATCCCTGACCCAGAGAAGACTCTCTACCCTTTTCCGACTGAGAACCATGGCCTCAGATTTGGAGGTGCTGATTTTCATGCCGGCCGCTTCACACTCGGCTGCAAACCGATCCAGTAAGAGCTGAAGTTCGCAGCCTGATGATGCTAACAGGACCACATCGTCTGCAAACAGCAGCGACGTGATCCTCAGATCACCAAACCGGACACCCACCGTACCCTGGCTGCGCCTAGAAATTCTGTCCATATGAATGAATACATGAATGAATGGGGCCATGTATTGTGAGATTTTAAGTGCAAAGCTCCTTCTATCACCAAGGGCATTGAAAATGAAACGTGGCTGGGTTTTTCAGCATGACGACGATCCTAAGCACACTGCCAGGGCAAGAAAGGCGTGGCTTCGTAAGAAGCATTTCAAGGTCCTGGAGTGGCCTAGCCAGTCTCCAGATCTCAACCCCATAGAAAACATTTGGAGGGAGTTTAAAGTCTGTGTTGCCCGCTGACAGCCTCAAAACATCATTGCTCTAGAGGAGATCTGCATGGAGGAATGTGAAGGCTTACAAAAAATGGTTGAGCTCTGTTAATGCCAACAAATGATATATAACAAAGTATTGAGATATACTTTTGTTATTGACCAAATACTTTTTTTTTTACAAGTACTGTTCCACCTTTATTTGCAAATAAATTCTTTAAAAATCTGAAAATGTGATTTTCTGAATTTTTTTTCTCATTATGAACTTGCAAAATTGTTGACTGTCTAAATACTTTTTTCCCCCCACTGCATATATTTATTTTTAATTAATTTAATTTTTATTTTATAAAAAGTTTAACAATTTTGCATTTATGCTCCCTTTGAAGTAAGATGATTCCTTTTTACATCTACAACTTTTGTACTAAATGTCTTACTGTTAAAATCTGGTACAGTTAATAGACAAATGTTCTGCAGAAAAGCAATCTATGTTAAATTTCTGTGCCAATTTAGGTTATTTTAAACAAAGATATTTGCTTAAAATGTAATTGTTGATAATTATTTAATAAATGGGCTTTTTTGTTAAGTTAATAAAAACAAAAATTGTTTTGGAATCACACATTGAAAAAAAAGAGATGCTATTTAAGTTGTACTCACTTCTTTTTGGTTATGTTTTGATAATGGTATGAAAAGTAGTGTATGCAAAGACCTTTAGTCAATTTATTTTTCAATCCATGTCATAGAGTCTTTATTCAGAAATAAGGACACAGATAAATGATGACTGTGTATGTCTTTATTTAGATCCATGTCGTACAAGGACTTGGCTCGAAGCGTGTATGTGCCTTACACACAAGGGCGCTGGGAAGGTGAGCTGGGCACTGATGTGGTATCTGTGCCCCATGGCCCCAATGTCACACTAAGAGCCAACATCGCTGCTATCACCCAGTCAGATCGATTTTTTATCAACGGATCAAACTGGGAGGGAATCCTGGGCCTGGCATATGCTGAAATTGCAAGGGTTGGTTTATGTATATGTTTTCACAGGTAGATTAACAGGTACATGTACATTGATGTGGAGTATCAGCTCGTTAAATGTACAAATATACTTTCATTTATTTAGGTGCAGTTAGAGGTGTATGTAGAGTTACAGAAAAAAATCACAATACGTTTAGAATTATATGTTTTGGTAGACTTAATAATAAAGAACATTATTACAGATACAGATTTAGTTACCTTTTATTACATTAACGCTTGAAGATGGAGTTACAGTGAGAGGTAGTGATTTAAAAAAAAACTTTTTAGAAAAACTGAGTTAACTTTTTACACATACATTGTTTGTTTGATTACATCTTCTTTTCCTTTTGATCATCTTCTTCCATTGATTTTTGTTTTTGTTTTTTTTTCTCAAAAATTTATTTATGAATCTACACTAATTATTATTGTATTTCCTGTACTCTTTGTAGCCTGATGAGAAACTTGAGCCCTTCTTTGATTCTCTGGTAAGGGAGACGAGTGTGCCCAACTTGTTCTCCCTGCAGCTCTGTGCCGCCGGCTTCACACAGAACTACAGTCTGGGCAGTGCCACTGTGGGTGGCAGCATGGTATGAACACTCTTTATAAATAATTGCATTAATAGTCATTCAAATTTGAGCTTATATCGCTCACATTTTGTAATGTTATAGTCAGTATATACACTCACCGGCCTCTTAATTAGAAACATGTTTGTTTTTAAACTGTTTTTAACATTTGCTTGTTAACAGAATGGCTGAAACTCAGTGCATTTAAGCATGTAGAGGTGGACAAGTATTGTTGAAGTGCAAACTGAGCAATGGAATAGGAAAGAAAGGTGTCTTAAGTGACTTTGGATGCTGCATGGTTGTTGGTGCCAGATGGGCTGGTCTCAGGATTTCACAAAATGCTGATCTACTAGCATTATTATGTGCAACCTTCTCTAGGGTTTACAGAGAATGGTTTGCAAAAGAGAAATATTCAATGAGCGGCAGTTGATGATGCAGCAATGCAGAATATCATCTCTGAACGATATTTATGTGACAATAAAAATCCTTGAATAACACATCGAACCTTTAAGAAGATGGGCTACAGCAGCAGAAAGACACACTGGGTGCCACTTCTGTCAGCTAAGAACAGGTAACTGAGACTACAATTCACCCAAATTGGACAGTAGAAGATTGGAATAACAGTGATTCAGATGGTCAGAATTTGGCATCAACATCATGAAAGCATGAATCCACCCTGCATTGTATCAACAGTTCAAGCTAGTGGTGGGGGTGTAATGGTGTGGAATATATATTATTGTCACACTTTGGGCCACTTAGTACCAATTTAGCAGGCTTTATTTATGTTTAACACAACAACCCCGTTTTGTACAACAAGCTTAGTTCCTGTGATTTGCTGTATTTGGCTGACAGTAAGGAGGACAGATGACAATCAATAACAAACAATAAAGGATTTATTGAAAGACAATATGTAGAACATACTGAAGGACGACAGTCACAAACCTGACGACAATGGGAGGAGGGTAAACTTAAATAAGGAACAGACGGTAATGTGTTATGGCCATTGCATGTGAATTCAACAAAAGACTAATTATAGGAACATGTGAGATGCAAGGCATATTTTTGACAGTACCCTCCTTAAAAAGATGCAATACAAGTGCCCCAGAGGAAAGTAGGAAATTCCAATAAGTTCCAAGTATATATATTCATATAGCCAAGGATATTGATACTGCCTTTTGCTCTCCTTTTAACATTTTATTTTTGTTAAAATAAAATCCTTGTTTTATAAGCAGCAACATTTAATCATTGTGATTAACAATCATTTGTGTTGTCCTTAGTACATGCTGAAGAGAGTGTAGTTCTCATTTTTTTCTCATTAATACCTTAATTATCATGCAGCAGCTGTCTAGTACCACCCCCTCTCTCTAGTAGCCACACATACATTTTTCTGACAGGTGGCTCAATCTTTTGTGTTTATATAAGTATAACAAATAAAAAAATATTTTTATTTAGACATGTTATGCTCTGTGGTAGTTAGCGAGAAACACACAGGCATTCCAGCAGACAGTTCATTATAAGTTCCAAATAAACAGATATAGCATTTAAAACAAAACTTAACCTGATGACAGTGAACGCAACCGGTACTTGAGAAAGTTTGCAAAGGCATGGAACGCTGAGGAGAGAACTGGAGTGTGAGAACCATGTCACTGTCTGCTGACGTCATCCTACGCAAAGCGCCAAGCACCTGAATAGAGAAAACGCAGAGGTTGGAAAGAGCCCCTGGTTAGTGTGCTGTGAACAAACTAATCCTTTGCGATGAGAGGGCAGGATCAGGAAGTATAAGCAGGGAAATAAAGTTTGAGGAGGAAATGAGAAGCACCTGGTTATTAATAATTGGGAGAGCTGAAACGAGTTAAATTAGTGAATGAAGAGAAGTGAGAATTAGGAGGAGGAGGCGAGCAAGTTCTATTGCTAACCCCTCCGGGGAAGAGGTCTCAGGACCATTGGGGCTATGAAGGTTGAAGGTTGCTTTGGTGATGAGGACATCATTTGGGGCGTCCTACGATGGAAGTCTCTTATAAGCTTGTTCAGGATGTCCTCCGCAGGCACCCAGCTGTGCTCCTCAGGGCCAAATAACATTCCACCAAATACTAAAGTTTACGATTCTGCCGACGGGAGGTAACAGAATAAACATTGGGATCTGATCTGCCCGTGGACTTGCCATTAGCGCATGAGTTCATCCAGAGTCAAACCAAAATTTTGACCTGTGAGCTCACGCCGTACCTCTGAATGATGTCCCTCCCAAATATGAGCGAAAAGAGCAGTCTCTTTCCGCCCGCTTCTGACCCTTCGGAAGGTCAAAGCGTACCAGGCAATGGGCTGCGAACCTTGATGAAGATGAATTAACTGCTCTCCACAGGGATGAGAGAATACAGCTTTCAATGCTGAGGCCAAAAAAACAGGCAAACGAAATTTTACTAAATTTTTATGATCCATAATTTATTTTCTTCAAAAAATCTCCCCTGTTTTTGTGTCTTATCCATGAGAATCCATGTCACTCTGTGCTGATTTCTCTATGCACAATGACAAGGCAGGATCTGGAAATATAAGTAGGGAAAGAAAGTGGGAGGAGGAAATGAAAAGCAGCTGGTATCAGTAATAGGGACAGTTGGAATGAATGAGGAGAGAGAATTAGGATTTGGAGAGCAAGAGCAATTATTAACACATGTATATATATATATATATATATATATATATATATATATATATATATATATATATATATAGAGAGAGAGAGAGAGAGAGAGAGAGAGAGAGTAAATATTTTGGTTTACACACTGAAATGAAAAAAAAAAATATTCATCTTATTTAAGAATTACTTGTCTATACTGAGCAAAGGGGGTATAACCAAATTTAAAAGATGTAATAAATAAATCTAAAAAAGAAAGTATATATATATATATATATATATATATATATATATATATATATATATATATATATATATATATATATATATATATATATATATATATATATATATATATATATATATATATATATATATATATATATATATATATATATATATATATATATATATATATATATATATATATATATATATATATATATATATATATATATTTCTATATTAAAAAAAATTAAAGTAAAACCATTAAAAATGCACAGTAGCATTAAATTTTCATTATCTATTGAACATAGTACCCCTCCATGTCCCAACACTTTACAGAATTCTAGTGAACTATGAGTCATTTTAAAGAATGCAAACTCAATTTTTAGTCTGATTTTCACCAGTGTTGTAATCATTACATCAGCGTTCAATGTTCCATTGCCCTGTATTTAGTTTTTTTTTTGTCAGCCAGATGGCAAGTTTGGCTCGACTCAAGTTTACTAAAACGATAGAATTCTTTTGTGAGGCTTGATATTTTGGACCGTACACATAGAGATTTTCTGCCCATATGTATTCAAACTTTGCACACCAATCTTTAAGAACAGCGAATAATAATTATTAAAGTCTTAATTAAAAGACTTTGTAAAAAAAAAATGCTCTAAAATCTCTTCGCTGTCACGGAAGAGATATTCTGTACCTCTAGAGGGGTCAGTGTGTGCCACATGTCTGTTTGTGGCCACAATCCCATGTAGTATTCACCACTGTTCGCTTCTCTATTGGTGGCTTGTACAGGGAACTCCAGCTGCCTCGCGGGGAACAGCCCGGGACCCACCGCCCTGACCCTTCAGTCCAGCCAAAGATCCTTTGTGGAGAACTTTGATGCAGGTGCAGTACAGCCAGAGGGCAGTGCTGAGTCCACCATGATGCGCCTTGACTGTACTCCAGTCTCTAGTCTGTGCATAGTTCTTCTGTGGGTCTCCATCTGCTCTCTGACCTCAGTTCACCGAGTTTGGTGAAACCCGCTCTCCGAAGCCTCTGTCGAATATACATTGAGGACAACATCTTATACTGTATACAGGGGGTTGTGGAATAGTGACTCTTCTGTAATGCTGGTGTATGGCGTTGTCCTTTTACATTCCAGTACTGCTGACCAGGCTCTCAGGACGGACTGATAGAATGTTGTGTTCGATAAGTCCACCTCGTCCAGTCTCACAAAGAGGTGTTTATCATATTTCATGCTTTCCACATGCTGCAAGAGGATGTTGGCTGTGTTTGCCACACCAGTCCTTCTCTGTACAGGAGCCTCTGTGCAGCCTGCAGTCACAATATTTTTACCCGACAAGATAGCTCGATCTCCTCCACTAGTAGGTATAGCACTGGGGCGTGGGTCTAGTGTTGTCCATTCCAGAAAAAGTTGACCATCTTCTTCTGAATTTACTTTATTAGTGGTTCTGCTGGTTCAAGGACATTGAAACAGTGCCACAGCATGGATGCGACCAAGTTGTTGATAACTAGTACTCCTCCCCTATAGGACAACTGAGTTAGGACACAAGTCCACCGAGACAACTTGGCACACACTTTCCTCTCAATGCCTCTTTTTTGACTACCCTGTTGTACCTAAATAAACTCCCAGGTATTTTAGTCTTTGGCTTTCCTCCACTGGAGACCAACTGGTAAATCTTTGTTGTTGCCAGGACCCTGTTAAAAAACATTCACACTTGTTCCAATTTACTTTGGCTTAGGAAGCTCTTGCATACATGTCTAAACTATGTGTCAAGGCTTTGACATCCTCTTGACTTTTGATAAAAACCATTATATCATCTGCCTAATACATCTGCCAATTTTAATTGGACAGCTGATACAACCACCAACCTTCAGAATAAAACAAGCTTCCGTGTAAAGTATTTCTAACCATAATAAAAAATCTTTTCCTATTCCAAAAGCTGTCCGTACCTCAAATAAATAAAATCTCTGTCAAATGCCTTTTCTTGATCCAGAGATAAAAATCGAGTCACCAGAATTCAACTTGTCACAAAGGACGGGGCGCAGTCCGTCCAAAAGCGGCGCTGCTCGGTGCTATGCACAAGCGAGATGCTCTCGGTGCTAATAAGCGAGTCCAGCCTACCTACGGGAACCCCGAACGGACAAAACCGAAACTAGAACAGGGGGGAGTGGCCTAGCACTCCCAACCCTGACACAACATGCATAAGTCCATAATGTTTCTGATAAGAAATAGATTGTCCATGATTGAGCGGTCAGGAATACAGTATGACAGATTGTATGTATGACACTGCATAATCAGTTTCAGTCTGTTTGCAAAGAATTTTCTAGGTTTTTAAAAGCCCCAAGTCTCCTTTTTTTGGGAGCAAGGATAAAACAGCTTTTGTGCACCTTGTTGGGAGTCTTTTTTTCTTTTAAATCACGCATAAATACTTTTTAAAAAATCAGCTGTTAATAAGCCCCAAAATTTTTATAAAATTCGCTCTGTAATCCATCTATTCCGGGAGTTCGTCATTTTCAAGATTCAAGAAAATTTTATTATCATTAATATCACATGTGGTACATGAGATAAGAACGAAATTATGGGTCACGGACCCCGATTACCCTGTAATTTTAAAGTTATCATTTAAATTAAAATTTTAAAGAAGAAAATGAGATTTTTTTTTCTTAAATACAAAAATACAGTATATAGATGTGTGAAATATACTAATATACAACTGTGAGAGCTATGAGAACTATAAGAACTATGAGAGCTGCTGCAGTGTTAACTTTATGCGGCCTCAAACCATTGTCCAGCATGTTCCTCTGATCTTCAGTCTATTTGGTCAGGTCTTTTAAAATTTCCTCACTGCAGTCAGGGTTGCAGTCTTCAGTGTTGTATAAGTCTTCAGTGTTGTTGTAAGTCTGTATAAGAATCTATTGCCATGTCTCTCATTTCCGCTGCATCTATGGTAGTGGTTCTTTGCTAAAGGTTGAAAAAAAATGTAGTAGGAGCATCCATGTCTTTGATGTTGGCAATGTGTGACTTTATTAAGGTTGATTTTACTTGCTCTTGCAGATAAGAGCTTAAAATCTTCCTGCTTTTCTCTAGTAGATGTTACGTTCAGACGATGCCATGGCTAAAGAGGACAGAATCCAGACTGTTGAATGTTTAGAGTAGTTTTTAATGCAGAAGACACCAGAGGAAACACAGCCATAGCACGCGACAGGACACGACCATAATACAAAACAATGTTCCAACAGGGAACATTGGGAAAGGCTGGGTATTTAAAACATATAGGAAAGTCACATCATAGGAAAACACAGCTGAACCAGATTAAACGGATTTACCAGGACAAAATAACTAGTTACACAAAGAACACACACGGCTGCAACAGATCAACACCAATGACAAACAGGGTCCAATAGGGAGCGCTGATGAAACATCCCGAAGGGCCGGCAGTACCACCAGATTTGACAGTAGACCTTTATTTCTCATGTTGTTTTCTCTGATCGTTTGATGTTCTAACATGCTGATGACTGATTTCTGAGTCATAGATGGTTTGTTTTATGGTCTGATGTGTGTGTTGTATATTGCTGGCAGAAAAATTTTATTTGGGATTTTAGATTTTGTAAATCTAACCTCCAATTAAATAATATTGCCACCCCTGCACCAAAATTAGAACCATGACTAAAATAAAATCTCCCTTCCCATTTTCCACTCCGTTTCGTTTGACCTATCATGTGTTTCCTGTAGGAAAACTATATAGAGATTTTTTTGTCGTACGAATGCTTGTGCTATTGCTTGTTTATTTTTGTCCCTGCCGCCATTATTGTTTAGAGATTCTAACCTTAATTTATCCTTTTAAGAAAAGAGAGAAATGAAAAGAAAGGAAAGTGAGATGTCCAGTGAGGCTTCATTCAGAAACATCAGTACTGTCAGGGTGACCCCAGGAAGTGTTTCCCATACTGTGGTTTCAGCACAGGACCTTCAGCACAGGGTTTTTACAGTTCAGTGACACTGTCCTGAGTTTGCTTACTATTTTTCTGAAGCGGGACAATTTTCGCTCGATGTCCACATTTGGAATGAAAGGAGGTACATTTGAAACTGTAACTTTTACTGTGGCGGCTCCCAGCGTATTAACGAGGTAAAGTTCACCACTTACCTCAATCCCGTGTTCGATCAGCTGGTGAACCAACCTACCCCCATGTAATAGAGGACATTAGACATTTAAAAGGAAAAAAAAAATATGAGCTTTAGTTATAAAAAAGTGTTTTTTGTACTAGTTTCATTTTATTGCCTGTTAATAAGCTTATATGGAGGTATTTGCAGAGTTAACATTATATAGGAATTTAAATTACAAAAGATGTAAAAATAAAAATTGTAATTCTGCTGTGGGGTTATATAATAGTGCACTTTTATTGTTTCTGGTGCTATGATTTTCAGATCATTGGTGGAATCGATCATACACTTTATGTTGGTGAAGTGTGGTACACTCCAATTCGCCGTGAGTGGTATTATGAGGTCATCATTGTGCGCATTGAAGTTAATGGACAGGACCTCAACATGGACTGCAAAGAGGTGTGAAAGTAAACTATTTTGTAATTGTTATTCTGTTACATTTAATAGTTTGGTCAGACCCTGACACTGACATTTTTACAAAAAGTTAACAAAGTAAATATGTATTAAGTGCTAAAAAACAGCATTCAAATTAAATTACGTATGAATGTGTCTTTCCCACAGTATAACTATGACAAGAGCATTGTTGACAGTGGAACCACAAACTTGCGCCTCCCTCGCAAAGTGTTCCAGGCAGCTGTGAAGGCCATTGAAGCAGCATCTTCTGTAATTGTCTTTTTTATATTTTTTGATATGTGACAAAAAAAACTTTTTTTTTTTAATAAAATTATAAACATTACTTTGTCAGCATATTCAGGTATTTGCTTAATTTCTGAAATTAGCAGTGTTTAAAATTCCAGGATTTAGGATTAGATAGCATTTGTGCTGAGATCATACTTGTTTTAATTAGTAAATAACTTTGAATTGATCTGGTTTTGTTTATGTAAATTGAACCTTTTAAATGTAGTTAGTAGGTTATCTTCCAGGAAGTTGCCATTGTAAGCTATAATAACTAGGGAAAGTGTCATTGTTTACTCAGCCATCTCCTTTTAAGTGCTGCACTTCCAAGATCAGGTTCAATTACAATTAATGTTCAAACCTCTGTTGTAAAACTATTTAGTCAGAGCTGCACTGAAGGGTTAAAATATAACATATTCTCTCCAGTGTTTGGCCTGAGCATGGTTGTCTGTGTTTACGGACTGTAGATAATTAGCGTAATTATGGCACAAACCCAGGGGAGATTTTTTTATGAAAAAAATTCATGAAACTTTCATTCATTCATTCATTTATTCATTCATTATCTTCCGCTTTATCCTATATTAGGGTCGCGGGGGGGTTCCCCATGCCCATCCAGGGGAGAACGCTTCGGGCGCTGGGTAGATACACCTAGGACAGGGCGCCAATCTATCGCTGGGCACACACTCACTCACACAAACACACTCACTCAATTGACCTTGATCCATGTTTTTGGGCTGTGGGAGGAAACCGAACACGCTGAGAACATGGAAACTCCACCCAGATGGGGATTCGAACCGGGAATCCCTAGCGCTGAGAGGCGATCGTGCTAAGCACTAAGCATTCATGAATCATAATTTTGTAAAATTTCCCTTGTGTTTTAAGGACTGCAACACTCCAGTTCAGGGTTAAGCATCTTGTTCCAACTTGAGCCAGTCACTTCTTGTACTTTAAATCTCCAATTGCTAATTTGTGTATAAACCCTGACTTATGTTTTAATTTTATTGGTCATGTCATTTATATAAAAAAATTTCAATTTGTTAACTTTGTGTAATTAAAACTTTTGTCTTTCATTTGTGCAGACTGAGCAGTTTCCCTCAGGTTTCTGGCTGGGCGAGCAGTTAGTCTGCTGGCAGGCTGGCACTACACCTTGGCACATCTTTCCTGTCATTTCTCTGTACCTTATGAGTGAGAAACATAATCAGTCATTTCGCATTTCTGTTCTGCCTCAGGTAAGTATGTATGTGTACATATTATATTTGTGGTATAAAAAAGTTTGCTAGCTAATAGTTACTAACTCAGTTTTTTTAGCCTGTCTCCAGTTTTAAATATAGTATACTTCCAATACTAATATAATAAATATACTACATAAAAGTGTAAATTTGTATAAACTGCATGGGAAATGTAGTCAAGGACGTCACGTGCCACACATTTCACTCATTTTGGGATCATGTCAGGTCAGTATTCAAGCTTCTGATGGAAAAGTATCTTCCTAGTAGGGCTGGGGTAATGCATCGGCAACGTCGACGTAATCGATTACGAAAATACGCCGATTTGCGTAACTTGAAAATCGTTAGATTAATCAATGGAAAATTAATCGTTAGATGCAACTGTAAGGCATGCCTCACATATTTTGTGTTTCGTTAATTATCATTTATTCCTAGTTTTGTGTCTTGTTTTTGGTTAATTAGCTTTGTTCTTCTATGCGTCCTGCCCGGTCACATGATGGTTTTTGTTTTGCTTTTATACCGCTTTGGTTCAGCCTTCCTGTAGACCGGCATTTTTTTGTTATAGCATGTTGCCCTGTGCGCGTTTCCCATTTCCGATTCCCTGTGTCAAGCTGTCCTGATTCATGCAAATCAATAAACCGACTCCCTTATCTGCGCCTCCTGGATCCTTTCTATGTTACGGCACTTTTGCTACAGTGGTCACATGCCTGACAGCAGCCTGCTTCCTAGGCTTAATTGTAGACTGAGGTACCTCCCTCTTTGGTCATGAATTAGGGTGGCAAGTTGGTGTAGTGGTTAGCATGTCTGCCTCTCGTTCCTGTGTCCACATGGAATTTCTCCAGGTTCTCTAGTTTCCTCCCACAGTCCAAAAACATGGATTCAAGGTAAATTGGCTGCTCCCTTACAGTGTGTGAATATGTGCTCAGTGATGAATTGGTGCAATGTCCTGGGTGTATCTGCCCAATGCCCAAAACATTCTCCTTTGGATACCCCCCACAACCCTATTATGGGATTAAGTGGAATATACTGAGATGAGATGGGATATACTGAAGTAGTTGTATTGTGTTTAAAAATACAGGGTAATGGATTCATAGGAAAAGGATATTGTGATATTGTTTTCTGCAAAATCTCTCTAATTTTATTTAATTTAGCTAGCCAGCTTTAACACATTTGACAGCTTGATCAAGTCAGCAAAAATCTCAGACCGATTTTTTTATGTTTATATCTAATAGATTATGTTTCAATAATGAACAGAAAATCACCCGTCAGGGTGACCCCAGGAAGTGTTTCCCATAATCTTTTTCAAGGTAACATTTGTGGTTTGGTAAATCTAAGAAAACCAAGTCATAAATATTACCTTAAAAATCCACTGGGAATTTAACTTTTAGTCCTTGATATAGAATGTCAAAACTATGTGGTTTTCCAGTCAGTGAAATAAGTAGGTTTTAAATGATATGTATGCATTCATGAATGAGTGACAGTCCCAGTGCAATTAATAAAATGCTCACACCAGAAGACAACAGTAATGTAATGGAACAATTATTATCAATCATTATTATTTGTATTATTATTTATTTATTTCTCCATACTTGTTATTTTTTTCGAAAAGTGTATAATTTTATACACTTTCCTACCTGTGCCATATTATTTACGTGACTTTTATTATGGCTTGATTTTCAAACAGATTTTTTAAAAATGCTAGATCACCCATTTTTTTCTCTCTGATCGTACAATCATAATCAGTGTAAAATTGTGTGATGTAAGTTTTAGTTAAATACAGATTCATTCTAATCTTTGAACTAAAATCCTAGTGTGGATGCAGATTGTCTTAACAACAAAATAGGTCAGAATTAAGAACATCCCTAAAACCTAGGTCAACTTATTGCTTATTGCTTATAGTTGTTTTTGTTGATGGGCTGAGCTAAATATATTTTTAAAACATGTCATACTAAATTACTCAATCTTTATAGTTCCTGCATTTTTAGAACAATACTTGTTGCTAGGATACTTAAAAAATTATTTTTTAGAGCTATGATGTTTTTGTTTTAAACAAATATCTGATAGTTTACATATGTTATCTATGCAGCAGTATCTCCGACCTGTAGAAGATGTGGCCTCAGCACAAGAGGATTGCTACAAGTTTGCCGTGTCTCAGTCAAGCACAGGGACAGTCATGGGTGCTGTTATCATGGAGGGCTTCTATGTTGTCTTTGACCGTGAGCGCAAACGTCTCGGCTTTGCTGTTAGCACATGTCATGGTAAGTCAGTAGAAGGGATAGCTTTTATATACTATGGCCAAAATTATGTGTTTCTCTAGTTATACCTTCAAAATTTTTTTTGTTTGCAAAACTCAAATGGCCTAAGATACTCTCAAGATTTAACAAAGCATTTATGTATACAAAATAATTTTTTTTATAAATGTACTAACTATTCACATAATTTTTTAGGTGTTAATAATATTGTCCACTAGAGGATACACCAGAATTTTTGGGGGGAACTCTTAATGCTGATGTCTTCACATGACCTGGCATTTCAAATGACACATTCCACACAATACTTTTTAATCAGTATAAACAGAGATATAGTGTCCTTTTGCTTCTATCATTCATGTAACATCAATTCTTACCAATGACAAATGTTTAGTTATAATATCCCCAGCCTGATAATGAAGGATGGTAAAGTGGAAATCAGAATCACTTTATAAGTATGTCACACACACAAGGAATTTGTCTTGGTGAGTACACACAAGTAACATACTAAATTAAAAAATAACAACAAGATAGCACACAGACACTACAAAGTAATAAACAGAATTACTATAGAAATTATAATACAATCAGGTAATCTAAAGAGTAATGAATAAAAAATAAATAAAAAAGAAGCAAAAAATATGGAATATCTGTACATATGGGATGTGAAATTACTGTGAAGATGTATAAAACAGTGCATACAGTGCAGCATGTGTTATTATTTACAGATAATTAAAAAAATGAATAGAGATTTATACAATTGCTGTTGTACAGCTGTGCAAAATTAGAATTATTGGATAGTTTCTAGCTTTAAGCATGCCTCAATTAAAATAAGCTGCTTGATAACATAATAACGTTGTTCTTTAAATGATGCATTTAACAAACTTATGCTATTATATGGGTTTCGTGTCCATGTTATTTTAGTCATATAGTGTGAGTTATTAAGTAAAATATTAAGTATTACATCTTATGTTATTGGTATGAGATTATTATCGTGATTATTTATTACCTAACTGCTGAATATTAAACTATGTAAAGATTAGTATGGTATTTTATTAAAGATGGAAATATACAGCATGTTTCAGTTAATGATTCAGTCATACATCCATGCACAAATTTACAATTTGGGATTGTAAACGATGCCAGATACTCACATATTACTAACTCCACAGATGACTTGCTAGCATGAACATATGAGCTTATATAACTATTGTTTAAAGGTGGGGATTATGAACATATCTGATATATAACTGAAGGCTTTTTGGCTTTGGTATTGCTGCTTTAAATGTGAAGCAGAATTGTAATTTTGTTCTTTTATTTTCTAAACTGCTAATTTTAATTGAGGGGTGCTAAGAAATGGAAACTATCCAATAATTAATTGGGTGAAAGATGCAGAAATACCTTGCACAGATATCTAGTCCATCACATGGCAGACACAAAGACAAACATTTACACACAATTAAACCTTGGGAACCTCAAGTAAGCACGACTTGCTGGCCACCCTCCTAGAAATGTTTGAAATACTTTCTTTCTGTGAGGCAACACATGACTGAATTAACAGCCTCACAGCAGGAATATCCTGGGTTTGACTCTTAGGCAGATGGCCTGAGTTTTATTGTGTGGATTTTGCATGTTTTACTCTTGCCTTTTTGTCTGGATGGGCTTCTAATGGGAACAATCCAACAGTAAGCAAATTACAGATACGAATTTGTGTTCGTGAGTGTGAAGGTGTTGGATTGTGTCAGTGTGTCTGCGCTGTGATGGAGCGCTAATCTGCCCATGATGTTTTTCAAACTTTTGCTTAATAAATGCTGGAACAGGCTTCAGCAGCCCTGCACAACCACATTTCATCTGTAATATACGATTTAAAAAAAAATGGTTTGCAGCACAAAGTCACAAAGTCTTAAGTGTTAAGTTAAAAGAACAATAAAATAACTATGAACCATTTAAATACAACCCATTTATTTAAATTGTTTGTCAGCTAATGATGATCAGGAAATGAAATTAGTAAAAGTCATTTTATGTGTAAAAAGCTCAGGTTAGTGTGTGGTTTTGTGTGTGTGTGAGAGAGAGAGAGAGAGAGAGAGAGAGAGAGAGAGAGAGAGCACATGAACCAACAAATAATCAAAGTAGTTTACATGTAACTAAAGACAAGTAATTTTCCAGGTATTTTTTTATTGGTTTTAAGTGTTTTAAAACCAAACCCATTATCATTAAGACACATTGTTGTATTAAAATTCATAAATGTAAAAGTGTATTTGTATTTTTATTAATCAAAATGACATGTCCAGAAAAACCCTGATCAGAAAATCATGAATTAATTATAAAATACATATACATAAAATACTCACATGCCAGGACACAAGGAGGAATTGGGGCAGGACAACATAAAGTTTAGCGTTGTTTAGCTGGCGTTTGAAACTGGAGACAGATATGGACATATACTTCTCATGTTGTCAGCAACTCCTATGCTCTGCAGTGAAGTCTCTTGTTTCATCTGCTCTCTCTCAGTTTTGCCTCTGTTTAAAATCTTAACAGACACGCAACGATTAACATGAACAAACACTTAACCTGATTCCCTGGTTCCACCTCTCATTCACAGATTAGTGTTTGATCGTAGTGTCTTGTCATACTTTATTACCCAATATAGTAGATTACATAAAACATTAAACTTAACTAATTCCACAAATAGATTTTACATGATCACCATCAGCTGAAAACAACAAAAACTAAGTTGACCTGTTTTGAAGTTTTAGGCTTTAATATGCTACAAAAATATTTTTAACTAAAACAGGGTCAACTCTAATATTACACATTGTTAATAATGTCAAGGGTTTAAATATTAATGCAATGCACTCATGCCATTTTGTGTGCTTTTCTCAATTCACTCTCATGTGTCTAATTAGTTCACGATGAGTTCCGCACAGCCTCAGTGGAAGGCCCCTTCCATGGTGTGGAGCTGGAGGACTGTGGCTACAATGTTCCTCAGACAGATGAGTCCACACTCATGACCATCGCCTATGTCATGGCTGGCATCTGTGCCCTCTTCATGCTGCCCCTTTGCCTCATGGTGTGCCAGTGGCGTTTTTCTAGGTGCTTGCATCCTCCCGGGACTGGGGACTTCGCTGATGATTTAAATCTTCTAAAATGAGCCATATTTAAACATGGATGAGCCCATCATTGGGACCATGCAGCATGGGACAGACAGAAATGTCGAAGTGTATTTAGAAAATATAATTAAATGGCACATACAACCAGTCAATGATTATTTGTAAAGAGTTCAAAACCCATGTGTTTACCTCACCTGCTTAATGTGTGGACAGATATTCTGTGTACTCTGCCTCCTGTGTGTGTGTAAATGTATGAGTTTTTATGATGTCATATCCTTTACTAATGG
This sequence comes from Corydoras sp. C115, assembly GCA_019802505.1. NCBI lineage: Eukaryota > Metazoa > Chordata > Actinopteri > Siluriformes > Callichthyidae > Corydoras > Corydoras sp. C115. The sequence goes on along the minus strand of JAFMOC010000536.1, from coordinate 31,552 downwards.
CCTAGCGATAACAAATTAATTATGAGTTAATTTGTGATTGTAAACAATGCCAGATTCTGATACTCACATATTACTAACTCCACAGATGTCTTGCTAGTATGAACATATGAGCTTAGATAACTATTGTTTAAAGGTGGGGATTATGGACATATCTGATATATAACTGAAGGCTTTTTGGCTTTGGTATTGCTGCTTTAAATGTGAAGCAGAATTGTAATTCCATACTTGCTTTAGGCTTATAATATGTACATCACAAACACATACACTCACTCACATTTATGTGAAAGCCCTCCGATGCCATGAATTTATATTTGGATTCCATTCCTTGGTGTGATGTATTTTTTATGGTGTAATTTTATTTATCACAAAATAACGATTCTGTTTTTAGCACTTTTTTTTTTCTCAATGTAATGATGTGAATTGAGATTCCACCTTCAATGTATTTCTTTAAATGTACCAAATTACATGCGGCGAATTTCTGCTCCTCATGCCTGGCAAAAAAACTTTTTAGTGATAGTGCTCTTTAAACTATTTAATAGTAAAGGGATAAAATACAGCACATAGGTCATAAGTCATTATTATTATCTTGCATGTTACATGACTACTTACTGAAAAATAAAACAATTTGACAACATTTTTATTCAAAAAGTATCTTATTGATGTAATAGAATTTGATTGTATGAGCTATAGCATAACAGAAACAGTCAGCTGTATGTAATTTTTTTTTATAATTCTGTTGATTTCCTCCTTTGATTACAAGGCATCAACCTGATCAAATGATTTCAACATAAAGTCATCATCCATTCATGCATTTGACTACTTTTTTCTTAAGTTTTTCATCTCTCTGCCTTCTTCTTACATGATCCTTTCCAAAATTACAGAACTTAGATACGTCAAAAATATTTTTTGCTGGCTTTGTAACTAATGCTCTCACTTGCATCAAAGACTATTCTGCTAGCATCAAACTTGCAACTAGCATATTTAGCTTTACCCTTTTGACCAATCTAGGCCAGGTTGTATGAAAACAGCACACTTTCCTCACTTTGCTTCTGATGACCCCAAACTGTGCAGATGCTGAATGAAAATCTATTTGAATGATGGAACCTCAAGCTGAATTTTCCAAAAATAGAGCTAGTGATAATTCAAGCAACAGCCTGGGTTCTTTTTGAATTCTTTATACCATCAAGTTCAGATTATTTTTGATTAAGCAGGCTAATCAAGCTCTCATCCTTGAATTGACTATTGGAGTACATTGCTTGCTCATCTCTCAAGCCTCCTTAGCTAAACTAGAACTCATTTGGTGTTCTACCAACCCAAGCACCTGTACCCAGTACAAGGCCGAAACACTGCCCTCGAGACAATTTTTGTATTTTATCAACACTATTTTTCATACGTACACCCCAGCTAACGCATTGTGCTCTAATTAAAAAGCTACCTGGTGCTTTAACCTCACTATAATGGCAGTCCACACTCCATAGCTTTAATGCTAAATGGTAGAATGATCTCCCAATCACTGTGAGTTTTGAACAAAACTGCAAAGTGATAAAATGAACAATGAAATATATTTTTTGAATTAGTCTTTTTAATTGGTCTATTCATTGTATAATGTTGTGTTATGTTTATTTAATGCAACATGCAGTATATGCACCTGCAACTGGGAATTTGTTACCCTGATTGATGTTTTATACTGGTCAGGCCTCCTCACTGAACTAATAGTTTGTTCTCCTGGGAAAATAACATATAATCTTTGCATATCATTGAATGTTTTTATTCCGACCATGTTTCTTGTCCTTCTATAGTAGCTCTGGTTTTCTTCCACAGTCAAAAATCATTAAACAAGTGATAGTACTTTAAGTTTATGGTTGAATGTCACGTGTGTCCTCTCTGTGATAGACCTTTGACCAATACAGGCTGTTTTCCCACCTCCCACCCCCACGTAAGACGCAAGACTTGGCTCCTGTATAAACACACACACACATATACACCACCAATCAGGTTAAGTTGGTTAGATAATTGGTTAATTAATCGTATCATTATCTTGAGAACATGTGGTTAATACTTTTTTAAACTTTGACATATTAATTAAATTTATTTCATGGCATCTTAAGGCTTCTACACATTCAGCTTGTTAGAATCTTTTCGTAATAATATAACTGTAGCTGATCGATTCTATGCCCACACTAAAAACCTTAACATGACCATAAGAAATTTATACCATTTAAACCATTTAAACCAATGATCTTATATAGTATATCCTTCTAATTGGTGGCTAAGGACTAAGCTCAGTGAAGTTTGTGGTAGTTCAATGGTTAGGGTCTTGGGCTATCAATCTTGAAGTACAAATCTTAGGTACACTAAAGGTACCAATGTGGGCCCCTAAGCATGAGCCTTAACCCTCATTGCTCCTGTGGTGCTGTATGGCCAACCCTGTGTTCTGATCCCAACCATCTAGTTGGGATACTTGTAGGTCACTCTGAATAAAGGCCTCTGCTAAATGGACAAATGTAAGATTCAAAAGCTCATTTTGTCCACTGTTGTGAACAATGTTTTTGCTCATATTTCTGATTCTTTTGTCACAATTTTGTTGATCCTTAAAATAGAACCAGGGCACTAAAATAACATAACATGTTTTAATGTTTTTACCCTTCTATTTCATGTAAATAAATAAACCTGCATTAAAAGACAATTTTTTTGGCCACAGGAAGATATTGTTAGAAAACAGGACAAAACAGGATTTATTATTTAAAATGGTTTATGGACACCAACAGAAAGGGGGAACGAAATAAACGAACTAACACCGGAATAAACCACAACAAAGACGTGCACGGGGGTAAGGAAACACGGAACTAAATACAAAAAACACCCGGTCACGTGCACAAAATAAACCAATCACCCAACGGAGTCCATGAATACCTTAAATGAGGGACAGATGCCCCAGGCACCTGTGACACACAAAGATTGGTTATTGGGTCATAGGGACATTTTATTTTTTTTTTTTTACAAGTATTCAATAAAAGCGTTTTTTTTTTCTTGCCTGAAAGCATATAATTAGAATGTGTTGGTTAGGTGGGAGGAGGGGGCTATTACTGTCTATGCAGTTAAGTCTCTATTAAGCCAGTATTTTTATAGTCAGTGCAGTTCAAACCTGATGAATACAATAAACTTTGCAAGTAAAATGTTTTAAGAAAAAAATATATTTAACATAGTATTTAATAAGTACTAAAAAGGTGGACCATGTTAAATTACTCATGATTTTAAATATATAAAAGTTGTATCTTGACAGTTGAATATTTTTCTGGCTTTGTGGTTTTCTATCAAACATTATTCCACGTGCACTAAAAACAAGCTGTCTCAAGTGATTTTCAGTTAAATGGATGTGGTTTCACTACATTAATCTAAAAATATATATCTACACATTTAATTAAAAATGTATATACAAATCTGCAAATGTTGATTTTGCTGTCTGGTGTAACGCTAAATCATTTCAAATCAAGGAGAAAACTATTTGTAAAACATAATAGTTTCAAGACAATCGCATTCTGAGAAAATTTGAAAACAACTCCGTAATACAAGGAGGATCCCAACAAGGAGTGAGTTCATGGAAAAATATATTATAACAGTCAGGTTTTTTTTAATACAGCTGAAATAGAATCTTGGCCTTTTTTTACTTTATTTGTGGTTCAGGAACCAGCCTTGTTACCTGAAGGTCCCTGATTCAATTCTCGTGCCCTTAAGCAAGGTACCTAACCCCAGTTTCTCCCTGGGCACCATGTACAGAGCTGCCCACCGTGTACAGGGCACATGTGCTCACTTCACCATGTGTGTGTGTGTCACGATCGGCCGCATCTTCAAGGGGCGATGTGACCCCTTGTGAGGGCGGTGACGCCGCGACCCCCCGAGCGTGCGAGGGCGACGAGACCCCTTAAGGATGCGGGGGCGCCGTGACCCCTTGTGAGCACGAGGAGGGCATGACCCTATGAGAGTCCGAGGAGGACATGACCCTTGGTAAGGCAGCGGCGCCGTGGCCCTTTCTGAGCGCGAGAGGGGCGTGACCCTTTGAGGGTACGGGAACGCCGTAACCCTTTATGAGCGTGAGGGGGACGCAACCCTATATGAGCGCGAGAGGGACGTGACCATTTGAGAGTACGGGAACGCCGTACCCCGGGAACGCGAGGGTGGCGCGACCCCTTGAGTGCACGTGGGGGACCATTTGAGAGTACGGGAAGGCCGTACCCTTTTGTGAGCACAAGGGTGGCATGACCCCTGGTGGGCGCGAGAGGGACGTAACCCTTTGAGTGTACGGGAACGCCGTAACCCTTTGTGAGCGCGAGGGGGGCGCAACCCTTTATGAGCACGAGAGGGACGTGACCATTTGGGAACGCGAGGGTGGCGCGACCCCTTGAGTGCACGTGGGCAGCGAGACACCTTGGGTGTGCGTGGGTGACCTGACCCTTGGAGAGCGCGGCGGCGCCTAGGCCCCTTGTGTGCGTGTGGGCGACGTGACCCCTTGGGAAAGCGGGGGAGACGTGACCCCATGTGTGCGCTGTGGCGCCTTGAGAGCGTGAGGGCGACAGAACCCCCACGCGGACTCCGGTGTGGGACAGCAAAACGCGGAACCAGGGACCCGAGAGACAAATGTGTGTTCAGGAACTGGAGAGACAAACGTGGCCGCAGGGGAGACCGGAGAGAAAAACGCGGGTTCAGGGACCGGAGAGAAAAACGCGACTTCAGAGGTGAACCGGGTGGACGTGGACATGACCCGAGTGGACGCAGAAATTACCTAAGATGACGCAAAGGTGACCCGAGTGGACGCCGAAATGACCCGAGTGGACGCACATGAGACCCGAGTGGACGCATAAATGACCCGAGCTGACGCAAAGGCGACCCAAGTAGACGCCAAAATGACCCGAGTGGACGCACATGTGACCCGAGTGGACGCAAAGGTGACCCGAGTGGACGCCAGTCTTGGCCCATGAGCAGGGTAACCGGTACAGGGTCCCATGAGAGCTGAGCGGCCTTCAACACCTCCAGTTCAGAGCGCACCTTGTCCGGAGCGGGTGGCACATTGTCCAGAGTGGGAAATGAGTTGTCCAGATTAAAGGGCAAATAGTCCAGCGCGGAGGCATTACAGAGAGAACCAGTACCATGGCAACACGTGCAGGATCGCGCTGAGGATCCTTGTCCCGCGTCCAGGTGCTCGCCGACGGAGCGGGCATCTGAGCCCGGGGCGAACCGGGCTAGGAACGCCGACTCGAACCGGCTTGCTGAGGTGAGACAGACGTCCCCTGTGGCCACTAGGCCCTCGGCCCACCTCAGCGCAGGTAGAATAGAGTTGGGAGAGGTAGAATTGCACCTTCTCCCGGTCTGAAAGTTCCCGACTGGTCACCAGTTCAAACACCCTGCGACAGCCGATAATGTAAGGGAGTGGCTTCAAAGCCACCCTGTCGCAGGGTGCCGGGAGCTTAATCGGGGCCGAGAGAGGGAGCACAATCTCCCCACAATCAACCCGGTCAATTCCCCTCATCGCTCCAACCTCCGGGGAGCGAGCACTGCAGCAGAAATTGTTACGGTTTACCCAGGAAACCGTGAGGAGTAGGTGGATCCGCTACTCGGAACGACGAAGTCGGGGGCGGGAATTAGATTACATTACATTTACATTTAGTCATTTAGCAGACGCTTTTATCCAAAGCGACTTACAAATGAGAACACACCACAAGTCAGAAGCCATGGAGAAAACCAACTATACTGTAAGTTCATCAACCTGATTGTTATTCGAAGCTGCGCCCCCCCCCCCCTTTTTTTTTTTTTTTTTTTTTTTTTTTTTATAACAGGTATTTGGTAAATAGATGCGTCTTAAGTAGTTTCTTAAAACTGTTTAAAGATTCTGCCTTACGGACAGAGTTGGGAAGATCGTTCCACCATTTTGCAGTGGTGAACGCCACAGAATGAGAATTAGCTCCTCGGTGAGGTGGAATCGCCAGGCGACAATCGTCACTGGAGCGAAGTGAACGAGTCGGAGTGTATTTTGAAAAGATAGAGTGAAGGTAAGAGGGGGAAGATCCAGAAATGGTTCTGTATGCCAGAGTCAGCGACTTGTACTGAATGCGAGCAGCTACAGGAAGCCAATGGAGGGAAGTGAGTAATGGAGTGACGTGAGTTCGCTTGGGCTGGTTAAACACGAGTCGGGCTGCAGAGTTTTGAATTAATTGAAGAGGTCTGATGGTGGAATTTGGGATACCGGCAAGAAGTGCATTACAATAATCAAGCCGGGATAAGACTAGGGCTTGAACAAGCAGTTGGGTAGCATGTTCAGTCAGAAAGGGTCTGATCTTCCTGATGTTATAAAGAAGGAATCTACAAGAACGGGCGGTTTTGATCACATGATCAGAGAGTTTAAGGTGGGAGTCTATAGTGAACCCAAGGTTCCGGACCGAGTCAGTTGGGGAGATTGTGGAGCCATCAATTTGGAAGGTCAGGTTGTGATGGATTGAGGATTTAGCAGGGATAATGAGAAGCTCTGTTTTTTCTAAGTTTAATTTGAGATGACAGGCCTTCATCCAGACAGATATGTCGGAGAGGCATGCAGATACTCGATTTGAGATGGTGGTGTCATCAGGGGCAAAAGACAGATGAAGTTGAGTGTCATCAGCATAGCAGTGGTAAGAGAAACCATGCGCCTGGATGACTGTGCTCAGTGATGTCATGTAAAGAGAGAAGAGGAGAGGACCAAGTACAGAGCCCTGAGGCACACCAGTGCGTACTTGGTGAGAGTTAGAGATCTCCCCATTCCATGACACTTTGAAGGTCCTTCCTGTGAGATAGGATCGGAACCATTCAAGTGTCGTATCAGAAAAGCCTAATTCAGCTAGAGTGGACAGTAGAATCTGATGATTTACTGTATCAAAAGCTGCCGAAAGGTCTAACAAAATGAGGACCGAGGATTGAGATTTGGCTTTGGCAGATTTAAGTGAGTCAATCACAGAGAGTAATGCTGTCTCCGTGGAGTGACCACATCTAAAACCGGATTGATTGGGATCGAGGAGATTATTCTGATTAAGAAATTTGGAGACCTGTGTGGATACCACCCGTTCAAGTGTTTTAGACAGGAAAGGTAAAAGAGAAACAGGTCTGTAGCTCTCGACCAAATTTGGGTTGAGCGTAGGTTTTTTGAGTAGGGGTTTGACTATGGCTTGTTTAATTAGATGTTAACAAAGTTTATTTAGCCACACACAGTAGACGTAACATTGAAACGGAGAACACAATCGGCTGCGCAGCTGGGGCCTGACGTCACGGCGGCGTCGGCGCCCTGCGTCAGCGGGGCCGTGTTCCAATCCGCAGCGTCAAACAGGGTGGAGTGTGGCTAAATACCAGGCAAGCAGAGGTGGGACGTGGTACTGTAACAGAGACACAAACACAGGACCAGCAGGAGACGAGGTGTAACAGGACGAGACGAACAGGACGAGGTGCAACAGGGCGAGGCTAAGAACAAGGCGAGACTAGGAACAGGGGACGAGGAGTGTGGGCCAGAGTGGAAACGAGGCGTGACAAGGGTAGGTGCACAAACCAAGACCATCTCGCCTGGGGTGACAGGAGTGAGCTGCTTAAATAAGGAACAGTGATCAGGAACCCAGATGTGCATAGTTACAAGGGCGTGAACACAGAGACCAACCCACACCACGTGACCAAAACAAACCGTGACAGTACGGGGCGTGAACAATCAGACAACCAGACCATGTGACACTAACAAAGTAAGACGCACAACACGTGAACAAGATAATGCAGACTAAGACTACACATAGCAGGTGACCAAGACAAAGCATGACGTAACACTAAACACAACACGCGAACATAACTAGGCATAACTAAGAATACACACAACAGATGACGCTGACAAGGCATACTTATTCGTGGCAAACAGACTAAATGAGGGGCGGGGCTACCCCAGGAAGCACCACCCCTCCGTGACCGACCATAACTGAAATTAGATGGCGGGGCTAGCGCCAAGCTAAAGTAGCCGATTGCTGCAGTAGGGGACATGGCTATTGGCGGGGCTAGCACCGGGTTAAAGTAGCCGGGATGCTACAGCCGGGGACTGGGCGAGCGGCGAGGCTAGCGCCGAGCTAAAACAGCCGGTGCTGCAGCCAAACAACGCAGCTACTGGCGGGGCTAGCGGCGAACTAAGATAGCCGTTGCTGCAGCCGAAAAACGTGGCTAGTGGCGGGGCTAGCGCCGAATTAAAGTAGCAGAAACTGCAGGCGAAAGATGCAGCTAATGGCGAGCTAGCGCCGATGCTAACGCCACTAATAAGAACTTGCAGCCGGAACGGACCCAAACCCGAGGTACGCGGCCGCGGAGAAATATAGAAATAAAGGACGCTTACCCGGATGAGGACACCTGGTCTTCGTGGGATACTGAGGCCAGCATTAATGTCACGATCGGGCGCACTGTCCGTCTGAACGCGGCGCAGCGTGGTGCGGTGAGGTTGTAGGAAGCGAGCCAGGAGACCAGGTAAGCAAAACAAATAGCAGTTTAATCACTGAAGTCAGCGGGAACGCCGCTGAAGGCATGGCGAAACGTGCCGGGAGCAAAACACATAAACAAAATAACTAGACAGCGGGAACGCCGCTGAAGGCACGGCGAAACGTGCCGGGAGTAAACTTTACAAAAAACAACAAAACCAAACCAAACCCGAAACACGGGTAACGGACGTAACATACGTGTATCCGCGAACGCACATACACATGCACTTAAAAATGCTGGCATGCTGACACAGGGCGCATGCGTGCCTCAAGTGCAGTCACCAGGCCACACGTGATCAGGTAGGACCCAATCCCAGCTCAAGGAGATGGGCCCTACCTACGTGAGCCCTAAACGGCCAAACCCGAAACACGGGAGACAGGGGGGAGTTGCCCAGCCCTCCCAACCTGACAGTGTGTGTGTATGTTTCTCTGCTTGTAAGCGCAGTAGGCAAAATAGATCACTATACTTAGTGATCTATTTAGTTAAAATGTAAACCATACAATTGCTGAAAATAACAAACAGATGATCTTCCTTGTTCATTCAATATGAAACCTTCATTAGCAAATTGGCATACAAAATGTATTTGCCATTATACCAGCATGCAACCCATACTAATGTGTGTCAAAAATGAAATATAAAATTTTTATCATCACTGCTCATCAATTCAATACCTATAAAAAACATTGGACATTTTAATTTAGTTATTATTTATTACAATATATTAAAAGGATCACACACACACAAAAAAAAAACTTTAATACTTTGGGTATTTCCCAATCTAAAGTCAATAGAAAAATGTCATATTTAAATATGGACCACAGTGAACACATGTTAACTTTCTGCGACTTAGAACGTCAAATAAACATGGAATCTATGCAGGGATGTATAAGCCTTTGCATGTACAAATGTATACCTGTATAATTTGTATAGACGGACATCACATCACCTTTTTTTAATTAAAGGTGCAACTACCAACTTTTCTATCTAGTAATCTGTCATTATTTTTTCATGAATCTATTGGTTATTTGGTCTACACCCCAAAGATATTCAATTTATTCATGTAGAGAGGTGAAGTGTGTTAATATTTTGTGCAAAATCCTTTCCCAAAAAAATGTAATTGATTATAAAATAGCTGGTGATTACATTACAACTGATCAGATAATTGACTGCAGCTATACTTTTACTTACAAGTTGTTAAAAACAGGGAAGGTTAAGAGCTTTGTTCCAGTCCCCAATCCACAAACACTAAAATATCATTGTGCCAGTTTAAACAGAATGGTCACAAGTCCTATAAGCACACTGTTTATAGTAGGAGAGGTCAGAAGCCTATTAAAGCTACAAAGAGCACAAATCAATGCCCATGATTTTGAAACCTGATATTTAACAAACGTGATGCCAACTGTCTCCATACTTCTTGTCAAGTAGCATATTTTAGGATGTAATTGATTTAAAAAAAAACATTAAGTAATATGCAATACTTGATTGCTCAAAACCATAGTACCATAGACATAATATATAATAATATACATGTGTGAATTAAAATGAAGTTGTACACGTTGATCATATTCCACAATATTATGCACCAAATCAAATAACCGAATGCTACAAAAAAAAGATCAGACATTTTTTGCTAAATAAAACACTGTAAAAAAAAAACAATATAACTGTACATTGCCACATAAAGTCATGATGCATTTTGAAACAAGCTCTAAAATTGATGTAACAAATAAAAATGATCACAGCATGGCACACTTGTACCAAAAATACATTTTGGAATAATGCATGTTGGCATACATAAAAAAGCATTAATATAGTCTATATAGCCAAAAGTATAGGAACACCTACACATTTTACAGGAGCTTTTATAACATCCAATTTTAAGTTACTTTCCCATTCTCAACTGTAACATCCTCTAGAAGCATTTCTACATGATTTTGAGTGTGACTGAATTTATGCCAATGTGTCCAAAATAACATTTCTTAGATATTTACTGGATGAAGGGGGAGGGGGCTTCTCTCTTAAAGAGAAGTCTCTTTTCTTAAAGGTATGAAGGAGTTATGGTTGTGGACACTGTATAGGCCAATCAAGTTATTTTCCACCAAACCATGCCAATGTGGACCATGGTTTGTGGAATGGTACAAACTCATGCTAAAAATGAAAAATCAACCTTCCTCAAGCAGTTCCCATTTTGTTGGAGGCATCCAATTTTCCAAAACGCATGGGTAAGTGGCAATGGGCCTGAATTCAGTGGTGAAAAAGTTTGTCTCTATACTTCTGTCTATATAGTGTACTTGTCTAATAAATGTCTAATAATTTTTTATTTTATGTAACAAAATACAGAAATTAAAATTCAGAAGTATGGTATTATCAATCTTCCTGTATCCCCACTATGAATGTTTTGTAAAAGAATACAAATTTTGAAACAAACACACACAACCATAGAATATGAAAAAACATTGTAAATGATTAGTGCAAATATTTAACATACAGCAAATAACAAAAACACCACCAATAATACTGTGCTTAGTTTGAGGCCATGGAGCCTCACTGTCAATCCTCACCAGATCCTAACTAGCGTCTTGTGAAGAGTTATTTGGAACACAGCACACTCCTTATTTCAGAAACCGTAAAAGTATACAACTACTGGTTTTAAGTATAAAACCATCAGAATGTCTCCAATCAGTAAAATTGTAACTCATCTGACCTTTGGATTTTTGAAAATTATTTTGTTTGTTTGCAAAATGAGCTTTGTTCTTTCAGTAAGCATTTATTTAAAATACAATCAAATTTAAAAGCCTAAAACTAAATATACTGGATTACACATTTTCTACAAGTTGCTTTGAACTTTTTGTCTGAGGATGGTTTAAAATGCCAAAAGTGCTTTGTGTTGTCTCACTATATTTTATTTACAACTTGAACTGTAAAGTCTGATATGTTTCTTTAAGTAAAAGCGATTGGATATCGTCCATTGTTTTTACTGGAATTTAATTTGTACCTCAAATAAGTACCTTTCTAATTTAAAAACTTTAAAAAAATACATTTGTGCTGGATGCTGGTTCTACACACTGACCTTGACTCTCCACATGACTATTGGAGACTAGATAAATGGACTAAATTACCTCAGGATGTCTAATTTTTATAGACTGGCATCTGAAAATGTTGAGCAAAGGAGGCACGATGGTTAGAGGCAGACTACCAGAAGGCAAGGAGTTTGAAACTCAATATCACTTCCAATCAATAAAAATCTTATCAGTTAACTACTGTTGGGGTCCTTCATATTGCCTTACTTGAATTGTGTTAAAACTTAGGTAAAGACAATGTAAATACCAAGTAAGCAAATATACTTCTATATTAAGCTATCAAATATGTTGATATAATTTTTCTTTTCATGTAAAATGTAAAATTTCACCCGTAATCAGGCTTGCATTAGGACTAAATTCAGGTGTTGTACACTTAGCCTGTTACAAAATAGTAAAAATCAGCAATCTAAAAAATATTCCTTTTCTGACCCATAAAATGTACTAAATGTTCATCCAGTAACTAAATGTTCATCCAGATACATATTTCTCAATATTTCTGACCAACTCATAATTGATTAAAATACACAAAAATTAAAATGTTCTATGCACTTTCCTTTTTTGGTAACCTGACTATCTTTAATCCATGTGACATCCAATACTGATGGAAATGCATAAATATATTTTTTATCGTCCATACCCAGTAAATTATTCATTGACATAATTTTGTTTAAGTGATGACAGTAGTATCCTTTTGTCCATGTGCCTCTTTCCCTTTTGAAAAGAGGAAATTGGGTGCTTTTAAGAGCTGCAGTATGTTTTATCCCCTTGTATAAAGTACATCAATGTCTGAATTAATAAGTCATCATGAACAGAAGTCATGGAATGGGGTTGATGCTTCTCCACAATACTCCATTGCTGTTTTGTGTTTACAAGTCAATGTATTTACCAAAACTGTCTTTTGCTGCAAGCCCCCTCTTTGTCATCAGACAAGGGCAACTCTGAGGGTAGAGCAGGTGCAGGGGTACAGTTGGATGATGGTAATAACATGGGTGTTAAACCTGTGTGATTCAGGCTTTCCAGCGATTCAGTGTTGAGCAGACGCTGACTTTCATGTTGAGGACAAATCACATATCGTCCTGGTTGGTGAATCTCAGCTGTGGCTACTGATTCATTGGCCTTTAAAGCCCCCAGAGGACACAAGCCACTTCCAAAATTAGGCTCTCGACCCCCTACGGCCCCCATCTCTCCTAAAGACTCCTCCATATTTACATACAGAATCTCGTTGGGGTCCTGGGGGTCAGGGAGTTCATCCAGGGCCTTCTCCAGCTCACAACGTAATACTTCAAAGCTTGGTCGGTCTTTAGGGCTAAGCAGCCAACAAGAGAACATCAAGGAGTAGCTAAAAAAATATTTAAAACAGGATTTTAATAAATTATGACAACTATACAAAGCCAAAACTTTGTACTATTTTAGATTTCTTTAAAAAAAAGTAATTGTATAACTGAGTGTTATATACACACACTTATTTCCAAAGAATTTGGACCTGCTGAAACACATAGGTATTTGTTTTCTTAGTACAGTACAGACTGGCCATATAGTTTTAAAGGAACATTTAAATTGACAGAAATTCGCACTTACATGCAGTCCAGACAGTCTGGAGGCTGTTTGAGGCGGTTTCCCTGCCGTAGGTAATCATAGATTTCGCTGTTCTCCACACCAGGGTACGGAGTCTGTCCACGAGTTGCAATCTCCCACATTGTCACTCCAAAGGACCACTAATTGAAATATATAGAGGTTACCAGCCATAACATTAGATCAATAAAAAAACACAATGATTTTTTTTTGTTCAAAATGTCAGTTCATAATTCAAGAATGATGGCTTAGTGGTTAGCACGTTCGCCTCTCAGCACTAGGGAATCAAGAACAAATAGTATTTACAGAAACGTAAGTGAGGCGGCTTTGGACAATAAGATAAAGCAGAAGACAAACCATTACAAATAAATGTAATTAATAATCTATTATAAAAATTTATAATCTAATAAAGTCATGTTTTGTTTTTCTACCTACATATGTACAGATTATGCCAGATCATTCAGAGAAAAGACTTTTGCAATAAACATTTGGAAAGAATTTGCAAATAACTAATTGAACAAATTTTGTGTGTGCCGTGCGACAGATTGGCCTGGGTGTATCTGCCCAGTGCCCGAAACGCTCTCCCCTGGATGGGCATGGGGAACCCCCCCGCAATCCTAAAATAGGATAAAGCGGAAGATAATGAATGAATGAATTAATGAATGATGAAAAGAAAGGAAAAAGAAACATTTCAAAGCAAAAGAGGCAACAAAGTAGCTTAAAATACTTTTCCATTATTGCAAGACATTGCTTAAACACTTAAAGTCTGTAGAATTTCACTGCACAGGTTTGTTTGTAAAGTGTGCTTGTTAATTAGCAATTCTAAGCACCATAGTCAGGTAGACCATTTGAAATACTGATTTTTATGTGTTTTTCACTGCATGAAAATTCACTTGGTGATTGGTTAAAACTTTAAATTGTGATCAAGAATATGTGGAAATCTGGTCCCACATCAATGATAAAAAAATTAGACATAACCATATTGCAAACATCTGTTATTTTATAATCAGTTATTTCCATCCATCCATCCATCCATTATATTCCGCTTTATCCTCTATTAGGGTCGCGGTGGGGTTCCCCATGCCCATCCAGGGGAGAACGTCTCGGGCGCTGGGCATAATCAGTTATTTATGGATTTATGGTAATTAAATACATTTAAAATACAAAAAAAAATTATATATATATATATATATATATATATATATATATATATATATATATATATATATATATATATATAAAAACATGCGTACCACATCACTTTTGGTAGTGTAAACTCTATCTGCCAGGCTTTCAATTGCAATCCATTTCACAGGCATCTTTGAGATGCGGCCTTGTCTGTAATAATCTCCATTGTAAATCTTCTTTGAGAGGCCAAAGTCAGCAACGCAAACATTCATGTTCTCATTTAGCCTAAAAAAAAAATTACTTTGATTAAATGCCATATGTTTAGCTAATATTTTGATTACCTTTGTGTACTTACATGCAGTTGCGAGCAGCCAAATCCCTGTGGATGAAGTTTTTGTTGCTAAGGTACTCCATTCCACGAGCTATATCAGTCATAAATTTAACCAACATCTGTGATGGCAAGTACTGAAAAAGAAAAAAAATAAATTGGGATACACCTTAGAAACCGTATTTAACAACACAAGAGGGCGATAGAATACTTTTTTTCATCTAGGAAACAAACATTCCAATGCTGTAAACTCAGAAGCATATGTTTGAACTGGATCCTAAGTGTTCAGCCACATTTAAAATAAATTTACAGGTTACAAGAATAAAATAAAAGGCACCTGTATAAATTTAACTAACTTTTATTACAGCTTTACAGTTTTTTATTTGTATTATATTAGGTGCCATTAGAATAAATTAATAAGTTTTATTAAGTTCAGATATTTGCATTTATTTGTTGTGGTTGAACAGTATATTATATATCAGCAATTTTGAGATGTTTAGAAAAATCTAATCTTAATTATTTCACAATTGATTTATAACTGAACCCTGTTGCCCACTTTCCCACTTCTTACTAACCATACTAACTTTTTGAGACAATTCGCAAAGGTATACTGTCCCCTCAAAGGACAGAAAAATGTTTTGTTTGTATAAAAGAAATATGGGTTTAAACAAAAAAAAAAATCAGAGTTTAAAAGGATGTAATGCAGATGTGATAAATATGATAAGGCATAGCATGTTTGCATCAGACTGTACAAATTGTAGGTAATCAAATATATTAAAACGTACAATTGGCACTGACAAGGGCGGCACGGTGGCTTAATGGTTAGCACGTTCGCCTCTCAGCTCTAGGGGTTCCCGGTTCGAATCCCAATCTCGGTGGAGTTTCCATGTTCTCCCCGTGTCTGCATGGGTTTCCTCCGGGTTCTCCGGTTTCCTCCCACAGTCCAAAAACATGGATTAAGTCAATTGAATTCTCCAAATTGCCCCATATAGAGTGTGGCTGTGTGAGTGAGTGTGTGCCCAGTGATGGCTTGGCGCCCTGTCTTGGTTGGATCTGGCCAGCGCCCAAAACGTTCTCCCCTGGATGGGCATGGTGAACCCCTACGACCCTACAAGAGGATAAAGCGGGAGATAATGGATGAAAAATTGGGACTGACAATTCTTGTTTTAATAACTAGATGAACTCTGTTTAAACTCACACTCTGTGCGAGTTCAAATAATAAATACCTCTAAATATACACTTGATTTTATCCTAGTGTTTTAGATTTAAAGGCTGCATTTGTTGTAAAAATGCATAATCCAAGAGAGCTGTCGATGGGAGAAAGGCAAGCGATTTTGAACCCGAAACAGAGGGGAAACTCAATTAGGCAAATTTAACAAACGTTGGTTTTAGCCAATATGACAATCACAACTGTCCTGAATCAAAAAGAAACTACTGATATAATGAGCAACAAACATCACCACAAATTACAAACCACTCATCAGCAGCATGAGAAAGCCAGACTATAATTTCCATACTATTACAGAGTAAAGCAAAAAGTTTAAAACAGTTTTATGGACTTATAAGCATACATTACACCCAAGTGTTGGAAAATCCATGTGTTGAGGAACAAATAATCTGCTTGGGACACAAAACATACAAGCACTGTGTGAGGACTTAAGCTTTTGAACCAGGATCACTAAAATGGTTTGATGATTTAATTCATGAGAATTTAGAATTTTTTTTCTGCCTATTTACAGTGAAATGCACCTAAAAATGTGAGGAACTTGCTCATGCAGTATGACAGTGATTCAAAACACTGTTACCATGACTTAATCAGGTAAAAAATAATGCCTATCAATCAACAGACCTTTATCAAAATAAGTTTACATTTAACCACAAAGAGGAGACGGACAAGACAAAACTTACACAAACTATAAAGGATGAGTAGAGACTTACCACAGGGGAATCTCCAAGTCTAGAATAGAGCAGGTAACTGTGCAGGTCACCATGTTTCATGTATGGCAGAATAACCACAGGAGATGGGAAACCTTCACTTTCTACAGTCTGCAAACATACACCTGCCATACAAAAACAAATATATTTCTACTGACTTTGTACTGGTGCCAATCCTTTTATTACATCTATAATTCCAGTGATGAATTAGAAAACACCAGGTCGATATTCGGAAATACACTATATTGTGCAAAAGAAATAAAAGCTACAGATAAAAGCTGGATTGTTCAGCATGTACAACTAAATAAATTAAAATAAACATGATAGAAATGTTAAATAGTATACTAGTACAACGTTTAGCCTAAGATTAGTGTCTGCTTGTTGTAAATTACTTATTTACTTATTATACCCCAGTTCCTATCGCATGTAGTAAATTATTTTCAATCTGAAATAAAAGCTTGGACAACATGTTTGTTTCCCTTACCCAGCAGCCTCATTACATTCTGGTGGTCAAACTCCTTCATGCATGCAGCTTCTCTTAGAAAGTCCTCCATTTCGGTGCGTGTGCAAATAGTGACTAAAATAAATAAACAAACAAAATATTTTTTAAAAACGACCCATATATCATGTTAAATTATTCATTCATTCATTATCTCCCGTTTCATCCTCTATTAGGGTCGCGGTGGGGTTCCCCATACCCATCCAGGGGAGAACATCTCGGGCGCTGGGCAGATACACCCAGGACAGGGCGCCAATCCATCGCTGGGCACACACTCACACACTCAAACACACTCTATATGGGGCAATTTAGAGAACTCAATTAACTTGATCCATGTTTTTGGACTGTGGGAGGAAACCGGAGAACCCGGAGGAAACCCACGCGGACACGGGGAGAACATGGAAACTCCACCCAGATGGGGATTCGAACCGGGAATCCCTAGCGCTGAGAGGCGAACGTGCTAACCACTAAGCCACCGTGCCGCCCTCATGTTAAATTAATTTATCTTAAATTAATTCTGCTTGTGAAGTCTAAAATTTAGTAGAAAATTTGCAATTTATCCATAGAAAACAAAATTAATTAATTACCACAAATTATTTAATTAAGTGGTACCTTTTTAATTGATCCATGTGGCATTAAGTATGCAACTTTTAGCCTTAAGACTAATATAAGTCTAAAATCTAATAATTTTACTATGGCTAGTTTTCATGACTTACTTTTCATGGTCTTAACTGCCACTTTAAGCACAGAATCCTCTTGAGTTAGACTCCCTTCCATAACAGAGCCAAATTCACCTGCATATATAGATACACAATTATGTCACTACCTGAAGCACAATGCTATAATAAATAAACTGTATGCTGTCAGCTTACCTTCTCCTAGGGTTTTTCCCAAGGTAAGTTTGTGTCTGTCCACCATCACATCCTGAAGCTTCTGCTTGAGTTCATCACTGATGCCCAGTGAGTTTACTGTGGATACACACAAGCACACACATGGATAAGTATAACAGCAGCATTATTATTATTATTATTTTTTTTTTTGATGTAATGTGTTTATTTTTTATTACAACTGTTTAAAGCTAATCGATTTATAGATATAACTTTAAATTTAAAGTTAATTTTTCAATCCATTTAAGATTTGAGAGGTCCACGTATTTTTAAAATGTATGTGCATAGGAGACATTAAAATTTCAATTTTATATGTTACCAAAACTATTGTATCCTCACAAGCTTAAAGTTTAGTTGATAGTATGTTTTTTTTCTGTGCTGTCTTAATTAGAATTTTTGCTTAGACAGCCTGCTGTAAAATAAGACACTAGTGTATTGTAATTTGAACTACGTCAGTAAATATAAATTTACATTTAATATATGTTTAATTAAGTACATACGAATATTAATACCTGATTATTACTTATGTTCTGTGAAATTTGTCATGTGAATGTTCAGTTTAATTATATTAGACACTCTAAGGATCATCTATTATGTATTCTGACTTTTTTTTATCTACTTTGGATGAAAGTGGTAGCTAAATGTAAATGTAATGGAAACAATGCCACAGTAACATGCTTGCTGTAATCAAATATAAAGGATGTCCAACTAAATAATAGAGTATGTGACCTTTTTTGTGGCCAAGCAGTGTATATTGCTCTTAATGTGAATGGACATTCAATGGAAATGTAGAATTTTATATTTATACTGCTACTTGTACATCTATAAACATGTATGTGACAACATAAACTTTTATTTGTTTTAGTTTTTCAAATAAAAACTAAAAACTTGATAACACATATTGATACACATTTAACAAGAGTTTCTGTCTTTGCTTTTTTTAACCAAAAATTCATTCTTTGAGCTTATGTTGTAAAATACAGGTAAATCACGACCCTTTTCTTGCAAAGTGTAACAGGTGCCTAGGGCACCTGTCACCTGTTTTGTGTTTAGTTTCGTTCTGTTCTGTTAATTAACGTTCATTGGTTATCAGTTTAGCACGTTCGCCTCTCAGCGCTAGGTATTCCCGGTTCGAATCCCCATCTGGGTGGAGTTTCCATGTTCTCCCCGTGTCTGCGTGGGTTTCCTCCGGGTTCTCCGGTTTCCTCCCACAGTCCAAAAACATGGATCAAGTTAATTGAGTTCTCCAAATTGCCCCATATAGAGTGTGTATGTGTGAGTGAGTGTGTGCCCAGCGATGGATTGGCGCCCTGTCCTGGGTCTATCTGCCCAGCGCCCGAGACGTTCTCCCCTGGATGGGCATGGGGAACCCCACTGCGACCCTAGTAGAGGATAAAGCGGGAGATAATGAATGAATGAATGGTTATCAGTTAGTTAATTAACGTCGTCTTGTCATTGGTTTGTTTTGTGCACATGGTCTGGTGTCGTTTCGTATTTATTTCCGTTGTTTCTCGCCTCGGTGCTGGTCGTGTTTTATATGTCACTAGTCGTTCGTACCTCATGTTTTTTGGTGCACTGCACCTTTAAATAAACTCATTCTTCTGCTACCTGCGTGCCTGACTCCCTTCAGCGCGTGTAAACGCGGCGGCTCTGCACTTCCTATGCGCAGCCGCTTTATTCCGAGGTAGACTACCGTGACAGAACGACCAGCCAGGCAATTTGGGGAGTCCAGAGCCCAGGTAAGCGCTTTTCTAAATTTTTCTTTGCGGGGGCTGTGTAACCTCATACTTGCGGCGCGTTCCACCGTGTCCGCGAGTGCGCCGCAAAGCCCGCCGTCCCGGAGCCGTAAGGATGGCTCGATCAGAGAGGTAACGGAGTATTACGACTCCGATGATGAGTGGCTATGGTGGTTCGGGTACGAAGCGCTCTGCGCTGAGGAGGGTCTGGATCTGATTCAGATATCCGATGATGAGGCGGGCGAGTCGTACCTGTATGGGCATATTCTGCCCATACGAACCCTCCTAAACTCTGAGGAGTTCTGGACGGACGCTCCGGTCCAGCTTGTTAAACCCCCCGTCGCGAAATCCAGACACAGAGCGCGCCGGCGCGGTGCCAAGACGCAGCGTGCGTGCGGCGCAGCTGCTGAGCGCGGTACGTGTGCTGCGGGGCAGTCATGTGACGCATCCGCGCCGGACCGCGCTGTGTCTGGATCGCGCTGTGAGGGGGCGGTACCGGAGCCGACACTCAGGGGGGTAAATGTGGATACATGTGGCGTGAGCGTGGTGTGTCCCCCTGTCTCGTCTGTTTCGTGTGTCCGGTCCGTCTTCCCTGTGTCAGAGATGTCTTTGTGTTTGGGCAATGCGGTGGAGGTGTACCTCTACTGTGTGCAGGATGGCGACCCCGAGGTGGTGGTTCACCCAGCGTGTGTGCCCGCCAAGGTCCGGCCAGCGTGCGAACCCGCTGAGGTCCAGCCAACATGCGTGCCCGCCAAGGTCCTGCCCTCATGCGTGCCCGCCAAGGTCCTGCCAGCGTGCGAACCCGCTGAGGTCCAGCCAGCGTGCGTGCCCGCCGAGGTCCTGCCAGCACGCGAACCCGCTGAGGTCCAGCCAGCGTGTGTGCCCGCCGAGGTTCTGCCAGCGCGCGACCCCTTCCCGAAATCCAGGGGCGTCACGCCGCCCAACCCGAAGTCCAGGGGCGTCACGCCTCCCATCCCGAAGTCCAGGGGCGTCACGCCGCCCATCCCGAAGTCCAGGGGCGTCACGCAGCCCATCCCGAAGTCCAGAGGCGTCACGCCGCCCATCCCGAAGTCCAGGGGCGTCACGCCGCCCAGCCCGAAGCCCAGGGGGCCGCACACCGCCCAGCCCGAGGTCCAGGGGCGTCACGCCGCCCAGCCCGAGGTCCAGGGGCTTCACGCCGCCCAGCCCGAGGTCCAGGAGCCGCACGCCGCCCAGCCCGAGGTCCAGGGGCTGCACGCCGCCCAGCCCGAGCAGCAGGGGCCGCACGCCGCCTAGCCCGAGCAGCAGGGACCGCACGCCGCCCAGCCCGAGCAGCAGGGGCCGCATGCTGCACGCCCCGCAGCCAGGGGGCGCCCATCTTGCTATGCCGCCGGGGGCGTCCGCCTCGCCACGCCACCAGGGGGCGTCCTCCGGACCATGCCGCACGTGGGCGTCCACCTGACCATGCAGCACGAGGGCGTGGCCCACTCCGCGTCCGCCAAAGGTGCTCATCGGCCCACACAGCCAGAGGGCTCCCACCGGACCATGCAGCCAGAGGGCGTGGCCCACTCCTCGTCCTCCGAGGCCGTCCACCGGACCACGCAGTCAGAGGGCATGGCCCACTCCTCGTCCGCCGAGGGCGCCCACCGGACCACACAGCCAGAGGGCGTCCACCGGACCACGCAGCCAGAGGGCGTGGCCCACTCCTCGTCCTCCGAGGCCGTCCACCGGACCACGCAGCCAGAGGGCGTGACCCACTCCTCGTCTGCCGGGGGCGTCCACCGGACCACGCAGCCAGAGGGCGTGGCCCACTCCTCGTCCGCCCCGCAGAGGACGTCCTCCTTCCTGAGGGCGGAGGACCCCCCCCCCACCCCCGTCCCGGGACTGTTTTTTTTTTTTTCTTGGTCGCGTCCCCCCGTTGCGCGACCGCACCTGTTTTGTGTTTAGTTTCGTTCTGTTCCGTTAATTAACGTTCATTGGTTATCAGTTAGTTAATTAACGTCGTCTTGTCATTGGTTTGTTTTGTGCACATGGTCTGGTGTCGTTTCGTATTTATTTCCGTTGTTTCTCGTCATCGGTGCTGGTCGTGTTTTATATGTCACTAGTCGTTCGTACCTCATGTTTTTTGGTGCACTGCACCTTTAAATAAACTCATTCTTCTGCTACCTGCGTGCCTGGCTCCCTTCAGCGCATGTAAACGCGGCGGCTCTGCGCTTCCTATGCGCAGCCGCTTTATTCCGAGGTAGACTACCGTGACACAAAGTCAAGGCCAATGCTAATTTTATTTATTGTTATTTGTATAATTATATTTCATATATTGATGACATCAAATTACTACACTTTACAATTATTTGTTAATTTGTGTTGGCCTATTACACACTATGAATAAAATACATTAGGTTGTTGGAGTAACATGAAAATATGTGAAAATGTTCAAGCAATATGAATAGCTTTTCAGTGATCTGCATTTGTTATCCTTAATCACAAGTTTTCCATGAGATGTTTATAAAAATGTATATTGCCATTATACTTTCACAGCATTTCGTATGTTTGTCTGTCACTGCAATCACAGTTTTCACATGTCCATATGTGTAGATCAAAGTTGTCTTGGAGGACCACACATCCCATCCAGTATGTTTAGTTTTCAAATATGGTGTACACCTTCTATCACGTGTATGTGTCATTTATGTAGCAGGTCCAAAAAAGTTTGAAAAATTGCATTGCAAACTGTATGTTGTACAATCTGTTCGTCTGTATTAACTTTTAAAGAACAGTTAAATAGTGTCAAATAAACTATGATGGACAAGACAACAAAGAATTTTGGTGGCTTGAGGCAGTTCCATGAGTTTGGGTTACATCATGTTCAAACAGGCCCGAATTCCTATCACTAAGCATGGGTTCAAAAAAACTACTGATAAAAGTCAGAATCAGACACAACATCCAAGCTTAGCATTTTATCCAACAAACAAATGCTGGTACTAGTGCCAGAGCCAGAGTTGGTTTGAAACTGCTGTTTGGGAAACTTCATGTGTTCACACAGCATAATGGATGCAAAGCTTATCAAGAAGTAGAATCAGCAACTTTGTTTCTTCTTGAGTTCTAAATTCATCAAATAAAAAAAACATCAAATAAAGGAACACAGTGCACATGTATAATGAAAATCCAAGACTGTTATCAGTTTATCTGATGCAGAGGTTAATCACTTAACATCCTACTTTCTATTTGGCTTTCTGAACTGTTTCATACATTCCTCCCTTTGTAAACTCAAATTCTTTTAGAAGACACAAATTGTAGCTCTTGGTCCTTGTCCAACAAACATTTTAATAAATACATATCTAAACTGATATCAGGTACATTGTGTCAGGGTTGGGAGTGCTAGGCCACTCCCCCCTGTTTTCGTTTCGGTTTTGGCCGTTCAGGGTTCCCGTAGGTAGGGCCCATCCCCTAGAGCTGGGATTGGGTCCTACCTAATCACATGTGTCCTGCTGTCTACACTTAAGTGCACATGCGCCCTAAGTCAGCAGGCCAGCATTATATGCATTCCGCTTATGTTAAGTTGGGTTTTGTATTTGCTTTGTTTTCGGTTCGGCGTCGCGTTGACGTTTCTTTTCAGTTTTGTTTTGCGTTTTATTTAATAAATCTCTTCTTGCTTCTTACCTGGTCGCCTGGCTCGCTCATTACCTACTTTAACTACATCGCACTGCGCAGTGCCGCCTTTGGACGGACTGCGCCACCCATTGTAACACATTGGTTCATTACACTGTCTTTATTAACTATATATTGTCATTATTAACACAAACAAAAGTAAATAAAAAAAGATAAAAGAATAGAAAAACTAAATACTTATGGCTATTGTCTAATGAAAACCTTTGTGGTAACTATTATAACCCAGCTTTTTTTGCATCAGCATCAGCACCAGCTTTGTTCTAGTAAACCCTATTGATTAATTAGATCAATTTACCAAGAGTATTTGACCACAAGTAATTTTCATTATTTCACAAAGGACTAAGAGCTTGATAAACTCACATGTGGCCTCAGTGGTACGTCTGCTGTAGGTGCGTCGAGCACGGTATCGGACCACCAGCTCACCTCTCTCCATCATGGGCTCAAATGCCTCACTAAAACATAGACATTTATATAAAACATTTTTTTAAACTTCTTATTCTGATCATGTTTACTGAGTTGTTTTAACCTATCCCAAGACTTATTATGTTAAAGGTGGAAAAATGAGTCCATTAGGGTGAGGACACAAATACATTCACATAGATTTACACCTAAACAGTCATGAGAAGAACATGAAAACTATATACAGAACAGACCATGTTTGTCCCTGTCAAACCCAAAACCTCATTGTGATGTAAGATTTCTATCTATTAAGCTGTGACTGCTGTAGGTGCGACTGGAGTAACTTTGAACAGACAGCTAATATGCATGATTGCAAAGTAATGGTCTGGTATTCATTAATGTTAAACTTACCCGAAACGTGTTTGTTTGCGCCTGAGCTTGGCGACATACACAGCCATGAACACTGTCAGAGCTACAGCTACAGCGATGGCCATGATCACATACCACCAGTACCAGGAGATTGAAGGAAGAATGGACTGAACTGAAAACACAGGAAATCTAGATTAAAATAGGTTGCTTTTTTGTTTTGTTTTAACAGATGTTTAAATATAGTAAAAAAAATTAATAGTTAATAAAGTTTATAAAATTAATAGTTAATAAAGTCCACATTTACCAGATTAATAGACTACTTAACATATATGTGACTTTGTACACTAAAATGCACATATTTTGTGTTGCTTAAACATAAAAGACATTCAACTGCCACTTCATAAATACCCTTCTTTGTTTTTACCACCAGCAAGTGTCTGTAAAACTACAGTAATTTTTGAAGACATTTAAATACTCTATTCAATGCAGATACCTTTTGATTAAAAACTGGGCACCTTTATTAGCTATTATAAGGACAGGACCATTTATAAGCGATAAAATTGTATGAATAATTAAGCATCTACTGTTTACCTGTTCATTTGTCTCTGGAATGTTTATAGATAGAAAATTGAAACCAACTGAAGAAATGAACTCTATATTTTAGCCTGGCAAACCCTTTATATGCGCAGGTATGGTAGATACATCAATATGTGTTAGAAGCATAAAATATGCTTACTGCCCTCAACCTTCATCTTCCTATTGTATTCTACACCTTTCTCCAGTGGGGAGGCGTGGTAATTCACCCAAGTTTTAATTGTCGGCCCTATTTAAAAGACGCTTGGGTTGTGCCCGTTGGATTGATTTGCATTTGCTGTTCTCTGTTACTGTCACTGTGCTAAAGTGCATTGTCTTCCTGCCCTAAGTCTTCCCTGATCAGACTCCGGCTCCAGCACGCCTTGCCCCGTCAGCCATCTAGCCCGCTCAGCTGTCTTTGTGCCTCGTCCCGTCTAGGCATCTCTCCGTGGTTTTCGTCTCGGCATTGCTTTTGCTCTTTGGATTTGATTTCCTCTTGTTTTTTTCTTGACGAAAATTGCAATAAACTCTTTTTTCTTTACGGAGGGAGGTTTGGTCTGTTCTTCAGGCGTAAAGCGCCATAACAATTTATGCTACTAATAAGTATTATTGTATTAGTGACCCTATCAACCTTACTGCTTTTTCAGTCCTATAGGAAAGCAATTTCCAGAGAAAAAAAAGTCTTGTGTGTGTATGTGTGTGTGTGTGTGAGAGAGAGAGAGAGAGAGAGAGAGAGTGAGAGTGAGTGTGTGTATCATAACTTACTTGCAGAGGGATGTACTGGATCTAAAACATTCAAAAAAGAAAAATACATATTTAGGAACAAATTGTGTTTTACATTATCTTAAATTTTAAGTCTTTATCTCACCTTCAGAGATTAATATATCTGTCTGAAGTGGGGTCCAAGGTCCCTGTCCAGCAATGGTGTATGCACACAGCCTGAAGGAAATGTTGGATATAGGGGTAGACAGGTTGACTGTGAGCTCTGTGTCAATTCCAATCTTTAACATGGCCTGAAGGGAAGAAGAAAAACATTTTCGAAAGTTGTCATCGGTTAACTCAGTGTTTACGTACATATAAATAGTCAGATTTTATTAAAATCTTTATATCTTATGACTCGAGTCAGTAGGAAGCAATAAAGTATTTTTTTTAAAAGACACTTTAGTT
The DNA here is from genome assembly GCA_019802505.1 of Corydoras sp. C115. Taxonomy (NCBI): domain Eukaryota; kingdom Metazoa; phylum Chordata; class Actinopteri; order Siluriformes; family Callichthyidae; genus Corydoras; species Corydoras sp. C115. The sequence continues at coordinate 5,714 of JAFMOC010000536.1, read as the reverse complement.
AAAATAGCATTATTATGAGCATGTGTTCTGTGTTTATGTCTGTGTTTCAAATAGCACATAACAATAGCACAATATAAAAAGCAACAACATTTGCTTTCTAGGACATACAGGGTGAAATTTTGCAGGGTGGAATGGCAATGAAAGCAGAGGCAACATAGTTGAGACAATGGCAAAATGTGCATTTAAAATGCAAAATTCCTCTTGACACATTGACACATCTCAACACCTCTACGTCAACTGAGGTAACAACACCAGTGATTAATGGCTATAAGTGGTTTGCGCAGGACAAATTTATGTTTGGGTGATATGGTTTGCTGTTTTTTTGTTTTTTGATGTCTTTAATTTTTCTTTCAGTTAATTATATATAGTTTGTTTTAAAAAAAACACTGCTTAGTCATCAAAACCGGGCAAAGCTGGGCCCTTGCTTGAACATACACACACTCACATATATATATGTTTTTTTGTTTTTTTTACAAGAAGCAATGGACAAATTTGAACACGAAATACAGACAAAATCTGTTGAAATCTGAAGATGCTTGTTACCCTTTCATTAGGTGTGCTGTACTCCATCATGTATCCTTGCAGCTCTCCATTTATTTTTCCACTAGGTTCCAGCCAGCTAAATGAAACTTCTGTGCCATTTAGCTGAGCAGATATGTTCATTGGAGCACTTTCTGGAACTGAACATAGAGAAACGACAGATCATCACACATGTGCAGCAAAGCCAACTGGACAAAAGACGATCCAAAAGCTAAAAATCTCTGACTTAACCATAGAACTGACAGGAAGACTACTCCAGAAGGTGTAGGGTTAGGATTCAACTTCAAGATTGACAGAAAAATTTCTCTCTAAGGTGGCGTTTCAAATAAAAAGACCATAGTTTACACAGCTCATTCACCTCTCAGCGCGAGGGATTCCCGGTTTGAATGGATGGAGTTTCCATGTTCTCCCTGTGTCCATGTGGGTTTCCTTGAGGTTCTCCGGTTTCCTCCCACAGTCCAAAAACATGGATCAAGGTCAAATAAATTCTCCAAATTGCCCCATATAGAGTGTGTTTGTGTGTGTGTGTCTGTGTGAGTGAGTGTGTGGCTAGAGATAGATTGGCACCCTGTCCTGGGTGTATCTGCCCAGCGCCCGAAAAGTTCTCCCCTGGATGGGCACCACGACCCAAGTACAGGATAAAGCGGAAGATAATGGATGGAAAATTTACACAACAAAAACATATTTAAAGGGTGGGCATAGGCTTATATTCCTGTCATGATTGGTGGGGGGGTTAGTTTCTCTGTGTTTCTGTTACTTCACAAATTAGTGTATGGAAATGTATTGTTTTTTATATTGATGATTTTATAGGAAAGCTCTTATTTACCTGTTTATGAAATATATAAAACATATTGGTGGCTTTCAACTCTGTTATATAATGATAGGTCCTCCTCAGAACTGGAACAGAACAGGAGTTTTTTTTAAAGGGTGTGTCCATGAAGTGTGCACTATATTAGATACATCTTTTTCACTAACTCACCATCGCAAAGAGTTGCACAGTTTGTTTTTGTAAGAACCCAAACCTACATTAGTGCATCAATGCTGGATTATTAAATACAGCAGTATTAGCAAGGAAAAATACTGTACTCTGGTATCTGTAAAGTGTGTGTGTGTGTATGTGTGTGTGTGTGTGTGCGTGTGTGTGGAGAAAGTAAATGAAGTGGTAAACATGGGCAGGAGCCCGAACGACAGAAGAGTAGCCACTCACAAAAATCTACCCACACATCATTACTAATCCATGTCCCCACCCAAACACACACATGCACACACTATTTTATTTTTATTTTATGATGATGTCTCTTTTTTAAAAGTTATTATTAAAAGTTTTATTTATATATTTCTTTATATGTCTTTGATTGAGCGGAGCACGGTGCATATTCTCACTGTGAGAAACCAAAGGCAACTGTAATGATGTAATCAGGCGGTGCCCTGCCTTTTCTACCTAATTGTTTCCTCACGTGTTTCTGCCTTAATATTAAGAACACACAACAGAGCATGTTTTTTTTATATCCAAGTGTAACTCATTCCTTTTTGCTCCATCTGTCTGTCGAAACACACCAGACCCTCCCCATTCTTTCCTGTGTAAGTAAATTACAAATCAAAGTAAATAATATAAGAAGTAGGTTACAAGAAACAAAACATGGAAGTAAACATGTAGTTATGACAAGCCAAGTCTGATTACAAACAAAAGCTAATGATTATAATTTTGCATGAAAAAAAAAAATATATATATTTTTATGGAAAAAGCCCTGCTAAATTCTGTTACCAAACCCAGCAATGTGTTGCAGACAGAAACTGCAACAGTACCAGTGAAATAATGGGTCTGTATATATTATACAATCACTATACATTTAGAACAGGCACGTAACACATCTGCTGCCTTCAGTTTACGAGGCCAGAGATCTTGTTTGTAGGCTCCATGCAATTAGTCACAAATCAGCGTTGTTTGTTGTTTACGGCCACATACACTTTAAATACAAAGTCAGCACTATTAACATTACTGCCTTACTGAGCTGCTTTCTCTCATTCTTTTTAACTTTCTTCTTTTCTATTTTCACTTATTTCATTCTCTCTCTTTTACTTATTCTTTTTCAAATACTCTCATCTGATATGCTTCCCCCCACCTCTTTTCCTTTTTCTCTCTTTTTTTCCCTGGAGCAAATCTGCCTGTGGGAACGCAGCAAATATTTGGTTGTTTTTCTTCCCTTTTTCATATTTCCTGCTCCCCCTTTTTTCTGATGTCTTCCCCACTGTTCTTTTCCCACACTTCAAGCTTGCAGTTGATCCTTTTCTTATTTGGGCAGTGAAAAGTCCCAGGTCATGCAGGGTCATGAATGAGGGACTGTGGGATGATTAAGGAGTGCGCTGGATGAAAGCATGGATCTAGGAAAAGAGGAACACTACTGCTGAGGAATTCAGGAATTCATTCCTGACTAGACTATAAAATGTTTACAAACAGCAAGTGAAAAAAAGGATGCAAAAAAAGGTAAAGTAGTAGAACATGATAAAATTTATAATTTTTGTCCTGTTGCAGGAACAATTGATGTGTGTAAAACAAAATTACCCATCTACAGTGACATCTATCAATCAATACCAGAACAGCATCCTATTTTGTACATTCGCCACGATCACACTTACTTGGCATTTTGACAAGAATTGTGCAGGCCTACACTACACGAGACTACGCGCCTGGAAAAAAATTTGATTTGCTCTCTGCCTAGTTTCCCCTCCTTTCAGTCTGAACTCTGCATTCATTGTGCTTTTACTGTGTTTTCTCCTTAAAAATAATTATTATCATTTATAACCTTAGTTTACCCAAACAACATTAAAAAAGGAATACAATATATAGCCTAGTTTGACCAAAGGTAATGTACATAGAGTTTTTGGCAGTTACATTTTCCACACAGCTTCTTCAAAATTTTATTAAAAATAAACTGATCTTCCATGACATAATCTAATCCGTTTATTAAAGTAAACATACCAGTACCAGAGTGCTCACTGTTTAGAATAATGTGTATTTCCAATAATGGTATATGACTTCTAAAAATGTTCAACCACTGTCACAGGGTGGAAGGAATGAGGACCGGAGACAGGATTGCATCACCACAGGAATGGCTGTATTGTTGACACGAAGACACCTGTACGCCACCGACACAACCACGTTCACATGTTTCACACATTAATATAAAAGTAAAGAGGTCAGAGGAGTGCATTATTGTCAATAATGTCTTGGCTGGACAATAGGCTTAGCCAATTAGATTTAAAGACCAGAATTACCTGTTTTATAATATGCATTATTTACCTGACGTACATGTCTTTGGACTGTGAGGGAAAACCAGAAAACCTGAGAAAATAGTGTGCTCATAATGCCACCACCTTGGTCAATTACAAGTTGAAAAGTTTGCGACAACACTTTGAGGAGGGGCATTTATATTTCCAGCATGACAGAACTTTTCAAGAACTGCAGAGAACTCCTCAAAGATTAATTTAAACCCTAACCTTTGGTTGCCCCAACTAACTGCTGTGCCCAATGCTTGTTGCTCCCCTGTTTATGACAAACTATTTTATAATGCAATCTTAGGAAAAGGAAAGCTACTTTCACACTCTATGGATAACATTTACATTTACATTTAGTCATTTAGCAGACGCTTTTATCCAAAGCAACTTACAAATGAGAACACCACAAGTCAGAAGCCATGGAGAAAACCAACTATACTGTAAGTTCATCAAATCTGATTGTTATTCGAAGCTGCGCCCCCCCCCCCTTTTTTTTTTTTTTTTTTTTTTTTTTATAACAGGTATTTGTTAAATAGATGCGTCTTAAGTAGTTTCTTAAAACTGTTTAGAGATTCTACCTTACGGACAGAGTTGGGAAGATCGTTCCACCATTTTGCAGTGGTGAACGCCACAGAATGAGAATTAGCTCCTCGGTGAGGTGGAATTGCCAGGCGGCAATCATCACTGGAGCGAAGTGAACGAGTCGGAGTGTATTTTGAAAAGATAGAGTGAAGGTAAGAGGGGGAAGATCCAGAAATGGTTCTGTATGCCAGAGTCAGCGACTTGTACTGAATGCGAGCAGCTACAGGAAGCCAATGGAGGGAAGTGAGTAATGGAGTGACATGAGTTCGCTTGGGCTGGTTAAACACGAGTCGGGCTGCAGAGTTTTGAATTAGTTGAAGAGGTCTTAGTTGGGTAGCATGTTCAGTCAAAAAGGGTCTGATCTTCCTTATGTTATAAAGAAGGAATCTACAAGAACGGGCGGTTTTGATAACATGATCAGAGAGTTTAAGGTGGGAGTCTATTGTGAACCCAAGGTTCCGGACCGAATCAGTTGGGGAGATTGTGGAGCCATTAATTTGGAAGGTCAGGTTGTGATAAACACATTTTAATTAATTTAATTAACATTACAATTTCATATGTTGGCATTGAACTAAACTCTGTAAACGCTGTTGTTCAGTATTGCCACATGGACATGCAAGACCAACATACCCCATTTCAGAACAGTTGCACTAATCCTGACACATGTGCACATACATGTCTTCTGGAGACTCTAATCCTCTTTTGCCTATCCCCTACTGCTTGACCCTATATTTATTTATTAATGGTGTAAGGGAGAGATATAAAAATGTTTTAACCCAATACAGAAAATCAGAGTATAGAGCTCATTTCTAAATAGCGTTCCATATGCGCTTTACAAAAAACAACTTAATGTAATAAAAACAACTAAAAATTGTCAGTAATATAAGTTGGAGAAACAACCGGTCAGTAAGGCACTAACACATATGTTTGACACAAAAACCAAGTAAAATTTTATAAATGACAGAATGTAGAGTCAATTCTATGTATTGAACACTCAAGTTCTACTGATAAATTAATCCCAGTTACAATATTAAAACATTTATTGTTACTATTAGGGGTTCAAGCACGAAGTGCATGAAACCTATTGTTTTCGCTCAGATTTTTCTTATTCTTATTAGGGGTTCAAGCACGAAGTGCATGAAAACCTATTGTTTTCGCTCAGATTTTTCTTATTCTTATTATTATTATTATTATTATTATTATTAGGGGTTCAAGCACGAAGTGCATGAAAACCTATTGTTTTCGCTCAGATTTTTCTTATTCTTATTATTATTAGGGGTTTGTTTTCAAGCACGAAGTGCATGAAAACCTATTGT